>CM049813.1:17878276-18478276 GCA_027422405.1 Ptychobarbus kaznakovi
GCGAAGCATTGATGTGTCACGCACTTTGGCAAATCTGATACATACCTTGTATCCTGGGCCTAGTTGATGGATGGCGAATATCTGAGCAGGGTTTAGCGCTTCACTGAACACATAGATGGCTCCGAGCTGTCCGCAGAACACTCGGTTGGCGTCTGCCGTCTCAGATGAGCCGAGGAAACATTTGTCATAGCTCTGTGATAAGCACATGAAGAAAACAGCTTGGAGATCTTCGTAGCAATCTCTCAAAAGTGAATAGTAGGGGAAAAAATAGAGCGCTGGTGTGGAAATATAGTGGATGTCAGAATGCAAACTTCATACTAAGCGAGCAATGGTTCACAGCGTAATTGAGATATAGCATTACAGAGATGTTATTCTGTGCTGAAACCTGCCTATTAGTTTAATCAAAATCGGCACCCAGGAGATCTGAGGTTAAGCACTGCTGGTCCAACCTTTTAATTATCTTACACTGCTTTCAGTGAGGTACAGCAAAACAGAAGCAAAGGTCTGTGACTTTTAATCCAATCGTTGAAGCCCCAAGATAATATCTCAGAAAAGGTTTGAGCTGGCAAAAAAAGGGTTTGTATTTCAAACACTATTCGTCCATTAGAGGGTTTCATTTTATTAATCAGAATTTTTGTCGTGTTTACTCCAAATATAAACATAATTACATTACGTTATATTTTGTATAGTCACTTACTGATTCTAAATTACAAATAAAATAGTAGCTAGTAACGTAATCCATTACATTACACATTTTAGGCAATCTAATCAGACTATTTTTGATTACTTTTAGATTACTTTTGAATTGAAGAAATATATAATTGAGAGAGAGAGAGAGTATTTTTACTATTTATAATTACAGTAATTCATATATAAACATGTATTCAAGCGTATCTAAAATATACCTTAAAAAAGACAAAATACGTATTAAGAAAAGGATTTTTGCGGCATGCACTGCATGATAGGCTTGATTTGGTGGCAGAAATAAATGTCATTTATTTATTCCGAAACTGTGATAAATCAATGCATCTTTCATAGTTTAATTTCACACCGTGCACACAGTGGTGATGATATTCCTCTGAGAGAACATCCGGCAGCTACAGTCTGAGAGAGCGATAGCAAAGTGGTCTTACGTCGTTGGTGTTGACGTGCCAAGCCATGTCGCCGTAGGAGACAAGCTGTCCATTGACGTAGCAGCGGATCTCACTGTTCCTCCAGCGGTTGTAGATGTGAACGATGCTGATCATGTACCACTAAAGCAGGAAAAAGGTCAGCATGAAATCAAAATAAACCACATTCAATGATTTATCAGAGTTTGTTATTCTAAAGGAAACAGACAGATATCACTGTCAAGTTGCATTACTAATTCTGCAATTATCGAAACCTTAATTTCAAGGCCAAACGCTAAAACAGTCTAAGATATCAGGATAATCACAGAAAATATAGATTTTTTTTAATAGGTTTTAGCTGTATTTTTCCTTCTTGGAACTGGAAGCACACATTTCAACCCAAAACCGTTTTCATGGGCAGCAGGCAGAAGGTCTAATGCAGTAAAATTAGCATTTAGATATAAATAATACATTGGCTCTTGAGTGAGAGGAGAAGAAGCAGACAGAGGCAGGGAGGAAATCAAAGTAGTGAGGAAGTAAAGGCAGGTTTACTTAGCAGGAGACAAGGGTCATTACAGATTTCATTTCTGTCAATGTGCCACCACACGAAAGAATCACGACATGGCGCAGTGTTTCAAACACACTCTGGAGTGAAGCCTGCACCACTCTGGACAAAACGCATGTTCTTCCCGTGCTGCTTGCTGTATATTTTCAAATCAATGTTACATCCAACAGAGCTGTTTTTTAATCATCATTTTCTCTTTCATTCCAGCTCCTTTTTAAAACAACATGACAAACACTTCCATTTAGCTACATTTTGAAAAATACATATATGCATGAACTACGATAATGCTCTACTGCCATTGCAATCGTTCTGCATTTTTATCCTCGAAACCAGACCACATAAAAAACTAATAAAAAAGTTGCTACACAGCCTGTTATTGCTTATATTAAGTCACTAAATCAAAAAATTCAAAGCTGTTATTAGGAAGAAGAAAAGAAAAAGAAATAAAACCCTATGCGAGTCTAAACCACTGGAGATCAGAAGAATTAAACCGTTCATTTGCATGTGCATGATAGAGGAAAATCAGATTAATCCAATGAACTATAAAAATCTATTTCTCTTTTTACTGCGATAAAATGATAAACTGTAGTTTTAATGATTATTGGACCACAAGAGGTCTGAATCAGCTTATCTTTATCGGCTGAACATTTTAACATTATATTTAATTTCTGTAAATGTAAATAGTCTCCCACTAAAATGCTCATGCTATTTTTTTCAATTAAGTGTTTTTATTTTATTTTGCATTTAACACGAAGTTGCATCATCTTGTGTTGCATCATCAACTCACAGTTTCAGACAATATGCAAACTTGCCCATGTTACACCCCCTCCCGGGTCCATACCACCACAACTCGTTCGTGTTCCAAGCGGGTCTTGAACCCGGGATTCCGGTGCGGGAGGCGGGCGCTCTAACAAGGAACGCCAAAGGCTACAGCCTCTAGCGTCAGTCGCCAGAGCGCCTCTTTTTGAGGTCAGGAGAGTGAGGTTTACACACAGCCCTTACTGGCATACATCCGTTACACTCACCCCCCTCAAACCTCACTCCCATTCGGTCACGGCACCAATTTACACCCCCTCCCGGCCAAACCCAACTTCCCCTTAGGCTCTAACAAGGAACGCGAGTTTGAGCTATTAAACATGCCCTACTAAAGATTAAACACCAGCTAAGAGCATTAAATATAAAGATTACACCAGAGTAAATATTGAAACAAGGAAATCATTTATTAGACAGATGTTTCAAAACTGCAGCAGCGTGCAGTGATTTCCAAGAGATTTCCCTTCGATTCAGCACAACAAAAACAAATACAGAAAATGGCCTCAGTTATATCATGTCCTGGGGTTCAGTAACAGTTTGCAAACATGATATTTAGCCCAGTTAACTGAATCATGTATCCTCCGGCACAGCTGAACATCACAGCAAGAAAATTCACAAGTGCATCCACTCGATTCTTACTCCTTCACAACACAATCAGTAGATTACTACAGATGCTAGTAGGAAAGAGAGAAATAAATCAAAGCCTACCTTGCGGGGCTGAAAGTCATATTTCACGCAGTGCTGGAAGCCCTTTCCTTTCGACTTCAATGATGTCACAATCAAGCAGTTCCCCACAAAATGTGCCGAGTAGCCGATGCCTTTGCTTGTGCGGAAACTGAAATTGAGGAATCAATAAATATATATAATTAACAGCAATTCATAACACATGAAGGTGCCGTGTTTGAAACATCTACTGTATATCATTTCATGTTTGAAAAAAAGCTTAAACCAGCCTAAGGTGTGATCCTGTGAATCCCAGTCTATCCTTGGGAAACCACCTAAACTACTACAAATAAACAACAACAAAAAACACTTTAAACCAGCAAACTGGTTTTTGGTGTTTATTTGTTTATTGTTTATTTGGATCCCCATTAGCTTTGGTTGCTAGTCTTCCTGGGGTCCACAAATCAATCCAAGACAAATAAATAAAAAATACAGTTTAAAACCGTGTCCCAGACAGTGTTGGGCAGTAACTAGTTACAGTAATAATAATATTACTTTCTGCAGTAACTAGTAGTGTACAGTAACTAATTACTAGTAAGATTTCAGACACTAATATTACTGTTACCATAAAACAGCTTGTAACTTAGTTATCCCTAATGATTTGAAATCCAACAATTTAAGAATTCCTGGAATTATTTTCATAATATTCATGACTTGCACAGGCACATGAAGTCCCCAGTGCAGCAGGCAAGCTTGTAATAGGGAATAGCTTACATTCAACAGATGGAAATATTGCCGTTACATTGATTTTGTCAGGAGAAACGATTATCTGAATACTGATGTGTAAATTGTGGGATTACTTTTCTCTGGCATTACATGGCTTGCCCACCCACATCCCTCTGATCCTGATTTAAATTGTATTACTATAATTAAAAATCTTTTTGTGAACTTATGTGAGTTCTTTTGATAAAATACATCATGAAATATAATTGAATATGGGTAACAGAGCTACATATAGCTACAATTAGCTTCAAGCTTCATATTGAGAATAATACAACACTTTTACCTAAGCGTCACTATCAATCACCATTGAGCGTTAGTAATAACTTCTGACTGTGATGAGACAGATGATGAGATGGCAGAAATATATTGTTAGTAACATTTTAGAATCATTTTGTGTGGAAGATATGCAGTTACAACCTCTGTGGGGCATGAAAGAAAAGTAATTTAACTAGTGTAACTAATTACTGTTGCCTGAAAGTAATAAGTAACATAATATAATTACTTTTTTAGCACAGTATGTAGGTTTCCTGATATGCATTAGCGAGTTTTCTGTTCCAAGACAGTTACGAGAGGAGAGAGTAATGATATCTTACTGTAGGCTCATTTCAAAATGTCAAAGACAGTTTTGTGTTCTCCGTTCCCCACAATAGAAGTATAAACCGTCACATACAAGAAACCTAACAGCACAAGAGACCATTTTTATGTTTTCAAGAGCTGAGAATAAGTGCGATTCTCAGCGTGAATCAATACTCTGTTTTTCTTCGTGAACTCAGAGTTTGTGTGAGCGGTCCTGCAGCTCCAGGCTACAGATCTGGCAGCACAACAGCAAGCAGGACCCAGCGCTCGCTTTCAAACGCTAGCTAGTGTTATTAGCATGGCAGCCTTTAACATAACTGTTTTTTAACCTTCTCACAAAGTCCTGGGCAGCTTCTCAATGCATGGATCTACATAATGTATGGAAGAACTGAATTCAATAATCTGAACTCAAGAACATGTAAGAAATGCTTTTTTTGATAAACATCTAGCCCATCTAACAAATCACTTCAAGCTAATATCAGAGGCAAATGCCTTAAAATATCTCTACAAAAAAGCCCAGGGCTGTTCAAAAATGGATGTTGTCCTTCTTTCTCTCTCTCAAAACGCACTCAACTCCTTCTCCCTTGAGGACCATTTTCCCTCGCTCCTGGAATCCTGGCCAATAAACACGCGTCTGCGTTATTGATCTGAGCTCTAATTACCCACAAGTCTCTACATATGATGCTCTTTTTGCCTGGCTGACATTAAAAGCCCAAATTAATGTTTATTTCCACCCTAGTGTCCCTCTGCAGAGATTTTCCAGTGATTCCAGAACATTCTGCCCAGGGTTCAAACACCTATTAGTTTAATCAGCAGAATCTGACCTAATTCCCTTTCATGCTTGCATAATCCACCACATCATCAAAAAACAAAATCCTCTAACAAAGCTCATTATATAAGTGGCAAAGCAGCCAGATCTCTCTCTCTCTCTCTCTCTCTCTCTCTCTCTCTCTCTCTCTCTCTCTCTCTCATGCGTGTTAAACGCTAAAACAAAGCCACTCAGTTTAATTTACTTACAGAAGCAGGCCCTGAAGGTCATTTTCTTTTCTGCTATAAGCAAGTTTTATTTAAGAGTTGACTAAGTTATTTATAACTGCATTAAGGTGTAGGCTGTGAATGTAGTCACCAGTAAAGGTAGGGTTTGTCTTTGTCCATGTTGATGTTGTTCAGAGGATCCATGCGGAACCAGGTGTTGAGGTAAAGCCGTTCTGATAAGGCCATTTAGCAATGGGAGGCAACGCAATCGCCTGGCAGAAAACAGAGAGCAGATTGTTCTTTTGAATTCGTTTGAGTGAGAACTGAGAGCAGTTTGACTGCATGTCTTGGCTGTGGAAGACAGAAGTACGTGAGAGGTAAGAGCAAAAATATTTGGAGTCTGTTCTTTATATATATATATGAATGAACGAATGATGCATTTATATAGCGCTTTATTGTGTATTGTTGTACACCCAAAGCGCTTTACAATCATCATGTCTCTCCTCATGTCTCTCCTCACCACCACCACCAGTGTGCAGCATTTGAATGATGCGACGGCTGCCACAGGATGCGCTGCGCTCACCACACACCAGCTACAGGTGGATCATAGAGCCAATCAAGTGGATGGGGATTATTAGGAGGCCATGATGACAAGGGCCAGTGGTGGGAATATATGAAAGTTTGCCAAAAAAAATCAGCTTTTAACAATATTTTAAAAATCACGTTGTTCCATTGTGCATTCCAATTAATGTCAATCAAACTACTGTTGGGTTATTTTGATTAGGTTAAAAAGAAATACAGCTAACTAACACAATAAAACAATAAAACCATGATAACATAATAAAAAAACATAATAAATAACATTATATATATATATATATATGTACAATCAAGTACACTCTGATTTTACTTTCAGTTTAATTTGCTGTCAACACTTGAAGTTAATTTAAGTTTTATTCAAATTTAATTTAAAACACGTTTAAATGAAATCCCTATTAAATGTCAAAATAAATGTCATAATGTACACTACCATTCAAAAAATTTAAGAAATTAATACTTTAATCAGCAAAGACAGATTAAATTGATTAAAAGTGGCAATGCAAACTTTTGTTGTTTTATAAAATTTTATATTCATTAAATACTAGAAAAATGTATCATGGTTTCCACAAAAATATTAAGCAGCATGACTTTTTTCAACACAGATAATAATAAGAAATTTTTCTAAATATTCCAAACCAGCATGTTAGAATGATTTCTGATAGTAAAGACTGTAAGACTGGAGTAAAGGCTGCTGATAATTCAGCTTTGCCAACACAATTAATATAGAATTTTCATTTTATTTATTCAAAGTTTTATAATTATTTAATATATTGGCTATTTATCAGTTAAACATATTGTGAAAATAACAGTTTAAAAATAACATTTAATTTAACTTCACAACATCTGAAATATGCAAAATAGGCTAAAAATGGGGTCACTCACAGCTGCACTTCGGCCAGGAAAGTTAAAGAAAGTGTCTGGTCCATGTCTCTGTGCCATTTGAGTGAGAACTGAGAGCAGTTTGACTGCATGTCTTGGCTGTGGAAGACAGAAGTACGTGAGAGGTAAGACAAGTAACTTAAGGAAAAACCAAATCACCATAAAGAAAATCCCACAGGACCTTCTCAGCAAGAGGTTCTGAAATGAACTTTAAATTTTGCCTCACTAAATCAGTTCTGATTTAAGAATGTCGATCCAATCTGTCGTATTCTCACCTCTTTTGGCAAGCAAATGAAAACACATGCTGATCAAAACATTCCATTTTCATGTCTCATAACTAATTATGTCGTTAAAGCCCAAGTCTTTATTTTTTCTCCAGAGGGGTACTTCACTCTATCCAAAAACTGAAAACTATTGTGACAACATTCTCACTGTGGTGTCCGCCAGCACTTGATGTTCTGTCAATATCCCTCACTCGAGAGAACGGCGAATCGATACCTGGGCAGGCCTGATCTGTTCTGCGGTTGATTGCTCCAGAGGTCTGAAAAGGCTCAACAATCTCTAAAAGCGGTGAAGCTAACAACCCCTTGGAGCCCCAGAACCCTACATGAGTTTTCACTCATTTTCAGTGACTTACCCACAATCCTCCTTCTCCTCTTAGCATGCTGAAGAGCAATTTGAGTTCTTTGACGGTGATACTGTAGCTGGCCAGAACTCCCAGCATATCCACCAGCAAGTCTGTGCATCATGGGAAAACGACAGACAGAGAGACGTTAGATCTGGATTAACTGAAGTGGGGAGAGTGTGCATGTAAACAGTAGGATTCCCCGGAGCGCAGGTGTGTGTGCAACATACACAAGACATCGTATCACAACACAGTGCAAAATAGCAATTTCACAGTAAGACGCGTGAGAAGATCAAACCACGGCAAACAGAACCCCAGAATGCACCTTTCCTGAGTGTGATGGCATAATTCGGAAGGCCCTTTGGGAACTGACATTGTTCAATATAACTTAGTTAAACATAAAAAGGTTTCAATTTAACTATTTTGTGACCCTTTCTGTGAAAACCCAGCTAAAGTCATTTTTTTGTGATTTGCTTTTCTCTACAAAAAATCATCCTTCATATGGTGAAGAATAGTCTGTGAAAATGTAACCTTTATATCTTTAATATTGACTGAGTAAGATCATGTCAAAGATTGAAATCATAGTGAAATTAATGGTAGAAATCAAACTTTGATGCTTGTTTTCTCATACACTGAACAAAATTAAAAGCGCAACACTTTTTTTTTGCCCCCATTTTTAATGAGCTGAACTTAAAGATCTAAGACTTTTCTACATACACAAAAGGCCTATTTCTCTCAAATATTGTTCACAAATCTGTCTAAATCTGTGTTAGTGAGCACTTCTCCTTTGCCGAGATAATCCATCCACCTCACAGGTGTGGCATAACAAGATACTAATAAGACAGTTAGCCTGATACTACTGTTGTTAAGCCTAGTCTTGCTTAGTTTCATTTGAATTTATTTTATACTTTTTGATATTAGGGTTTTTTCTTTTGCATTTAGTTCTGTGCTATCGAGGTCCTTGTTTTTTTTGAGCTCCTGCCTTTTAGTTTAGTTTTTCTTGTTTTGCTTTTTCCCTTTTCCCCATTTGCTCCCTCTTTGGCTCTGGTTGCTGGACTCCCTACTCCCTTTCTATGGCATCGCTGTGAAGAAGCTTTTGAAGCACCTTTATTTTTAAGAGTGAACACATGAGAAGTTATGCTAATTAATACCATTTTACATTTTAATTTCGAGTTTCATCAAGACTGCTGATGAAACCCTTCCATGAGGCAATTCACAGCCTCTGCCTCTTAGAGGATTTTAATTTTGATAAATGTAATTTAATGTATGTAGACAGAGAAACATGTTGCCCATGAATTACAAATGGGATGAATCAAAAAACATTCTTCTTCATTCATAAACGGTAACTAAAATTTTATATTGCTCTAAACTGCCACTCGAATCTCATTACCAGACGGTGCAACTAATGAGATTTTTCTCTCGGTTTCTCTTCTGCCTAAGCCTGATGAATTCCACTGCTGAGAAGATTGCAGTTTAATCCACATTTCTTTCACTCACAGCGATTCGCACCGCTCTCAGGCGTCTAAAAAAATCTAAATCTGGAAAAAATGGAAGCCGTTGCCCATATCTTGCACGCGCTGTTCAAAGCAGAGGGTCATCTTTGACCTTTTATGCAAAAAAGTAAAACAATAAGCATGATTTAATATGTAATAAGGTTCAAATTAATCTTGCAGCTTGATCTAAGGTCTTAACCTAAAATACTACACAGGTGAACTTCATATGATCAATGATCAACATGCATGCTTGTGGTATGAAAATGTTGTTGATTGCTACTTCTTTTGGAGTTCAATTTTAAAACAGTCATTATTTACTCGCGTTTAAAAAAAAAACGAATAAATAAAATTATTTAAAAGATAAAAAAAGAAAGAAATATTAAAATAAAACAAAAATGTTATTATTTTTTTATTTTAAGTTAAAAAAAAATTATTAAGTTAAAAATAGAATAAAAAAATATTTTTTTTATTTAAAAATAATGCATGTTTATAGTATGGAAACATTTTGATTACTTATTATTTTATAGTTCAATTTAAATGAATAGCAAATAAACTGTTATTTACTCACACTCATGTATATTTTTTCACACAAAGGCAGTTTATAGTGATCACAGCTGTTAACCTCCAAAAATAGCAAAACGCCATCAAAAGAGCACCATAAAAGTAGTTCATATGACTGTCTTCGGAAGAGAGTGATATTAAGTCATTTTTTAGTGACAATCTTTTTGGATTTTGTGAAAATCATCTTTCTCAAAAAAGACAGCATCCTGACTGTTTTGACTATTCATCTTTCATTCCAGAGCTGTTTAAACAATTTGTGAACGATTTATAGAGAATCTATGGAGAAATAGAAAGAAATGACTTTCACAAGAGGTCAATTCCAAAACTCTGGAAGAGGGTCAGGTTGAGACCACTCACCTGCGATCATGTCATCCACAGAGCTCATTTTGAGCAACAGCCTCTGAATGAGGCCGACCTCCTCAGTGCTGGTCTGCAGGTTGCGGACACTCTTGCGCAGGATGGCGGTAAACATGCTCCAGATTTCTGCCTGGCATGTGACTTCACAGTGTTGCAGCAGCTCCAACATGCAGATGATGGCCTCTGCATCCGGGATGATGAAGTTCATCTCCAGGTCAAACTCACCACCAACCAGCTGGAGCAGAAGAGAAAGAAAGAGAAGGGAAAAGGACAAGGAAAAAAATTGATTAGACTCACTGTAAGTAACAAGAAAGAGTGCTTTTCTTCTAATGCTTTTAGCTTTTGTTTGACATCAGAAAAACGCAAGTCAACCAATTGTGACAACAAATAGCTTAAATAAACTCAAAGAAACCTTGAAAAAAAAACAGATGTTTCAACAATTAAATCCTTATAGTCCTCTTCCGGTCATAAACAATAACTATAATAATTTGGGAATTATAAACACCAATCAATATTTGTGTTCCGTGGACTAAGCAAGCATGAAATTGAAGATTTCAAGACTTGTCTTTCTTGAGCACATGGGAAGACTTCAGGCATCTTCTTCAGAGAGCAGCGAAGCACACATGTGGAAAATAGACCCCTGCTTCCCGAGGCTTATTTTACAACATTATCCAGAGTCCACAACCCGTCTAATTTGTTGGGAATTCTTGTTGTCAGACGGGAATTTACTCTTGTCACGCCTCGCATCCCACAGATCATTGGTTCTCAACTGGTGGGTTGTGACAAAAATGGTTTGAGAGTTGTTCTGATTGTTTGCTGGAGACAGCAAAGAAAAAAAAAATTGCTCATTGAACTCAACAATTTATCTGGTAATTAAAGCAAGTAAAATTAAACAGATGCCAACATGGACAGGATGCATGACATGCCCTCAAAAACATGGCCAAAAATAAATATTACAATTAAGCAAAAACATAAAAATACAAATTGTACAAATATTTTTTTATTATTATTTTAAAATTAAAATAAAATAAATAAATAAAATGTATTTGTTTTAAATAAAATAAAATATGGTTTAAACTGTTGTGAGGATAAAACATTTGTGGCAATCAACACAGTATGTTTTGTAAAGTGAATTATTGGCTTCCAAGAGCATGAAACCATTCCAACTCATTTAGAAGCCAAAACTGTCAAAGTCCTAAAACAAACAGCTCAGAACGCTAGCTTAAATGAAGTTGCTATTTAATTGTCCTGCTGCTTTGATTTGACTGACAGTCTCCTGTCTTCTGTACTCATTTCTCCACTGAACAGCTGATGGGCATCATGACAACCACACTTTCTGTTCAGCCTTTATTTGAGGAGTGATTTGCATGGATGTGTTAGAGCTGTACTCTCTAACGGACCGAAACAGCATGACGAGAGGCAGTGGAGGAAGCGATAAACAGTGCCTCATCTCTGGAAAAAATGACAAGCGTTTCATTTATGAAAACATCCATCAGTCAGTTTCCTCAGCCTTTTATAACATCCTAATGTGTGCAATGACTGACAGTAAAGAAGACAGCAGAAACAATTATAGAGCATAGTAATGCACAGCATGTTAAATCAATTATAACGGCATAAAAAAGACAGTTTTTCAAGTTAAACATGCATTTGATAAAAGGAAACCTCACATAAATGGTGCAAATGAGTATTTATTTACCAAAAACAATAGAACAAGGTCCTGCTTTAATGCCAGCCTAAATTAATCATTATGACAGGAAGGTATGCAGCATCTGTCTGACTACTTCCTAAAAACTAATTAGCATGAAGAATGAACAGAAAAGAAAAAAAATGTTTCTCTGAAGTCTCAGCTGAAAAAAACATCTGGCCTAAAGCTGAACCCTGCGGCACACCAATAACAGTTTTGCTTACTTAAAAGTTTTATGCAGACGTGTTCTCAAAAAAGAAAAAAATGGCTAAAAACAAGAAAGTGGAAGTTTGACTGTTAGTTAAACTTCACTCTTTAAAGCCCTGGCACAATCTATATACTTTGATTTCAGGACACAGTTTTATACGATATAGTTTTTAATATGTGACTATTGCCTATATTTTGGATATAAAAAAGATCAGCATGAGATTCACTGCACATCAATTTAAAAATGATCCCCACATTTAGCCCAGTCTCTTTTGATCAAACTTAATTTGCTTTCCAATTTGCAATTAACAATGTCCCACAGTCGTTCAACCAAAAGGCAGTTTCACTGCTTTAATAAGACTTGCATAGATTTACTTCTGTTTCAAAGAAAACTCAGCGAAGTGTAACAGCATATCAATGAGACTGTAGAGAGGTTTTTATTCCTACTATTGTATTCACAGAATCAAGTACAGAATCATAAAAAGCTAATTCACTTTTAATGGCTAAAATCAATCTTCTGAATAAGTAAAATATCCAGTTGTTGTCACGCAGCGCTGCTCTTCCTTTAAAAGTGTGGGATATTTCTTTCTCTCAGTGTATGCACTGCATGTTTTGTCACTCCAGCCATTGTGTTTACTAATTAACAAGACTACAAGACTAATCATCAAGATCGTTTATCAAGACATAAATTATCACTAAATTATGAAATATATCCTATGACATCTTCACTTTTAATAAGCCATACACCAGTATACAAAGGACGGGAACCTGTGCAGAAGTGTTAGTGTGTGCCAGACAAGGCCTGCCCATTCAACACAGCTTCTCTTTTAATCACAGAGCTCGTCACACTCTGAAGTGAGGTGTTTAATTGCATGCTCAGCTCCCGGGAGTAATTTGCATCCATTGTGCGACAAGACGTAAATGAAGGCACAAAATCAAAGATTAGACACTCATGGCAAAAGAAAGCGCTCCCTCTCAGGCCAAACACGAATCACTCACATGTTAATTTACATTGAGTTTTAGTGTCTAGAATACCGGTGAAGAGTCGCTACAGCTCAAAACACTCACCTAAAATATGTTGACGCTAATTGAAATTTTGTAATTTGCTAGAAGTGCAGAGATATTAGGGACATTGGTGCGTGAACTAACTTTGCATCCTCAAATCTGAACCCAAACCTTTATATTTAAATAATGAAGTATTTAAAAAATATTTTTTAAAGATATTTTAAAGATGTTATTTTATGTTGTTGAAAGAAGTCTCTTATGCTAACCAAGGCTGCTTTTATTTGATCAAAAATACAGTAAAACTGTATTACTATTAAATATTATTACAATTATATCAACAATTAGTATTGTTTTTTATTTGTACAATATTTTTTTATTTTACAAAGAAACATTTCTTATGATCTATTTTTAAAGGGGTCATATAATGCGATTTCAAGTTTTGCTTTCTCTTTGGAGTGTTACAAGCTGTTGTGCATAGATAAGATCCCTAAAGTTGCAAAAACTTAAGTCTCGAACCCAAAGAGATATTCTTTATAAAAGTTAAGACTCTGTCACGCCCCCCTAAAACGGCTCATTCAAACACGCCCCCACATGTCTAGGTCACGATCTGGAAATATTTGGGTAATGCCGCCCAAATGTTCACGCGAGGAAAGGCGGCGTGGTTTCAGTAAACGCAGTAGTGTTGATGCAGCCATGTCAGGGAGACACTGTGTGTTTCTATACGAAAGCAAAAGCACTTTATTTGGCCTTCCGAAAGTTGATTAATTAGGAATCATTGTTAAGATTTGTTTACAACACAACAGCACAATGCAAATGTTCGAATTTGTGAACAAATTTAATGGACGACAGTTTTGTGAACCTAGGAGAGTAGAAGGCTGGCTGTGCACGAAGGCTATTTCTAAAAAACAAAGGGTCAGTTCCGACTTTGCTATGACAATCTGGCGCTTCTGAATCAGCGACTGTAAGTATATTTTCTTATTAGTTCAAGTATTTACTATTGATTGTTCAAATGAGGAGTTTTGCGAGTCGTGTGTGTGTGATCACATCCCAGCAGAGTGTACAGCCCGTCAGAAATAGTCTTAGTGGCTTGTGTATATGAGCATCACTGTGTCTGTCACGCGACTATGTTCCCGTTTCGGGCTTGAACTGATAAAACTAACTTGAAAGATGAAGCTCGCGATTATGCTAAGGGACGTTACATTTCCGACGCATGCTTGTGGTGTTCGGCCAATCAAAATGCACTGGGTCTGTTGGCCAATCAGAGCAGACTGCACTTGTTGGAAGGAGGGGCTTTGTAGAAAATGACACGTTTGAGAGAGGCGGGGCATAGAAGAACTACAATAATGTACAGTATTTGAAAAATAATTAAATAAAAATATATTTTTTTATATTATAGCATCATGTCAACATATTCTGTTACACCAAATACACAAAATAAAGATCTTTAAAATAGCATCATATGACCCCTTTAATATAATCTTTGATTTACACTAGAAGTACAAACCCGATTCCAAAAAAGTTGGGACACTGTACAAATTGTGAATAAAAACAGAATGCAATGATGTGGAAGTTTCAAATTTCAATATTTTATTCAGAATACAACATAGATGACATTCAAATTTTAAACTGAGAAAATGTTTATAAGGGAAAAATAAGTTGATTTTAAATTTCTGGCATCAACACATCTCAAAAAAGTTGGGACAAGGCCATGTTTACCACTTGTGGCATCCCCTCTTCTTTTTATAACAGTCTGCAAACGTCTGGGGACTGAGGAGACAAGTTGCTCAAGTTTAGGAATAGGAATGTTGTCCCATTCTTGTCTAATACAGGCTTCTAGTTGCTCAACTGTCTTAGGTCTTCTTTGCGCATCTTCCTCTTTATGATGCGCCAAATGTTTTCATGGGTGAAAGATCTGGACTGCAGGCTGGCCATTTCTTCCTTCTTCTACGCAGCCATGATGTTGTAATTGAATATGTGGTCACTGAAAATGCAAGGTCTTCCCTGAAAGAGACGACGTCTGGATGGGAGCATATGTTGTTTTCTAGAACTTGGATATACCTTTCAGCATTGATGGTGCCTTTCCAGATGTGTAAGCTGTCCATGCCACACGCACTCATGCAACCCCATACCATCAGAGATGCAGGCTTCTGAACTGAGCGCTGATAACAACTTGGGTTGTCCTTGTCCTCTTTAGTCCGGATGACATGGCGTCCCAGTTTTCCAAAAAGAACTTCAAATTTTGATTCGTTGACCACAGAACAGTTTTCCACTTTGCCACAGTCCATTTTAAATGAGCCTGGCCCAGAGAAAACGCCTGCGCTTCTGGATCATGTTTAGATATGGCTTCTTTTTTGACCTATAGAGTTTTAGCAACGGCGAATGGCACGGTGGATTGTGTTCACCGACAATGTTTTCTGGAAGTATTCCTGAGCCCATGTTGTGATTTCCATTACAGTAATTCCTGTAATGCAGTGCCGTCTAAGATTCATTTTTTTTATCTTCTCTGTTGTCCAATCTTTAATATCCTTTCTGATAAATAAAATGTTTATTTTTACAGATTGATTTCTGCAAACCACTTGAAGCATCACAATGCTCAAAAATCTAAATCAGCATTACATTTTCATCTATCTCAGATGCATACTGCTGAAAATATTCTATTAAAGCATTTATTTAATCTCTGAATACATGAACCAGCACGTCAGCTTTTCAGGTAGCATACCAGCAAGGTTTGCCTGTTTCTAGAGAGTTATTCTTCACCAGATGTGATCAAACAGTGGCTTCAGGCATGCACAAATTCAACCAGGCTGCACTGTTTGTGCTTTTGCTTTTATCACCTCAAACCAGGCGAAGACACAAACTTCCAGGTATCCTGCTTGACAAATGTATACATGATACAATAGATAGCACCTGCTCTTCCCTGGAGAGATCTCCGTTGCTGCCTGCTTCCTCCTCTCACCATAATTCTCAGTAAATAGGACATCAGCGCTGTTTATTTCCACTGTGTTCATAGCCAGTGAAAGCGTGCAGTGGAAAAAAATGGCTAAAGTCTAATTTGTGCTACCCATAACCATGGCAACCGAGCATCTCTGAACCCCAACTAGTCAGGTGGTGGATGGGGAGGGAGGAGCTCAGAATAAATGTGTATATATATATATTTATAATTCTATGACTTAAGAGAATTACAATTTTATGATAACAACGTAAAGGAACAATATCGTTGGAATCAGTGCTATTTTACTATGATTGAGCTGCTCTTATTTCCATTAATATTTTGAATCACATTTTTTTTGTATTTTGTTCTCTCTTTTTAACTATACTTATTTGTGTTTTTGTAATTTTTTATATGTGTATATAGTTCAATTTTATTTTAGTTATTGTAATGCATTAAGTTAAACTAAATTAAAATGATAAATGTTTTTGGCAACTAGCTGAATTAGAATATATAATATAATACAATATAATATGATATATATATATAAAAAAGAAATCTGCAAAGCAGGAGACTTCAGCAAGAGTCTCCATTCGCTCTCCATTGAATATCATTGAAAGAGGTCTCATTTGTGATTTTTCTCTCCTGTGGGAGAGCGCATATGGAACTGGCTTGGTGCCATAGCAGGACCTGATTAAAGCGTCTCTGATCGTTGTGTTTGCTAATCATAAACTCCTCGCTCCAGTCACGTCTGCTGTACCAGGCCTGAGTGGATCATTTCGTAGGCTATATGGTCAAAGCTGTTAAGTTAACAGTCATGAACTCCTATGAACATTTCATGAACCTGTCTCTGATATATTATGCATGCAAATTAATAATGGTTACCGATCGGAGGTACTTAATGCTGCTTAATGGGCAATCTTTATAATATAGTGATCATTTTTAATGGCTCTTTATAGATGTGTAAATGCTGACGGTGCCTGTGAAATTGCATATCAGCTGATTCATTTGCAGATAAATTGAGGCCATGACATCCATTTTCACTTTCAAGCTCAGGCTAAACACATCCATGATGTTTTAATGTTTTGAGACAATTAAAGGCATAGGTAAAAATCATATACTGTACTACTATCCCTTAAACCTCAGATTATTTTTCAAGCCTCAATCCATTTGAAGTGTAAGTAGTTTTTCAAGTTCTCCTGACTCTCCTTTTGTGTTCCTTGAATGAAACGATAGCGTCTGTTGAAAACTTAAAAAAAAAAAAATGAAATAATATATATTTTTTCCAGCAAGGATTAAATTGGCAGTTGCAGTATTTTTATTTTTTTTTTATAATAAATGGTCAAAATCACAAAAACATACAAATTCATCACAGTTTCCACAAAACTATTAAGAATCGAATCGAATAAATAAATATAACTCATAAGATATTTCTTTATAATTCAAATAATTCAGCAACTCAAAAAGTTTGAATTGAAATAAATAAATAATTATTTGATTAAAGCAATAATTCACCCAAAAGTGAAAATTCTGTCATTAATTACTCACCCTTGTTGTTCCAAACCTGTAAAACCTTCGTTCATCTTCTGAACACAAATTAAGATCTGTATGATGAAATCCGACAGCTTTCTGACCCAGACAGCAATGGAACTACCATGTTTAAGACCCAGAAAGGCAGTAAGGATATTAACGCATGTCGAAGACTGACACAGAAGAGAAGAAATTGTTGAATAAAGTCGTTGTTTTTGTTTTCTTTGTGCACAAAGAATTATTCTCGTTGCTTCATAACATTAAGATTGAACCACTGATGTCACATAGACTATTTTATCAATGTCCTTAATACCTTTCTGGGCCTTGAATGTGTCAGTTGCTTTGCTGTCTATGCAGGGTCAGAAATCTCTCAGATTTCATCAAAAATCTTAATTTGTGATCTGAAGATAAACGAAGTTTTTGACTCTGAAATATCCTTTTAAATCCCGAGTTCCAATTGCCAGTCTCAGTCTTATGAAGTGAACCAAAGCATTTGAAGACAGAGAAAGAGAAAGTTTTCAGAGAAAGGATTGCTGGCGGTTTGAAGTGAGGGGTTTGTTGGGGTTCTTCTGTGTGACTGTGGTGGATATAGTTTAGGCTTTAGAATTACCCCCCCCCCCCCCCATATAGAAAGCTAAAAGAATTAGTAGCTAAAAGCTCATATTTATCTACAGATGCCACATATTAAAGAGCATTGGTAAATTACTTGTGTTGTCTGATTAAATACTCAACGATTTCCTGCTAATATAAATAATAGAAAAACAGTAAAATGTCTCTATTTTGTTGATGAATTATCCACAAATTACAGATATTTAATAAGCTTATGACAAAAAAAATATCAACCGTTTTTATTGCAAATGTATTACTTTATGCAAATGCAATGTTCAAAAATATTCATAGCTTATCCTCCTGTGACTTAGCTCATCAGATCATAGACAGGTTATGCTTGCGATGCTATCAGCAAAAGCTCTCCAACTTCCATTGAGTCTGGAAGCAATCTGCAGACAACATGTAGACTTTAAATGGCATACTGCATGTTTGCGGATACATGTTTTCAAGCCAATGCATGATTCGCATGCCAATTGATTGTTTTCATTTCGCCAAAAGCTACTTTGAAGTGTCTGGATGAGTTGTCACGGCAACTGCTTTTGTGTACAGCCAAGCTAGCTGCGCACCGGTTTATGAATTATGACACATTCATTGTAGCATGTGTTCCTGGGGAACAGGGTTTGATTACTACATTGTAAAAGCTGTACGGTACTACAAGTATTCCTGAATGGCTGGAAATGAAAGTACCAGGAGTTTTCACAGGTATTCATCTGTATGAAAGAGCCATTCATTTATAGCCTATAAAAAAGTCTGCTTGTTTAGAAATCTGAATGCTAAAATTGATGCATTCCCTTTTCAGAAGAAAAAAGTGCATATACTTGAACAAAGAACTTTGTTGCATGATGTTTTGAGTAAGAATTGGATTGCAAGTTTGATTGCTCATCAACTATGTGATTGTTTGACAAATTGACTTTGGTATTGATTTTGTATATTTAGCTGGAGTTTGCTGTTTTAGATGTTTTTAACCTTTGTTTTAGTTTTTACTTTTTCAGCTATATTTTATCCTTACATCTCACTATGACAGCCTTGGTTGCACTTTATGCAGTTATTAATTCAGCATTTACCAAATGTGCACTGAAATTAAATATTATCTCAAGTGACCTCCAGCTCCGTAAGGTCGCAAAACTCTGGACTCTTGGTAGTACCTAGAATAGCAAAGTCCACTAAAGGAGGTAGAACTTTTTCATATTTGGCTCCCAAACTCTGGAATAGCCTTCCTGATAACGTTCGGGGTTCAGACACACTCTCTCTGTTTAAATCTAGATTAAAGACACATCTCTTTAGCCAAGCATTCATATAATGCATCTCATAATCTTGTACTGCAGTTATATCTGATCAAATGCACATTATTATGCTTTAGCTTGGGTTGAACAAATAATTTTTACTTGGATGGAACAACAGCTACGCTAATTATGTCTCTATTTGTTTCTCTGTTTCTGGATTAACATCCCGTGGTAACTAGGAATTACACAAGCTTCAGTCTGGATCCAACCCTTAAATGATCCGAGATGACCAAACACCTGAGAAGAGATGATGCCAACCCCTCAGAGAATATACAGAATTAACCAAATTTTGCCATAAGTTAAATATATAAATCTATTGTAGAAACTGAGTTTCCTGTAAAGCTGCTTTGCAACGATTGTATCGTGAAAAGCGCTATACAAATAATCTTGAATTGAATTGAACCTTCCAGTACCAATGTGGCCTATATGAGCTATTTAAAAAGCCTGAATCATTTAAGCAATGCTCATAAAACTCAAATGATGACTCATAAATGTCTTGACCATAATGTTTAATAACCATTCTCTCTCCCACTTCATTTTTGCTTTGAGTGCCAAATCAGCAGATTCTAGACTGAACAGTTCTGCTGATATCTGCCTCATTTCCTCCTTCGGTGTTCCTAGCTATTTTGGAGATAAATGGAAACAATAAACTAAAAATTTCTCATTGCTATTGTGTTAAAATTTTTTTTCAAACATTCAAAATGCCACAAGCAAAATCATTACGAATAAATAGCGCCTAGCTGCAAAATTCAACTATAAACCATCCCTAGGTTTATTTACAGGAGTGTAAACTGTAACTAGCAAGCAATGTCACTAACCTATCAGCATTTCTAGCGTGACAGAAGATGATCAATGAAGCATTTCTGGCAATAACCAATATTTTCTAGCAAGTAGCAGTGTTGAAGTGTGACAAAACAACATTTTTATGCCATTATATTGCTCATGGAGAATTCTAGCACTGCAAAGCCCAGCTCATTCAAATGAATCAGTTCATTTGAATTGGTTCGTGTAAATGAACCAAATCAAAATAGAAATTCACTGATTTAAGTCTATATATTTTGGTGGTGAAACGCAGTTTTGTAAACCCCCTATATTTTTCTCTCAACTTTATGATTAAAAGGCTCGTTACTCGAAACCTTTCAGCAATGAAGCGTCATAGATCACATGGTTTTGGCACAAATGAATCAAGTTCCTATACAGTGATTGTAAACGAGTGTTAATGTGTTGTTAATTTGACAAAGCTTTGGAGCTTCTGTGCCATCAACATCAAGATTTTTCTTTATAGTTTCTTCAGTTAATAAGTGCTTTCCATAACATTATACAAAAACTGGTTGTGCCATTTTATTTTAGATGCATTAAATCTTCATGCTGTCACTTTAACTGAAATATTTATTAATCCAAAAATATTTTTTATACCAGAAAAATTGGTCTCAGATTAAATTATTGGCTGTAGTTACACTGAATTATGAAAATCTTGAGAAATTAAACATTACACATTTCACCTTTGGTTCTAAACATTTAAATGACCACAGCAAAATGAAATACCATGTAATAACTGAGTGGGATAAAGAACATAAAAACTCCATTTACCATTGAATGCTGCTTTTCTGCCTGATCATAAGAAAAGAAATCAGAAAAGAGAGAACGAGAGTGGCATACACCGCAAAGCTCACTGCAAGATGTTCTCACACGCATCGTGACACAAACTCTCAGGAGAAAAGACTCAGAATGCAGCATTTCCTCTCTCTTCTACCTTTGAACTGTCAAAATGTCACAACAATGAAGGTCAAGGGAAAAGACAGATGAGGAAGGAAGAGATCAGGTACACATATTAGTGTAGTGTTCCCTCTGCCCCATTCATTCTGGTTAGTTCTCTGCGTTTCACACATCAGGTCCTGTGAGCGCGTGATGTTAACTGTTAGACGCTAACTGTCAGATCAGCTCTGTATGGAGAGTCCTGATGGAGATGGTTGATGTAACTCAGCCGTAACTTGGGAATTTGTATCACATTTCAAAGGAAACATTATTTATGTGGTGGAAAAGTGACTGACTGTGATATGCTATCATGTTTCTTTACTGTAAAAGCATTGATCAAATATTTTGTTGAACATTGTATAACAAAAATGGCAACATTTAAAAAAACTGACTTTATCAATGACTCATTTTGTGAAATATTTATTTAAAATTCACACAAAAAAATAAAACATTTATTCATTAATTCATTATTTATTTATTTATTTTACAAGGAATAGTTGACCCAAAAATGAAAATTTGCTGAAAATGTAAACACTTTTTGGCCATCCAAGATTTTGTTTAGTTTTTTCTTCATTGCATGGAACAGATTTGGAGAAATGTAGCATTTCATCACTTGCTCACCAATGAAGCCTTTGCAGTGAATGGGTGCCGTCAGAATGAGAGCTGATCCAAACAGCTGATAAAAACCACAATAATCCACAAATACTTGACTTCAGTCCATCAATTAATGTCTGGTGAAGTGAAAGGCTGATCAAAATACAAGTCTATAATCCATAATAATAATAAAATATATGAATTTATTTGAACGCTACATTTGTTTGAACCCTCGTTCTGACGGCACCCATTCACTGCAGAGGATCTATTAGTGAAAAAGTGATGTAAAGATACATTTCTGCCAAATCTGTTAGGATGATTTTGACTAAACTGTAAATTACACCATTATGCAGAGATTAGCCAATCATAACCAAGGTAATTTATATATAAAAGTATTACAGGTATGATATAACAGTAAAATATTAATGAAAAACAAAATTACAACAGATTTTGCAGCAAGAAATCTCAAATAACATTATAACAAGTGAGGGCTGTAACGGAACATTAAAGTGCAAAATATATAAAAGATAAAATATATAAATGTACAAAATATATACAATTATAAAATGCGGCCCTTTTAAATAAATGAAAGCATCGTTAATGAAATAGAAAATTCATATTTTTGATCAAGGTTGATTGCTCACAAAGCTAGTTCATAAAAGATGTCTCCAAAGCCTGTGATGTCACCAGTCAGTAATACTGCTCAATAAATTAAATTCATGAAACCAGACGTTCCTTTGTGCGAAGCTTCACAAAGCGCATTCCTTTGAATGTGTTATCTTCAAATCCCTCATTGATTCTGCTGCTGACAGCACATACGTTTTAAATTGAACGCTTTCTGACTCATCGCTCATCATTTGTGGCCAGTCATCAGGTCCTGCACATGAATTCCAGTGGTCTGCATTTCCTATCCTGCTTAGAGCTGAACACATTAGCCTAAGCATTATTACAGCTTGACTGCTTTTCATAAAGAAACTCAGCATGATATGAATGAGTGAGACTGCACACTTTTATGGAGTTGTTTGTTGAGAAAGATTAAATAGTACGCATGACATAATTCTGTGTGGTGCTGTAATCACAGACTCGCACAAGCACACAAATTTAGTCTCGCACAGTTGGACGCAGCAAGGGAAAAAACAAAAGCCGAAAAGCCACTAAAACCAAAGAGTAAATGTTGGCGGAAATAATAAGAGAAATTGTCACAACTCACACAGAGGATGCTGTATGTAACAAAAATACATAAAAACAATAGGTTGTTCATTTAAATGAATTACTTTTTGAAAAAGAAAATTTGATAATAAAAATAATGCTAATAATTCAGAGATAAGGAATTTTCCAACAAAAAATAAATAAATAAATACATTTAAAATGTATGAAAAAACAACAACTATTTTAATATTTAATCTGAAGAGGAAGCCAGATATGACAAAAATACTGCAATTACTTTTCTGAAAAAAAAAAAAAAAAACGGTAATAATTGAATTGAATTCCAAAATAAGTAATTTTCCTTGCCCAACAACAACAAAAATATTAAACAAATAAATACATTTACGTTTTATAAAAATAGTAATGTGAAAAGTAAGATGGATGTAACAAAAATGTATAGTAAACTATAGGCTGTGAAAAAAATATTAATTTATTTTAAATCCAAATTTTTTCTTTGCCAAACTGCAATGAAGGAAGGAAGAAAGGAAGGAAGGAAGATACAAATAACAGAATGTAAAAAATTATTTTATTTATTCCACTAAGGATTTTTCCTTTCCAAACCACAATAAATAAATACATTAATTAATTAAATTAATTACATTTAATGGGTAAAAAAAATTCCACTAAGCAAGATGGATTTTCCTTTCCAAACCACAATAAATAAAAATACATTAATTAAATTAATTACATTTAATGGGTCAAAAAAAATATTAATCTGAACAGCAAGATGGATGTAACAAAAATGCATAGAAACTATAGGCTGTCAACTTGTCAAAAAATATCTCAAAAATGATTTAATTTAAAATGGAATTTTCTTTACCAACGACAACAAATACATTTGAATTAAATGTGAAAAAATTACATATTTTTTATCTGAAGATGACATTTACAAAAATGTCTAAAGAGATTTAGTGATTTAATTTATCCAACACAATGAGCAGTGGTGCTTATTTCTAGCCGTCTCTACTATTCCTTTCAATTAGAATGGAAAGGCCAAAGAAAATAAATAAATAAAATTAAGCAATAATTCACTGTCAGCTGGCAACAAGACCTGCATCTGGGGAACACAACCTTAGAAGCATCAGTACATATACCCAAGGACATCAAGACCAACCCCGATCAACTCATTTATCTTATTTCAAGAAACAATATTCGTAGAACCTCATTCTAGCATCCCTCGGCATGCTGGGATGTTGATACGCTCCATGAGTTTTCTATATTCCTCCGCTATCCGTCGAACAGCAATGAAGTGGCTCTCTGAGACGATTCCGACAGCGCAATTATTTTGATCAAACAGCAAATCATCTCATGTGCCGAGCTCTCGGTGGCACCACAGGGCTGTTTCTGTTTTATCAGAGAGGAAGAGAGCAGGTACGTGTCATGCTGTGAATGCCAATGCAGGAGGTAGTAGAGGAAGGAAGGATGAGGGGGGAAACTTCCTGGCAGAGGAAGAGGAGGTGCTCTTTGTTAGCCTGAGAGAGGTGGAAAATGGGGTGAAACGTCAAGGTGAATTTGCGGGCATATGCGCTCACATTTAGAGACGTGTAATTATCTGAAAAGTGGAAAACAAGGAGCTAACGGACACCTTCACAAAGGTCAAAGACATCTTATACTGAGAGACAAATGTGTGACCGAGGCCACGGGGAAAAGTTTCACTGATATAAAACTTCACAAATCCAGAGCTTAAAAAAAAGGATTTGTAATTTTTTTGTAATTTTGTTCATGCTATTTTCATTGTATATTTATGAAAATATATATATATTTATGTGTGTGTATATATATGATGTAAACAATTATAAATTAATTATAATTTAGAAATTTGTTCCTGCTTCATGTTTTTGTTGTTGTTAATGTTGTAGTTTAAATCAATCAATCAATAAAATTGATTTATTTATTGTTCCCTTTCGATATTTCACTCGTACTGCTTCGAGAGACGCTGTATGGGAAAAACTCCTTTTTTCCTCTTCAACTGAAGCCTTTTTTAACCACGCAGTGTAACTGCACGTCTATTGGTTCGTGCAGTACTAAAAAAAACGAACCAATAGCTCGGCCTGCAGCCTGCCATAACCCGCCAAAATAGGAGGGGCGTCTGGCTATATAAGCGGCAGCTTCGTCGCCGCATCTCAGATTTCTTCTCTTCAGCGACGAAGACCCTTCCTCGCTGACTCTTCGCTGATGCCGAGATCTGCCGTTGAAATGCCTCAGCAGCTGGATTGGACCTCTTGCAGCGGCCAGCTTGCAGATTCGGTCGATCCTCTGCCGCCATCCGGCGATGATCTAAAAGAGCTTCACTAAAAGAGCAAATTTCAGCGTGGCGTCATTGTAAGACGTGCAGGACTCCCCTGCACGCTGATGACACTCAAGCTGAGTGTGTGTCATGCTTGGGGAAATCCTGCTCTCATTGCGAGAGTTTCAGTCTTGCCTCTCTGCGCTCATGGATAGCTTTCTTTTCAGAGAGCGACAGGGACCTGTGAGGAAAAAACAGCGGGACAGAGGTTTCGAGCTGCCGGTGACAAGTGAGCTCACGTCGGCTCAATGCCCGTGTGGCGAAAATGATGACAGCCTTTCTCTGGCGGCTTCGGACGGGCTCTGTGACTGACCCCGCCCTCTTGCCGTTGTCCTCTTCACATAACGCCAGACTCAGAGCAGATGAGGAGCTCATCCGCGTCATGACAAAGGCTGTCAATGAGTTCGGGCTCGAATGGTCTCCACCTGAGGAGCCATTCGCTGGACGAATGGTTTCTCCCGGGGCGCCATCAAGCCCTCCGCCAACGCTCGTCCCCCTTCTTCCCCGAAGTTCATGACGAGCTCACGAAATCGTGGCGCGCCCCCTACTCGTCTCGCATCCGTCCTTCTGCTTTCGCTGCTCTCACATCAGTTGACGGCGCTGAAGAGAAAGGATACGAGCGCGTTCGATGTCCAGTCTGGTAGTGTTAGAGCGCTACCTCTGGCTCACGATGACGGAGATGAAAGAGGTGGACAAGGTTCCCTTCCTCGATGCTACGGTTTCGTCAGGCAGCCTGTTCGGGCCAGCTGTGGAGGGCTTTGCTCAGAAGTCGTCTCAAGCGATGCGCACTTCCTCCCGAAATGCACCAGCTCTTCTGCTGCTTCCAGTCGCCCTAAACCTGCGCTGACTCAGCAGAAAGCTAAGCCAACGCTAGCCACCCCTGAGCCCCGACCTCCTGAGGGTCAGCAGGATAGAGGGCGCTCACGTTCGGCACGACGCTACCCCTTCCCAAAGCGCCAAGGACCCCGGCCCAAGATCGCCTTGGATCCGGCATCTCAGAAGTCCTCCTGATCAGCCAGGCAGAAAGATGAGGGGCCCGAGTCTCTCTACCGCCGGACCACCCCGCAAGTAACCTCTAATGTGCCTCTTGCCACCCTGCTCAGCGCTGGGTGCAGAGGAAAGTGTGTTATTGGTTCCCAACGGGCCCACTTTAGCACCCGGGTGTCCGACCGCTGTGATAGTGGACAAAATAAAACACATACATTTTCAAAAAGAGAGCAAAAGTATTTTTTTTGCCTACCATAAGCGTCCTGCCCTTATGCAGCCAGTCTTTAGAGCCATTTCAACCTCTTGCCACGCGGGCAGGCCATCCCCGTTGTGTCAGAGTGGGTAATGGCTACGATAAGACGAGGTTATACTCTCCAATTCGCTCGAAGACCACCGCGCTTCCGCTGTGTGCTCGCCACCACAGTGCGGTGATACAATTTTTACAAGGCGCCAGGAGAATGAATCCCCGGGTCCTCGTACAGTTCCACCATGGGACTTACCAACTGTACTAAGGGCCCTGAAAAGGCCCCCGTTTGAACCATTGCAATCCACGAGCCTCAGAGCACTCTCGTTAAAACCACCCTGCTGCTAGCACTGGCGTCGGTCAAGCGAGTAGGAGACCTGCAGGCCCTCTCCATCAACCCTGCTTGACTGGAATTCGGACCTAAAGACTCCGAAGTCGTCCTGAAACCAAGGCTGGGTTATGTACCCAGCGACAAGGTGCTCTCCCCTCCATTAAGATCCTAGGTCATAGCGCTTTCCGCGCTCGTTCCCATAGGTTACGATAGTAACCGAGTACGTTTTGTGTTTGTTTGTTTGTTTGTCAATGAAAGTCAGAAAACAAAACAAAAAATTTAAATATTACATAACTTTTTTGTTCGTTTTTTAATTATGCTTTGTTTTTTAAAGTAATTTTATTAATAATATTTATTATTATTATTATTATTATTGCAGTAAATTTACAGAATATAGTTTCTATACATTTTGATGCATCTGGCTATATTAAATATTAGTTTTAAAATATTAGTTTTATTTATCAAATTTAATATAATATTATAAAATATATTTTAGATAATTTATTTATTTGCTGTCGTTTGTAAAGAAAAAAAATCACTATTTTATAATTAAGTGAAAAATTATTAGTTTGTGTTTTACTTTTGCATTATATGTGTATAAACACATTGGAAATGACTAGGAGCTAATGGACACCTTCACAAAGGTCAAAGACATTTTATACTGAAAGACAAATGTGTTACAAGGTCACAAATCCAGAGATTCCAGAATAAAAACAAAAACAAGATAGGAAGGTGATGGTCTGATTATGAATGATTTATGACAAAACATAACTCTTTCTGTGCGTCTTTTTATCATGTCAAGCTTTGCATGGAATCCAAGAAGCAAATACACAACATACAAACAATAAATAAATCAACAGCTTGTATTTGACAAAGCGTCGCCACTCATTTGAGGTAAAACTGGAACGAAGCGTCAGCTGCACCTAGAGAGAACATACACTCTTAAAAATAAAGGTGCTTAAAAATTGTATTCAAGCGATGCAGTATGGCATCGTGAAGCACCTTTATTTTTAAGAGTGTAGCAGTGCTTTTCCATTTGATAGGACTGATAAAAGAGAAGGCAGACACCTGCAGCAGCCTGGTGAGTTCAGCTGACAGACTTCAGCACTACGGACAGCTCAGCTCCCCAAACCTGCCAATGCCTGCAAATCCCAATCAAATCAAATGCACCAAATGTACTCTATTTACCCCATCTGCTGTTTGCTGCTTGAATTTACCCCTAGCTGCTGTAAGGCACTCACAGACTGCACAGGGACCTTTTGTAGACTCTGTAGTGTGGAATCAGAATCAAACTGAGAAAAGCAACAAAAGCAAGATTGGATGAAGTATCTTTATATCAAATATAAAGTAAAATAATACTATTTCACTATATTTTTTATTTTATTTATAACATATTTGAGAGTTTCTTTATGGAGCTTGTAAAAAGGCATGGGAAACAATTATTATATTGTCTTTATATAACATATAGGTACTACAGGAAAATCTGTCAATACAATCTACAAGCTTTAATTGTGGGAGGATTGTTTATGAAAATGAACCCCTTTCTTTCAGATTTTTAAAAAAAAAAAAAAAACTGCTGAGCACAAAATGTTCTGTCTCTGGCATGTCTCCAGGTCTAAAATGCTGTGGTGAAAGAGAACAAGAGAGAGGTGCATGCTTCTGTTAAATGGATTTCAGAGCAAGCTGTGCTTGTTTGCTGTACAGAATCAGTTTCCAGAGCCTTGACGTTTGTTGATGTCTCCTATCAATAACACCTGTTAAACTGAGTTGCAAAGTGGAACAATAGCAAACTGTCAGCAGGGTGGACTGATAGCTGACTACTGCCGTTCAACCATGGCTTATATTTGACATGTCTCTGGTTGAGACTCCTTTGTTCATGCCACATCCAGTCTGCTGGCTAGTAAGCACTAAACAGTGCCAAGCAGGCATCAGAAAGCTCTTGTGGCAAGTGAGCACACAGGAGAAAATAAAACAGCAATACAGTAGAAAATAAATGACAGGACAAAACAGAGAAAGTGAGAAGAAGAAAATGAGAGAGACAGACATTCGATCAGAGAGTGCACTGACTCTTGCTTGACAAACAAGCTGTGATTATTGTCGCTATGGCAGCAAGTCATTTAATTCACATTGCATTCATTTCCATCTGTCCAGACATAATTGCCTTGGGTCATCATACGGTCATGCTCCTTTATGACATGGACATGCCCTCACTGATGAGTGGCCTCACATGTAAAAGTAGACTCTTAAACCTCCAATACATTTTTTTGTTTGTTTTATGAATTCACTCACATAAAAAATGTTTTTTTTTTTTTAGCTGTAATGGAAAGGTTAAAGACCTCTGAAGCCATCTGTGGAGATCAGAAATGAACAGCTCCTGTGTGGAAGAGAAGGGACATTTAAGAGGCATGTGAGAGGGGAAGCTGGCTGTGCGAGGAAACGAGCGAGTGCTCCAATATGACACAGCTCCAGACATTAGCATATGTTCACAGAGAGCCAGTCAGTTTAACAAGAGATGTGCGGGTGGGTGTGTGTGTGTGGAGAGAGAGAGAGAGAGAGAGAGAGAGAGAGAGAGAGAGAGAGAGAGAGAGAGAGAGAGAGAGAGAGAGAGAGAGAGAGAGAGAGAGAGAGAGAGAGAGAGAGAGAGAGAGAGAGAGAGAGAGAGAGAGAGAGAGAGACTGACTGCTTTAGGCTAGGCCAGTCACATTCACTTTATCAGTATGGCTAATGACAAGAAGGTAGCAGACATAGTGCATTGCATTCTGAGACTGAACTGCATTCTACCATACATTCAGTGTAGCTAAAATAAAAACTGCAATATTTTTAAGTGAATTGACAGAAAACTCCTCTAAAGCAACTGAAACAGGTTGCCAAATTGATCTCAATTAAACTATTTTGACATTAACTGCTTTAATCTTTAATGTACATCATGACTTGTTTAGTGAATAGTGATATTAGGAGATCGTGCAGCATGCATTGTGTCTGTGCCTTCCATTCCTTGCACTTCCAGTTAAACATGCAGAGTGATCCAGGATTAAAATTCATCTGTTTTTAAGATGGATGTCAAATGCCTTTCACTTTCTAATGGCTAATTAAGTCCTTTCACAGTTGTCGCAACGCATTAACCTTATTAAGTTCTGAGTTCTGAGGCCAATTAACTTAGTCACAGGAATGTGGAGCACATGGAGAACTGGCTTGTGGCCAAACTGAGAGGTTTTGAGGACAGATATGGGACACCAGGTCAATGGCAGTCTTGTGCTGAACAGCTCCAGTATACAGCTTTGCCAGATCTTTGTTGCAAACCCTTGACAATATTTAATTATCATATTGACTCAAACCTATTATTTTATTTATTTTGATGAAAACACTAAGATATGCTGTATCTAGCTACAGAATATGCTATATAAAAAATGATAGATACACAAACTAAATTGGTCTAGTATTTACTTTTTAAAAATTTACACAACAACTGAACATACATTTAAAAAAGAATTACAAAAAAGGCGAGTAACATCAATTTTACATGAGATTTTGAATTAGAAAGACTTCCAATAATCTTCGTGTTATTTAAAATAATGTTTTTACATTGAATGCTATAGAAAATATATATGCAACAGAAAATAATAAGAATATTCGATTTGATCTTTTCTATAGCAAAAAAATGCAAACAGTTCCAGGTTTCACAATGACACCAAAGCACCATTAATTATTGCATATTCCAAGTCATAATATGTGGAAACACTAATTCTCAACACCAAATCTCAACAATATGATATGTACTAAGTATATAGTATATACTAAGTGTGATAATCAAGATATTGATGATAAGGTTGAGAAAAATATCTCACGTGAAAAAAGTGTAATGTAACAAAAATAATATAAAAACATGTTTTGTTGCCAATATACTAAAGCCATAAGTAATTATCAAATTCAAATAATTAAAAATGTATTTTGGTATAGCATTTGGTCAATAAATAAGCAATTTGTTCCTCTGTAATTGTTCGTAAGCCGTATAGATTGCTTGGTTCTCTCATGCTTTGCATTTTTGGAGCTCAACAGCCCTCATTCACTTCTACTGTATTGAACAAAGACAGCAAAAAATAAAACTCAGAAAACAGCATCTTTTGTGTCACATAAGAATGAAAGTCATAGGGTATGCAATAACATGAGGGTGAATAAATGATGACAATTTTCATTTTTATTCAGCTCTTTTCCATACAACAATTTACTGTAATCAAGTCTGTCAAGCTCCAAAAAGGACAAAAAAAACATAATTATTGGAAACAAAAAAGGTACATGAAATTCTTCTTTGTGTTTCACAGGGGAAAAAAGCATACAGGAGTGAGTAACAATTACAATATAAGGGAAGTAAATCATTTATTATATATTAAATATTATTTTAGGTGAACCACCCATTTTATTCTTCTACGTTTTTGTTTATCGGATGTTCTTATCTAAACGGCTTACACTACTCTTACTGCAGAGGCAACTCTCAATGGAGCAACCTGAGCTTTAGTGTCCCGCTCAGTGATAGTTCATGGATCACACAGGCTCTTTAACCAGCAGTCTCCAGCACACACACTCACACACATTACAAACGTGGGCTGCGATAGGTGGCTAAAAACCAAAGAACCCCCATGAGGTTTACCACATGCCCACTGCAATGCAGGCAAACACATTATGTGTGTGTGTGTGTGGGAAGTAATTTAGAGAGTAGAGAAAGGGAACAAACAGAACAACAGTGACCGAGAGAGTGTGTAAATCGTTTTTCAGCACACGACTGGCTGGATTCAGAGTCCCTCAGTGCCACTGCGACACACTATATAGCAGGTATGAGGCGGTGTTAGTATGCAGGTCACACACACTCTGCTGAAGTGGAGAGTGGTCCTGCAGTACACACACACATACTACGTAGTTGTCTTTCAGCCCAGTCAGTATGGCCTTTACACACCTGTGTTTATGAAAGTGCAAAGCTTCCACAGTCAGAAATGTAGTTTATTACAGATTCTACTCGGATGCTAAAAGCAGGCATTAAAGAGAAAAGGAGCAGATTTTCACCATATATCATTAGGATGTTCTGAGCCATAAATGTCATGTGACTAATCGCTGTAGAGCTGCAGGATAATGAACACATACACTGTGTTCCAATATGCCTACTTCTACACTATATAGTAGGTGAAAAACAGTATGCGAATAGAGTCCAAATTCAAATTCATTCTGAAGCGCGCATCTCATGGAAACTTTACTATCCCATGAGGCAACGGGGCAGGACTTGTAAAGAGCAGTGAAACAACACAACTGATGCTGTAGCGACAGTCTCTATGCCTTCACTAGCAACTATCCTAAGATGTGATGTCAAAGGCTCTACCAAACATATTAGGCACTGGTGAAATATGAAGAACTAGATGGTGTGGTAACAAATATCTAACAGGATCAAGCTAACCAGCAAAGCTAGTGTTGTTTAATATGCAGTGATGTCATAATTATGCAGGTTTTACATGCCTCTTATAAAAGTACCAAAGCTTTTGAGATTTGACAAAACAATTACTCATAAAATGATTGTTATATTTTTTTCTCAATAAAAGACATATCTATAACATGGCTCAAAATAGTCTCAAAACGTTTAATAGAAATCTTCAAAACTTGAAAAAATAAGTTTTACATTTACATATAAAATGAAAATGTCAGCTCAATTCAGCTTGTTTCACATTTCAGTTTTTCAGCAGTGTTATTTTAGTATTATTGAGACACTACTGTAGTTTTTTATTAGTTGTAGGCTACCAAAGATTTTGAGATTTGACAAAGAAATAACCCATAAAATGATTTTTTTTCTCAGTTCAAGACATATCTACAACAGCGTTCCCAATCCCAGTCCTCGCGAGAAGAGAAGTCTTTAAAGCTTGAAAAAAGGTTTTGGGCTCAGTGCTTGTAAACAAAACTAAATGAAAATAAAATGCAGTGTTAAAAAAAGAAGATTTTACAAAATGTCAGTATTCAGTATTTATACATAAAAATAAAACAAATCAAGTAGATTTTCATCGACAATAACAGCAATAATGTTTAAATAAAATATAATAATATGTTAATATATTATTTTTAATATAATTAAAATAATAAACGCAGCATTTTAAAAATGATAATAATAAATATTACAAAAAATTATAAAAGTAGTAAATTGGCTTTAAATTGGTTACTGAGAAAATTATTTTGAACAATTAAAATTATTCGAAGGCGATGATGAACCCGGAAATTTTAGAAATGCTTAGACAACAAACACTAATAATATTACACACATTTAAAATTACTGCCAAAGTGGGAAGCGTTTCAGAAAGATCCTTCTAATTGCCTACAGACTGGTTGATTATGACTGTCATTAAGTACTTAAGCTAATCAAAAAATAATCAACATAATTATCAGTTAGTCACATTCTCTACTCTTCTTACTCTTTACTTTAACTACTTTTTGTCACGATCAAGGTCTGTTTTCAGAGTTGCATGGTGTCTAAGACTATTTTTAGTGTCTCAATGCAAGAATGACATGGTGAGGTATTTTATACAATTAATTCATATTTGCTGTCTATCTGTGCGGAAGACCAGCTATCACAGTGACTCTCAAATGTCCTGCATCTGACAAACCGAGATCCTTTAACTCACCAGCAGCGACCTCCAAACAGATAAGATCGAAACGAGGGTCAGTATCTGCCACAAGAGCAGTCACATCAGTACCGCAGAGGATATTGTGTGTGTGGCTCTAGAATCTGCAAATCCCACTCCGCCTTAACAGCTAGTTTATGAAAGTACTCAATCTAAGCAAACAGTCTGAGCAAACATGGAAGATCCAGGTTTACATCACAGAACCAATGCCACATTCCACTGCGGACCAAGAAATAAGAAATTCATGATATTCTTCAATTTTCTTCAAGCACTTCAATCAAATTCAAATTTAGTCTTTGGATGTACATAGAGGGAAAAGTGCACCATGATTGAAGTCTGAAGACATTTAAGAAGTTTTGAACCCAAACTTTTGCATGCTTTTTTTTTAGCTTTGTCTGCCTCATGGTATCAAATAAAAATTTTTTTAGAATTCAAAAAGCAAATTTGACATCACAGGAATAAATTACATTTTAAATTATATTAAAATATAACTATTTATTCACAATTATTTTCCCCAATATTTTGTAGCCTTGATTAGCATAAGAGACTTCTTTCAAAGCAACCAATCCAAAAAATGAATTAAAATCGTTTATTAGAATTAGTTTTACATTTAAAAATTTTAATTTAAGCTAAATTCAGCTTCTTTCACACTTCATTTTCTTAGCAGTGTTATTTTAGCATCACTGAAATACCACTGTAGATTTTATTATTATTTTGAATCAGTTTTCATTTTAGTTAAAATATTTGTCATTGTGTTATTTTTTTATAGTTGTTTATGCATGTTTATACAGTTTTTATTACTTTCATTTCAGTTTTAGTTTTGTTATTTTAATTTAATACATCAAGTTAAATTAAAATGAGAAATGCTACCTTGGCAACTAGCTGATTTTTTTCAGCTTTAATGGTTTTAGTTTCAGTTTTCACCCTAACACCAGTTTCTCAGCTGTTATGCATGGATGTTATATCTTGGGAAATACACTTCTGGTAATTAAAGACTGCAGAATTATGGATTTTAATGATTTGAAAGTGTCCCCACCAGTGTTAAAACCGAACGTCTTTGATGCAGCGCCTTGATCTTTGCAGTTCCAAGTTTTCTGCAGCTGCCAATTAGCAGATGCTCTTATCCAAGGGACATACAACTGGCATGCAGCAGGAGCAGGTATTAAAGACACTCAACGAGCCCAAGGGCACTGACTCATTCGGATTCAAACCAAGAACCCTTGGCTACCTAGTCAAGTATCCAAAACTGCTCAGTTACTCATAGTCTACCCAAATGTTGCCCGTCCCCGCTGGGATATCTGGCTGTCTCCTTCAAGCTTCCACTTCATCCTTCGCAGATCCAAGCCAGTGGCGCACAGTGCCGTAAAGCCAATATAATCCCACTTATCTTTGATGTCATCTCTGCCTCATCGAGAGCATTGCACTGCACGCTTCACCAACAGCAGATTGGCGTGAGGGGTTATTCCATTTTCTCACCGTCTTTAAGAGATATTCCTCAAGTTTCAGAAATAGGTTTTGATTTTGTTCCAGTTTGGAGGGATTTAGAAAGTCTTAAGCTCCTAGCAAAAAGGAACCAGATAGATTTTACAAATCATTAAGGGTTACAATTTGGAAAATTCAGAGATAAACATCTATTGCAGCAGCATGCCTTTAGAAATAATGCGGAATCAATGATATCTTTCTCTTCAGTTAAAAATGTAACACCATGAAAGAGAAAAATGATTCCACAGACGATTGAGTCTGAAAAGGTAATAAAGCGGTTCAAAGCACTGAAAAAATATTTCATTATCAGCACAAATGGTCCGATCAATACTACAAATGATGCAGTCAACAACGAAACCAAACAAAAGCTTGTCACATTTGGATTGAATATAAAACGGATTATTTTACTTTACTTCTTATTATTTTATTTCTTAGTTATTTAGTCATATACCCACCAAAATCATCTTTTACTCACCCTCATGCTGTTCTAAACCCATATTTGTTTATTTTTCTTATAGACCACATGAGAGATTTTTTTAGGGATGCACTAATATTAAAATTCTGGGCTTTACTAGTAGATGGCTGATTATTCTATTATTTTGTTGTATACACTACTGTTAAAAAGTTTGGCTCATTAAGATTTATGTTTTTAATTAGTACTTTTATTCAGGAATGATTACATTTTAAAATATATTAAAATAGAAAACAGCCATTTGGCATTGTAATTACATTTCAGAATATTACAGTTTCCCCCCCCCCCCCCCTGTATTTTTAATCAAATATATGCAGCCTTGGTTAACATAAGAGACTTCGTTCAAAATCTTACCCACCCCAAAAATACTACAAAACAAAATGCATACATAATATCAACCATAATAATAACAATAATAATAAACTATTGGCCGATATATGGTACAGATATATAATGCATCCCTAGAGATTTTGCTAAAGGTCAACACATCAGGAAAAAGTCAAGATTAAAAAAGGACTATAAAGTACCGTAACCCGTTTGGCAATCATTTGAAGCCATATGATAACATTGTGAAGAAAGCTCCTTTTATGTTCCACTGAAGAAAAGGATATGATATGGGCTTTTTAACAACATGACTAAATAATCAATTTCATTTTTGGGGTGAACGGTCTCTTTTTGTTCATTCAGAAGTAGAGACTATCAGTGAAACGCCGTGAGTGGAAAGAACTATACAGTCCAGTGAGTCCAACAGCCAATCCTTCATGATTAAAGTGGGAAAAGAGCCAAACTGTGGCTGTAAAAGAGACTGACTCTGCAGGTTAAATGTCCTTCTTAAAGGGACAGTACATCCAAAAACTCAAAACATTTACTCTCCCTCATGTGGTTCTGAACCTGTAACGTTTTTTCTTCTGCAGAACACAAAACCAGAAGTTCTGACGACTATGTTGTTAGTAAAATTAAAATGATATGAGACTGGGGCTTTTAAAAGCACCATAAAAGTATTGTATTAGTAACAGACAATGAAAAGAAACAAGGTTGGGTTTGGAATGACATAAGAGTGAGTTTTCATTTTTGGGTGAACAAGCCTTTAAGAGAAGTCTCTCACTTCCAGTTTACTCTCAGAACTTAAAGACAAGGGGGGAGACAATAACGACCTCTCTCTCCCGACTCAGACCACCCTATGAGAGATGCTCAGCTTCCAAACATCCATGTACTGCTGGTTCTCAGCGGGCGAGGACAGACGCCGCTTCCTGGCATTCTTCTGCGCTTTCATCTCTCCACCCTGCTCGGCTGCATCTCATTTAAATGTCTGTCATGCTCCCTGTCAGTCGACTGAAATAAATAATTATCTCCTTAAGCTCATTATACCAGGAACAGCTTTAGCACTTATAGCCCACTGAGCAGCTGTGAGCTAACACAAGGTGAGGCAAATCTAAAGCAGGAACCCATTATATGCTTTTCTTTGAGAGATGAAGTTGATGGTTCATAATGTCAAACCTGTAAAGGATTTATATATAATACTTTGCATGTTTTCTTCAGTAAAAGAGCTGAAGGTTTAAACGAAGCACTCACTGTACATAAATAATTAAAATAAATAATTCAGGCTAAAAAATTACAGTTTGGTTTTATTCAGTTTGATAACTACAGTGAAGAGAAACATTTGAGAAACATCAATTTGGCTATTTTACTCACATAAAGCTCTTGTATACATTTTTTGTTTATTTATCTATTTATTTATTTTATTTTGGCGTAGTCGAGATGAACCTTAATTAAATGGGAATGGGCAAAAAATGGGCAAGAACATTGATTACCAAAAATTATAAATGATACTAATACATTTTAAAATTATGTTCAAAAACACTGAGCTGTTATATTAATTGTGATCATCAGATCATCAACATTTGGCTTGTTTTATTAATTACAGGCATTATCGTATGTTAAATCCCATTCAATGGTTCCTCACTATAGTTAATGTAAAACTCATTTAAATCACATTTACTGGACCCATGAAATAAAACCTCTTTACTCCATTAGTCAATTTAGTCAATTTGGGTGAAGCGGGAGCAATGATATTACGCAGCGCATGAAAGTAGTCCCCAGCTTGGTAACTAGTTATGATATAGCAGGGGACTACTTTCAGGCGCTGGGTCATATTCAATGCGCCAACTGCTGCACCCATGGTACGGCAGCAAAGTTCCTTGATTATTACGCCGGAATGAGAGTATAGTTCCTAGTCATATCAGCCTAGAAAACCGCAACTTTTCATTTTCCGTCGGTCTTAGTACAAGATGTAACTACAGAAGAGTCAAGCTTTAAATAGGAAAAATATCGAAACTCTTTGGTCATTTTTGAGCGAGATGCTAATGGTCTAATCCGATTCAATGATCTACGCTAAGCTAAGCTAAAAGACCTCCGCCAGACCCGGAGATCGGCTGAATGGATACAAAAACGGTAAAACTCAACTGTTTCACTCTAGAGGAGTTGTAAAATGAGCCTATTTCCAAAAAAAGTGGAGTGTTCCTTTAATGTTCTATCGTGTTTGCCACCTACATTAAACCCGACCCTCAGCCTAAGCGATAGTGTTCACAAAAGCAAACGTTCAACATTTCTTGAAGCTACAATGCATTTCAGCCTGTTTTTAAGTATCTTTGAGCTCTTTTATCATGTCAGGTTTCACAGGAGCTCTGCATTGCAAGTGCACTGTACCGGTTGAGCTAGTGAGACAATTTTACTATGTCAGAAAAAGCATATATGAAGCTATTTATGTAAAGCAAACATCAAAATGTATTACGTATTTTAATGTATTTACATATATTAATGTATTTACGAAAAGGGCATTATGGTAAAAGTGTTTTGAGATCATACAGTGTGCATGGAACTGCATGAAAATACGTCTTTAATAACCAATATGTAATTAGGGCTGCTCGATTATGACAAAAATCATAATCACAATTATTTTGGTAAATATTATAATCAAGATTATTTAACACGATTATTAGTGGGTCATATAAACAAAAATAAATACATAAATAATGCACATCTAAAGTATTCAGTTAACAGACTACTATAGAAATTGAATAATCAAATGTAAAATAAAATAGCACAGTCTTCACTGTAAGAATTAAACTTCCTTTGTTTCTTATTAAAACTACAAAAGACCTTCTGTGAAGAGCAGTGAGTGATTTTGTCTTTTGTTGTTTGATTAATATTAAGCACACAGTCGGCAGCAGGAATATAGTGCACTGTCACTTTAAGAGCGTGTATTACACGTGTATTTTCAGTCTCATCTGTCTACATTCATTTATTACATAACTGACAATGGTTTACGTGAATAATCATTAAGTGCCACATTTGTGACCGTGTATTTGAGCATTTAGGCGCATACGTTCAGCTAAAAGATGATTTATGTTCGTGCTCTGCTCCGTCTCTGAGCTCAAGCCTCCTGAGGAACAGCGCAAGTTCAATGTTAATAAATCCAACCAACTTTAATACCTCAAGCACGTCCCATTTTGCAAAAGTCACATTACATGATTTTACTGATTTGCACGTGAAAATTGGCTTTTATGGAGGAGTGAAAGCTGCACCGCTGGAAAGGGGGCGGAATGTGGCGCAATAATCGTTTTATCTCGTTTATTGTATTTTCATAATTGCTGGAGGCCAAAATCAAAACTGAATTTCGATTAATTGCACAGCCCTATATGTAATCATTGGAGATTTTTTAAGATGAACGTAAGTCATCTGTGTTTATTTTGGTTCGGTAACTTTCTGCAAAACACAATTTGACACGTGTCCCCTTGGCTAATGTTTCCCCCCAGGACACCAAGCACACCTCAGGCCTCCTGTCCATCATCCCAGCGCTCTGTCCTCTGTGACCTTGACTGAGTAATTACCTTGACTTAGTAATGGCCCCCTACCTGTTTAACCTGTCATAGGTGCACACATTACTCATCACGCAGGCACACAAAACACCTGAATGTGCCAAACACACTCACACACATATGCTCTGTTTTAAAACCTAGTGAGCTGCCTAAAGACAGAACATTTAGGGGATAAGAAGTAAAGCAAATATTCAGTCAACATCAAACTCAAATATAACATTAAACTCTAGTAGAAGTCATATATCCTGTGCGGAAAGCCATCTTAGCGACATGCAAATCCCTGCCTATGTTGAGCATTTCAAAAAAGTATCTTTATGATGTACCATCACAGTTAGGATACTGCCTATGTAGACAGTAGGCTGTGAGGTAGTCTATAATGTTTCCGAATACTCGCAATCTTAATGCAATAGTTTGCAATAGCTTTAGGTTTGACTATGTAGATTTGAATGGATTTGTACTGAATTCTTTCCATTTTCATTTCCAAAGTTAGTCCTCTGACTATGAATAATAATACTAATACATTTTTAGGATCACGTTGTGATGACAGCATGAAATTCTATTCAAATTCAGTTATCCTTTGCAATGCCATCCCCCATCAATCAAGGACAAAGCGCTCGACTAATGAAAAAGTAATTTCATTTAGAGACACAGGTAATGGAAGCTCTCTCCACATATGGTCTCCTCTCCTTCACAGTGGGTTGTCGTGTCCCCACCAGAGAACAACTGAAAGACTTATGAAAAATTCACAGCCAGCCAAGGGACACACACATGCATTTATATATTGTCCACAAGACACACTCACACAACCCTGGCAGTGACCAGCTTCTGTCAAGATCCATGCCCGTTTGTATTGCCAATATGTGTACCACTGTGAAAGTAAATTATAAAAAAATGACATATAATTGGTTTTATAAAATACAAAATGTAATATTAAAGTGTAAGGTGTTTTATTTAATAAAGGTCAACAAAACATCAATATTAATATCACTGATTATACAATTTAATGAATATTAATAATTAGAAATATAATATTTAATTACTGAAAGTATTACATTTGATTTGTTTGTATTTATTTATTTATTAAATATACTTATTATTATTTAGATTTTCAAATGTGTGTGTGTGTGTGTGTGTGTTATTATATAAATTTTAAATTTATATATTTTTTACATTATGTATATATATTATAGTGCTGTCAATCAATAAAAAAATACTAATTAATCACACATTTTTCTAAAATTAATTGCGATTAATCCCACCTAACATTAAAGTTTTTCATATACTTTTATATTGCAATCATTTCACATTCAATCTTCAAATGTACAATGTACAAACAACATAAGGACAGTATATTTTTAATATTTCTTTAATGGCATCTTTTTTATGATTGAAGGCCAGAATCACTGATATCAATACTACTGATGTCTCTATAAAACAGTTTTTTTCCCTTAATATTTAACCATTGACTGCAGCCATTCAGCATTACAGTATAATTGAGAAATATCAATTTTAACATTTATTAGACTTAACTTCTAATTTAAGTGAACTTAAAACAATCTTCACACGAACCCATTATAATAAATGACATATTTTGCAACCTGTGCCCTTCAGCAGAAATATACAGAAAATGAATAGTTACCAAACACTAAATTCTAAAATAAATATAGATGAACCCCTTAAAGCTATAAAAGTTATTGATGTCCTCTTTTTTCTTTTGTTCTTGGATTAATAGACATCACAGCAGCTGGTTATTAGCTTATTTGCCTGTTATTGCTTTAAGAGCTGCTGCTGCTGAACGTGACGCGGATCGTGACGTGGATCTGAATCATCTAAATCTCTCTTTACCTTTTCTGACCCACTTCAGGTGTAAAGTTTAGATGAGGGGGTGTTTTAGATGAGGGAGACGTTAGAGCGCGCGTCTGAAATGTCTCCCATTTGATGTGGTCATAAAGATGTTCTGCATCTAAAGAAACAAAATCCTTTCCAAGAAAAAAGAGACAGAGGCAGCAGTTGTGAATGGGGTGGCCAACCTTAACCCCGCCCCTGCGTTAATTGCGTTAAATATTTTTAACGCGTTAATATGAAAAACAATTTATCCTTCTGAACGCGTCTCTCACATGGACTGACAAAGGAGTTTACTTTAAATGCTTGCGCACTCAACTGTTTGTGAAATGGGGCTTTGTGCTCGTGTATCCTACCTCTCTCATTCGGCAAAAATACAAATATTCCATAATATTTCCTTGTTTGCGATGTAACTTATCTGAATGCTAAACTATTATTTCTTATGTAAATTATAGGCTTTGTAAGTTACGTTAATTCAGTCGCGTTCCAACGGTGACACAGAGGCGGGTGCGCTGATGTTTGCATTTGATTTTGATAAAGTAGCCTACCAACTTTAGCAATGCTGGAACTGATGTGTTTTGTGTGTGTGTGTTAGGAAACGTGATCATGTTTGTAACATTTTGTAACAATTTTGAATGTTAAATGTTCAATATATACAATTAATAATAAAAAAGTGTGTGTGTGCTCCAGTGCGATCACTTCAACTGTTTCCTTATACCAGCAGAATCAACTTTAAACACTTATTGTCTTATTATTAATCACTGGATAAAGGTCTGCTTTTATTTGTGTACACTCACAATGAAAACAAAACAGATTGCATATATAATATAACAAAATGTCATAATAGTATTTAATAATTAGTATTTTCAAATCTAGGAGGAAAAACTTTTATTCTTTCATTTTTTTGTCCTGTTGTACCTAAATCGTATCGAACCGTGACCCCGAACCGAGGTACGTACCGAACCGTGATATCTGTGTACAAATATAATATTATATTGTAACACAGTTCTTAGATCGGGAAGAAGGAGGCGGGAACCGGCGAACATTGAGACACTTTAATAATCAAATAAACAAACATAACAGAAAAGCGGCAGCCCTCACGGACGACTGCCGCACACAAAACACAAACTCAAATTCCAGGCCTGGTCCTTCTCGTCTTCCACTGTCGTCACTCCTCATTTAACCCTTCGTATCGAACGTGGGACTCGAGACTGAGTGTGTCGTTCATTACGATTTACTCCACCGTCGCTCCGTTCCCACGGCTCTCTACATATATATATATATATATATACACACACACACACACACACACACATATGTATATATATATATATATATATATATAAGAATACATATTTTTATATGTCATTTCAAGACATAAACAAACATATATAGTTGGAGAATATCAGTAATTAAATGTGATATTATTAATTACATAATTAATTAATTGACTGTGGTAATCAACAACAAGTTAAAAATAAAATCTGCCTTTTTTAAATTAACATTTGTGCTAACTATACCTGACAATAATGGTTATTTTACATAACAGAAACGATGCCAGAGCAAATCAGCCGGAGTAGTATCTGAAAATATCTGTGAAATTATAAAGTAACAAACACAATTCATCAAAAGTGAGCTCTTCCATTTAAGAAATAGATAGATGACAGCTGAACGGTCTGGAAATGACAAACTTCCTGCGAGCGTATGATTGATGGCTCTATTAGTGGCTTATTTGATCAACAGCGTAATTATTTGCATCAGCAAATCTTGTCAGACCTAATCTAGCAAACTTGTCACGGTTCCCCTCTCGCTAGTTACCTGAACATGCTGCGCAGAATGAATCCTCAAAAGGTAGTTGTGCACAATGCACAAGGCTTCTTTTTGAAATTAATATCTTACTAATGCACAGAGCAATAGTACGGTGATAGTTGAGTGCTTTCAAAAGTATGGAAAATTATACATGCTGCAATTTACTCCAAATGTTATACTCAATTCTATGCATTACAGCTCCTATTCTTCTTTTTGAGAAGCAGGTTTCTCGTATGTGCTACAGGCCAGAAGAAAGATTGATTCCATCTAAAACCCATTTCAATTTCGAGAAATGGAAAATGCTCTTTTGAGACTTTCCTATTTAAATTCTCCTTGAACCTGGACTGGAAAAGAATTAGGCCCATGGGTTTATTTCCTCAAAGAAATAGACCCTGCTATGTATTAATGCAATGTTAGAATCACCATTAATGCTTGGCAAAGGTGGATGTTACACAACAGAACAGTGTATGAAAAAACAGCTTAGAACTTCCACCTTGTTTAAAAAAAAAATGTTTAAACAAAAATAAAAAAATCTTATCAGTAAATGATAACAAAATGTTAATTTTTGTTTGCGCTGTACCTTTAGCAAACTTTTTAAAGCCACATTTTGGCCACTGATGGATGCATCCAGATTGAAAAAGACAAAGAGTTGCTTAGAGGCCATGCAATCGTGTCAAAACAGAACAGAGAGCACAGACTGACAGATGTAACAAAAGAAATGAGACATTGGACTTGCGCTTTCAAAAGCAGTTATCAGCTCCACTAACAAAACAACAAACCTTCACATTCTTTAAAGAGTATAATGAGGGTCCACTTATTTCATTTTGAGACAAAAAAGGGCACAGCAGCATGCTGATAGTGCTCTGAGAACCCCAATTATGCTGAAGATAATTATATGGCTCCACACAATCAGACAGGAAATGATCCACACACACTCTCTCTGACTGATTCGGTGTGTTGTGATGAAAAGCTCATTAGGATGCAAAAATACAAACTAAAAAAGTTTCAATAAATGCAGTTGAACCCCATACATGAACTCATACTAAAGTTTTGACAATCATAGATACTGTTTTAAATTAGGGAAAAGGCAAAAACTTTGCTCAAAATAAAATAAAAGGTCATCACAGTTGCTTTGGATAAAAGCAATAATAAATAAATGTAAATGTAACGTCTTAAAGCATAAATATAAATGTAACGTCTTAAGAACATTTATACTTGTGGACTTTACAGAACAAGTTTACATAACTTTTAGAATATATATACGCATATACACAAACACATATAATATATATTCTGAATATATATGTTGACCACACATACACACACACACACATATATATATATATATATATATACATATATATATATATATGTTCGACATAGTTCGATGTGTGTGTGGACGGACGGACGGACGGACGGACGGACGGACGGACGGACAGACGGACAGACAGACAGACAGACAGACAGACAGACAGACAGACAGACAGACAGACAGACAGACAGACAGACAGACAGACAGACAGACAGACAGACAGACAGACAGACAGATGCAGACAGGCAAACAGACAGATAGATAAGTCTCTTTGGAACAAATAAGTCTGCTAAATGATAATTTGCATATTTAACAGTAGATTGGTGAAACAGTTTAAGGGTGAATCCCAATTCTCTGTCTTACCCCTTCCCCTTCGTCTTACCCCTAGCCCTTGTCCCTCGAAACCGAGTGGTAAGCGCTAGGGGTGAAAACATACCCCTATGAAATGAGACGCCACTTGGTTACGGTTACGTCATCATACATCGTCGCTAGCTGGCTGCTACGTCACCAGAGCCGACAAGTGTTGATCACAAACTCTCCGTCTAAAAGTGTGTGTTTGTCGATTGCGTGGGTTTTAGTGATGTTTTCTCTAGTCAGAGAAATGCGGGACTGTTGTGCAAATCAGCAATGTAACGTTAGCGTGGAAAAATAGCGATTTTTAAAAACGTTTCAATTAAGAACATGGTTGCAAATATATATGTAAGTTACAGGACTGTGTAGAGCACAAAACAAGACTGTCGTAATTTTCAATAAATTATTTAAGCCGAAAGTACTCTCGGGATGATCTGGCCGCAGTGTGTTCTGGGTACCCCTTGGTTTCAAGTAAGCTCGCGAAAATTCTTGATTTTAAGGGGTATATACCCCTTACCTTAGCCCTACCCCTCGCTCAAAACGAGAATTGGGACAGCCCTTACTCTCACGTGAACGCGCAAAACTAAGGGGAAGGGGTAAGGGGAAGGGGTAAGACAGAGAATTGGGATTCACCCTAAGTCTTCTAAAAGGGCAGTTTATTGCATGCTGGGAAATGTAATAGTCATAGAGTAGGCTCTTTACATTCACATTTTTACAACTTCCCTTTTCTTCTGTGTCAAAGTCACAGTAACCCGCTCAAAGCAGGTCACATTTAACCTAATACAGCAGCACCTGATTGAAGGAAAACAATAGCCAGAGGCTTCGACATGTCAGCTTCCTTATAGACAGAGATTACACATGACCACTAGAGCTCCTAGCACTGACAGGGTGGATGGAGGGGATAATGAATGAGAGAAGGTGACTGAAAAAGAAGTCAGAGGACGAGAAGAGATCAGGAGATGGACTCTCTCGGCTGTAATGGAGCTGCTGAGCTCTGGTCCCTGAAGACACGAGTGTCTGCAAATGTGGGGTTCAATGTTTCACCGAATTATCTGCTTGAACTAATTGACGCGGCATGTGGGTGATAATTGCGGTTATGTTGAGGCTGTTTAGATCAGCAAATCCCTTAGCTTTCCCTCTAAGAGGTCAGAATGTCTTGGACTAGCCTTGCTCCATTTGTTGGGTTTTAGATGCTGATGTTCTCATGTACACAGAAGACTTCTTAACTAAGTTACCAGCAAGACTTACTTGGTCAACAGGACTTATCAGAAAGACCATGCTCCATATTTTGCTAGTAAACAACATTACTATGATGGTTTTTCAAGTAGACTAACACCAAAACAGGAAAAATCAGACTGGACCAACATGCTGGTCTTATTGTTAGCAGGATCAAATGAGAAATACAAGTGAATGTCAACATGAAATTATCATGAGTGAGTGAGTGAATTAATGAATGAATACTGATCTAGAATAACTATACTAATCCATTTTTTTAAAAGCATCTGTCTGTAGATTGAGAAATTATTGTAGCTAGGAAAATACATTTTAAACAATCTTATTTTTTTTCATTTAAAATTGTTTACGTTTTATATTAATATCTTAAACCTGATCAAATAAATACTTTAAATATTAAGATATTTAATTTTAAATATTACATTGATTTGAACAGTTTTGATTTGAGATTATTTTAAACAAGGACTCTATTATTGATCAATAAATATCTTAAACTTGATTAAATAACTTAAATATTTTTGATAAACATTATCACTTTTATGTATTTGTTTATAATTTTTATGCCAGTGCCAAAAACAAATGTCCATTCTTTAGAATATATTGAATAGATAATTAATAATTGATAATTCTCTATTGAATAGATAACAAACAACAGAACAGAATAATAGAATAGAATAGAATCTATGTATTCTTTACTGAATGCTAGAAGCAGGTCAAGATGTTATAGGAATTCCATTCTTTAGAATAAAAAATAATAATTTATTGTGTACATTTGTTTACAATTTTCTTTTGTCAGTGCCACAAACAAATGGACATTCTTCAGAATTGAATGGATAATAAACAATAGAATAGAATAGAATAGAATAGAATAGAATCTATGTATTCTTTACTGAATGCTAGAAGCGGATCAAGATGTTATGTATTTTTTTATGCCAGTGTCAAAAATAAAAATGTCATTCTTTGGAAGTGAATATAGAATAGAATAGAATAGAATAGAATGTACTCCGTACTAATGTACATTAGAAACTGGTCAAGAAATTCAACATTTAAAAATTGCCAATTGAATTACAGTATATGCTTAGTGTTTCCTCCTGTCAGAGAAAGTCCTGTATATATAAGGGAATTCTGTTCTTTACAAAACTGGAAACGTCATATAAATGTTTATGGTGAATGTACATTTTTGTAGTTATGATCATCTGTAAAGTATTTTGAGAGTGCAAACTCTATAAAAAGTTATCCCAAATGACTGGAAAAGTCAGAAAAATTAATTTGATGAAAAACTGTGGGAACTCCGCATGCTGAAGAAGATGTGAAAGACTTCAATACGCTGCTCTTGCTCTCAGAAAGCTCTCTCAGCGAGATCTCCACAGAAAAACCACAGAAGGATGTTCACGTGTCTGCCGGGCTCAGATAACTCTCCACACATCTGCTCACAGCCACCGCCGTTGCCTTTCTCTGACACTTCACAGCAGTCCTCACTGAGAGAGGACCATCCGCTGGCAGCGCACACAGACAGAAAAGCAGAGCAAAACAAAAGCCGGCCTGTGAGTGTCTGCCTATCCCTGACAACTGGCTACTGTGATAACCAAGCAGGCAAACAGCACATGAGGACTTAAAGAGCCAGGGACAGGACTGAAAAGAGCACTCAGGGACGTGGCGGTAAAAGCATTAAAGACCCAGGGATAAGTACACAGTATGGCGGCATACACAAATCGGGTTAGAAAAAGAGAAAATTAATGTGGGAGCACAATAATAATGAGTTTTTTTAACACAAAAGCTTTGTGGTCGTCATCTCATTCTGAATACTAATATGCAATATTCACTAAACAACCCAAACTTTTCTGATGCTAAAAGTATGCTGCATTATCATAATGAGTTACACAAATCCCACAAGAATATGCACATCCTTTTCCCAGCCGTTTGGCCTTCTTCCCATTGTTCAGTGACAAGTCTGAGGAGACCGCGTTTGCCAGGACCTGTTGGAACAGAAGTACTTCGAATGCATTACACATCGAGCTTGGCTCTAAGCTCAGGCTGTTTGAACATGCTGCTCACTTACTCGTCTGTCAGGGTAGATATATCCCCACCGCTCCCTCGGCACAAACACACAACAGTTATCTCTTTAGGATCCTGCACTGCAATTAACCATACCCCATTCACCCAGGTGTTTAGGAGGGGGAAAGGACCTGGAAATTAAAGAAACGCCTCTTTACTTTCAACCAAATTAACTTGGCTTCTCACCAGAAGTGTGTTGATAACAATTTAGCTCGTCTAAACGCTGCCTCAGGAGGCTCTTTAAAAATAACATGATGTCTATCTATACTGAATGGGAAACAGCTAAGCATTGTGATGTGAATCACGGCTAGTTGGGAAATATTTGATGGTTATTAAGAACAGGATATTTGGCCAATTAAAGTTGAGGTGGAAGAAAACTAAAAGCCAAGGGCCCTATCATACACCTGGCGCGATTTGGCGCCAGCCACGACGCAAGTGTTTTTTTCAGGCGCATTGTTGGCACGTTGCTATTTTGAGGCAACTGAAATAGACCGTGCCATTGACCAACTAAAACCTGGTCTAAAGTCAACGATGCAGTATTGTTTTGTTACTTATTGAGCGTGTTATATGGAAGTAAAATAATGACAAAAGTATTTGAAATAAAAAGCTTGTTGAATTTTACTAATTGCAAAAATATATACATTGCATTAAACCTGCTTGCATTTTAATGCAAGCAAGTTTTTTAAACAAAAACAACACTCGTCTGACGTTATGAAATGAGTTTTGAGTAAAAACATGTAATTAAAACTGGTATTTTCACATGTTTTCAGATAGAGCAGCATTTACTATAGCCATAGTTCACTGAGAAGCTACGCAAACAGCTGTCATTATCGCAAATGATTTCTTCGATTTCATAATTGCACAATAATATTGTTATTTCATAATTGCACAATAATATTGTGTCAAACTACGGCTCTGTGGAGTAAATGCTGCTCCATCTGAAAGCATCTGATGGAGATTTACTGCTGATTACAGAACAGGCTTTACTGACAAAATGTGCATGGCAATCGCATTCGATTAATCGTGCAGCCCTAGCGTTAGTAATATGCGCCTATAGATGGATCCCTAACCCACGTACATTCTGCTTATTACACACACACACAGGGATGCGCAGCAGTACACAAACATGCCAAATATGACAAATTAAAGGATTACAATGTAAAAGATTTATATTGTGTAGGCTACATAAATATAAAAATGCCTACATGTCATAATGGATATCATTGCATGCATTAGAATAAGGCTACCTAGTTGCTACATGCACGAACAGCTCCGTTTCCTCTCTGGAGATGCGTTCTGTCTTTGCGCTTGCAAATAGCGAATCCGCCATGGCACGAGCACAACTGGCTCTTTAAATAAAAATTAAAAGTTGACGAACAGCTCGTTTCCTCTCTGGAGATGCGTTCTGTCTTTGCGCTTGCATGCAATAAATATTTGTACGAATTCCGCCAACTGGCACGAGCACAACTTCAAAGGCTCTTATAAAAATTAAAAGTTGTACTTGAAATATATATTTTGAGAGCATTTTCTGATTCAATCACTTATTCAATTTCTCAACATCAGGTTATGCCAAGTTCACACTGCACGATTTTAGCCCGATTTATTCACTTGCCGAAAGGTTTTATTCAAATCCCAGACAAATGCCAGACATCGGAGGCAAATCGGTGCTCGTTCACGCAAATGACAATCGCGCAGTGTGAATTATCAAAGACGCAATCTGAGGGAATCGCCGATGCGTCGCCGACACCCGGGAAATATTTGGCATGCTAAATATCTGGAGCTATCGGCAATTAACAATCCTGCTGTGTGAATGAGTTCTGACTGAAAAATACATCAGTGATGACCTGCAAATGAGAGAGCAAGATACAGGGCAGCTGGAAACTCGGGGAGGACTTTTTTTTTACAAAGCGATTAACGTAGATGCAACATGCATACGTTGTTTGTAAATGGTATACAATGGTTTGTAAAGGGGGCAGTCATGGCCTAATGGATAGAGCGTCGGACTTGTAACCTGAGGTTGGGGGTTCGAATCTCGGCTCCGGCAGGAATTGTCCACGACTGAGGTGAGACCCTTGAGCAAGGCACCGAACCCCCAACTGCTCCCCGGGCCCCGCAGCGTCCAAGTGTGTGTGCCCACTGCTCCAGGTGTGTGTGCACTTGGATGGGTTAAATGCAGAGAACACATTTCACTGCTGGTTATACTCTGTATAATCGTGTATGTGACAAATAAAAAATTCGTCTTCTACATTTTGGCATTATAAAAATACAGATCAGGTAGGCTACATGAAGATGAAGAAGGGGCTAGGGTTTTTCCTGTAAATAATATTCTTCTATAAAGGACAAAAGATTTATTGAATTTTTATTTATCACCACTTTGAGGGCTTTTATAGGCTATAAGAAATAAACTCATTATAAAATGCAAAACATGTTGGTTTCACTTTCAAGTAGGCTAGACTTGTGTATATAAAATAGATTTGTGTATATAACAATCTCCCAGCAGAAGTATGTTTGTTAACAAGTCATCTTTGTTAATTATTGTGTGTTTGGGGAGGACTTATAGACCATAATATCAGCGTGATCTTGCGTTATTTCCTTCACTTCTTGTGTGCGTTTGGCTGTAGATTGCGGAGCAGACAGGGTTGTCGGTGATTCTTCCTATTGTAAAGTCATTCAGTGTGAAACCTCCTGTCGCCGATCCATCGTGCAATGTGAACACAGCAGCGACCGAATGCTACCCCAGATTGTCGTGCAGTGTGAAAACAGCAGTGATCCGATGACTTTGAAAACCGTGCCGTGTGAGCTCGGCATTAGTACAAACAATGAAAGACTTTGCAACACAAAAAAAATACAAATAAAAAAGATGAAGCATGGAAAACAAATAGAAATAGGAAAATAGCATTCAAGAATCAGCAGAACAGCTTGTTAAAGCCACTCGTTATTCCAGACTGGCTTGTGAGTGGTGCCAAGGTAACATGTGCGTCACATTTTCCTTCAAGATTCTCTGTTTAAAGCAGACGGACTGAGGATTCAGGAAGACTCAAGAGAAAACATGTTCTATAAAAAAGGATGGAATGCTTAGTAGCAACCAAAAAAAAAAAGGAAAACACTTTAGAAGTGAACATATTAGATTCACAGTCATTCCTTTGGACTACATTTGTCTGGGACCACATCTAATAGTGTCTGTCCTGCTTTATTCTCAGGGCAATAGGTGACATGTATCAGCACTGGTTGCCTGGACACTACTTCTATAGGGAAGAAAATAAAACATTTTTGGAAACAGACAATGAACAAAATGAAGGTGGAGCACCAGGAAGCTTCCATAATTCACTTCCTGCTGTTGATTGTGGCTGTAACTATATCAGAGCACGGCTTTCTTCAGTCATCAAAAGCACAGCACAGCCACTATCCCACTGAGCAAATGTGCCATACAGGGATTTTCAATGGCCACTCTTCTAAACAACATCATTTGTGTTTCAATCATCCTTCTGTAAAAAAGAAGTAGTGATAATTTATTTATAACAAATAAAAATGTTTAGCACTAATGTCAGCATATAAGCGTTAAGAAGAAGATGTGCACCAAAAAGTGGTTCAGTTTCACTTTTTACTTTCCATCCTCTATTATTCCTGGCAGAGTCCTTTTTTGTATACTGTAGAAACTTTTTTTTTATTTTTTGTAAATAAAACAAAGATTATTTGAGTATATTTGACAAAAAATACAGAAAAAAGCTGTACATAACTTCAGTTTTACTACAAAACCACACATTTAATTATTCCTTGCCATTTCTATTTTTGTTTTTCTAATTCAAAACTTTACATTTAACAACTTGTTTCTTTGTAAAGGGTTAGAAAGTCAAAATATTAAATATCTTTACGAATGACATACTTTTGAGACAAGGTTTGGCGATAAATGTAGTTAAATTCCATTTTATTTCACATCTATGTCACTCCTCAGTTGTTTTTTTTTTGACAATACAACAAAACTGGTCCAAAAGTCTGTTCCGATATAAGGGGGAAATATGTAATAATTTTGTAATAAAATATGTAATAATTTTGTACAGTTAAAATATATAAAAGCACATATCTGTCTGTATGCAACAAAATATAAAACTGCCAAAATGTGTATATCTTTATACATTGGGGACTCACATAAAAATCATTTTAGGATTATTTCCCAAAAAGAATGGTGACAAAAACAGAGACATCAATCAAAGTTCCAAGAATTGTTTTATCTGAATAAAATCAAATCAAGTGCCTGAGCTTCGATAGAAGAATCCAATCAGAACACCAGCTCTGAATTAAAAGCAAGACCGCAGACCTCAGATTAATACAACATGATTTAATACGACGCTGATAAAAGGAAAAAAGGCTTTCTATATTCTTATACAATTCTGAATTGATTTAAGAGATTTTTCATTAAAAGCAGACCAAAGACGATGCACGGTGCTTCAATAATACAGAATTGGGGGTTAATTGAATTGTGGTTTAGCAATGAGCAGCCAGAGCATTACAAATGAAATTAGTCATCCGATGTTTTATCCCGCTGCTCCCTACATATTGGAATAATGAGCCATAAACAGTAATGGCATCTTTAGTCACCTTTCTGATCTGTGAACAGTGGTTGAAATAAACCCCCTGCAGCTGCACAAGCTTTATTTGCTTTCCTTCAGCCACATTAAAGTCTGAGTCACTCTTTTACGTTTCCATGCCTCTGTATCTCTGAGAAATTGACACACCCACCCAGGATGTACTTGGCCAATAAACATCATAAAAATTCACGGAACGGATTGCATTAACCTTTAGCAGAAGCTAACTTTAACAAAACCAGGCAGAAAGGGAGCCATACCCTCTACCGTATTTAGTCTGCTATGAACACTAAACTCGGGGCTTATTTGTCATGCATACGGAATTCAAATGAGAAAATGTGACGGGTAAATTGAGACTTCTGCCTCCTGCTGACATGCTAATCACTTTCAACATTTGAATACATTTGCATCAAAGCGCATCTCTCAAAGTGAAAAAACACAATATCAAACAAATGTAACGTGCCCCTCAAAACAGGGGACTGCAGGTTGGGATCTAACACAGAGCCTAAAGCAAAAACATACGATTAATCATATTAACAGCTGTTTTAATTGGCAAAACATTGAATGCTGTGTGGTACTTGAAAAATAAAAAAAAAATACAAATCTTCCACTAAGTGTGTGTGTGTGTGTGTGTGTGTGTGTGTGTGTGTGTGTGTGTGTGTGTGTGTGTGTGTGTGTGTGTGTGTGTGTGTGTGTGTGTGTGTGTACAGTATATATATACACACATACATATATAGATTAGTAAACATTAACTTCTTACGGGTTTAAAGATTACTTTACTACTTTGCATTTCATATTTACAAATACTCTGGTATTTATGTGTGTAGTTTGTTTTTATTTCACGCATTTTAGAGAAAATATGAAACTTTACAAAAAAAAAAGATTTTATTTTTTTACACAATGAGTAGTTGTTGTCATTACTAAATCAATTTTTAATCAAAAACAAGAAATAAACAATTAAAAATATATTTAAGTTCAGAGATTTACAGCATCCCTTTTTATACGATACATTTTAATAGTTTAAAATATATTGTCTCATTAATATTAATTGATACATTTCATATATTTTATTCTATAAATATTTATAAATATAAAGATGATTACAAAATGTGTTTACATTTATTTTTTGTTAAATATTCTGGTATTTAGAATTAATTAAAGGCCATTACCGCCACTGAATAAAAAACAAAAAAGGTAATTGCACGTTTTTCTCACAATTCTGACTTTTCTGACAGAATTGCATGATATACTGTAAACTCACAATTACGAGATATAAAGTCCAATACTGTGGGGGGGGGTCCGAAATTTACTATAAATTTTCCAACTTTTTGCAACCCTAGTTTATACATTAGTTATTAGTTTAAATCTTGCAATTCTAATTGTTTTTCTAGCAACTGCAAGTTTATATCATGCAATTCTGAGAAACAAATTCAGAATTGTGAGATTGAAAAAAGTCAAAATTACCTTTTCTTTTTATTCAAAGGGTTTCCATAACAATTTACTAAATTTATTACCAAAGAAAAACTAATTGGTTATGATAAAAATGTGACAGGGAAGCACATCTCTACCAATAGAAGAATAATTTAAAGAATTCATTCATTTTAATATTAGTACATAATGATCTCAGAGTAGGTGTCATTACCAAATCAAATTTTAAGTCAGAGTTTAAGTCATAAACATTTCATTGCTTTTTGTTTTAAGAGTTAACAGAGCGCATGCTGACCTGCTGTGCAAGCAAGTCAAGGACTTATCCAACTTTTTCACTGATGACTGTCCTTCTCATCAAACACAATATCAGGAATCAACATTACATCCACTTGATCACGGCCACGATGAGATCTGCTGAATGTTTCAACAGTCAAGTTTCTTTTTTCAAGATTTGAAGTTGCCAAAAGTGCCCCAAAATGCAGGCATATATAAAAGATCTGACACCTCTCAGAAAGAATGCTTTGTCAGAGGATTTTGGCAGACTTCACAAGTATCACATTCCCCAGACACTGTTGTTAGACCAGCAGCGCACGCCAACACTTACTGAACCGAGTTATAGCAGAAATTGATTTCCACCCAAGTCGTAATTTCAATCTGCTTACTATGTATTACATTCCTCCCATAAAAGAATGAGACAATAACCTCATTTATCGGTGGGAAGCGAGACGGGTATTGAAAATCTCCCTCTGTGCCAAATCTTCTTAACAGAGCACAAGCAACAACTTTAAACAAACAACTGAGTGCTCTCAATATAGTCGTACCACTGAAGAACAACACCCGATGGGACTTCGCTGAACACCTCAGCTCCAATTTCCCAACAATTACACTGAATTTAAAAGAGAACAACTCGTGCTAATGAAGCAGACGGCAGACTGGAGTTATCAGAGTCCCTCAGGCAGATATATGAATGTGATTACATATTGCTTCTGATACGACACCATAGCCTATAAAGAAGAATTATCTTGTCAATGTGTTGCAGAATACACTCTCATGTGACCCAGCTACAAAGTCGTATGGCTAAATTAAACCAAAAGCCATCCAAACATCTTACATAAGAAAAATGTATATACTGTCCTGGAGGACCAGTCGGGGTGTTTTTAAGGTGATGGGTCAGTTCACATTGTCAATTATATGTCAGTTCAAAGATCCAGTTGCAGTGCTTTTGATGCTTTTGCAATGTGTAGAGCGAAGAACACTTCTGATGCAGAGCTATACATCAGAAACACACTACAGATCCCCGCTGCTGCTGCTGAAGACTAAAGAATGTCATGATCACTCCAGACACATGAGCAGCAGGGACAAAGACTCTGTGCAGACAACTCTACTGCAATCAGAGAAAGACATGAATGAGGGGGGGCGGACAGACTTCAGATCTGACTGTCTCTCTCAAAGTTAGCCTGAAATTACAGCTCAAATGATGCAAATACACACAGTCTTTGCTGTAGTGCAAACTGTTGCTCATCCTGAACCAGAGCAGCACAATTTGATATAGGTCTACTTCTGTTGCTAATAAATCAAGGTAAGAAAAAATACACATAAGTCCATTAAAACATGAATCAAGCTTGCATAATAAAATAATAATAATAATGGTAGTTATCATCATTATTATCATTATTATTGCAACAATATTATTTAATAATATTCAAAAACTGTTATAATCACAAACATATCGTTTTTAGAACATTATTCAATACTAATGCAGCATTATTATTATTAATTAATTAATATTATTACTACTATTAATTGTAGGTTATTATTATTTAGAATTAATTGATTTTAATAATTTTCCAAAAATATATTTTAGTAATAACAACTGTTTTGGAATATTACATTTTACACACACACACACACACACACACACACACACACACACACACACACACACACACACACACACACACACACACACACACACACACACACACACACACACACACACACACACACACACACACACACACACACACACACACACACACACAGACAATCACAAAGCCAAAACACAGACACAGTAAAAAGCTCACAGACTTATGATAATATACACACATGCATATACATACATAGAATACCTGTATTTTATTTAAATATATGTAAATAAAAAAAAAAAAAATGTTACATTCCAAATCAATTGAAACACTGCTATCTGTGTTCATGTTTTGTTAATATAAAATGAAATGTCTAGAGCTGCGCAAGTATGAAAATATTCATATTCAATACTGCATTCAAAATGCATGTTATGATTAAACTATAACAGCGCTATGACAGCTTTGAGAGCACTGAAAACAAGCCTCACGCATACTCTGAATTTACTTCTTCACTTTGAAGCTATATATGCATTTAATTACATGACAGTCTTTGCGGTTTAATAATCACACAAGGCCGTATTGCATATGGTCCTCTGAACACATTCTACAACATCTACCGCATGTGTTGCAGCACAAGTGCAAGTGTTTTGAAAGCATGCAATCTACAGTACATGCCATCAAATGTAATGACGGCCGCTTGCCAAGAAGCCCATTACACACATATAGAAACTGACATCAATTGCCGTACGTGGACGTCTCCCGAAATGCACAAGAGTGTGTGGATTTCTGGTAAAAGAACGTGGGTCTCCATGGCGATGGCCATCTGCAGAGCTTCCAGGGGGCTACTGGCTTGATGGACTCACGCCCGGATGAAGGAACAGTCCATTCATTCCCAGCTCGAGTAACGTGTGATGTCCTGAGAATGAGACTCCTGACACCCACTCCTGCATCACCCTTAAACAAACGTCCCAAAGATAACTCAAGGTGCCTGTGAAGATATGGAATGACTTAGGGAAGTGTTAAAGTTGAGAAAGTGATGAAACGTAATGTTACAAGTGATGTCATCACTGTCGACCGCAGCCAACTAAATGGAACAAAGAGCTTCCCAAAGAGTCACTTATGAGGTTTCATTTAGTTATTACTTTAGAATACAATTGCATTTTTATGCTGCTTAATAGGTTTTGGAACACATCTTGATCTACTTCATGGTCAGAAACAGAAATGTCTAAAATGTCTTGTTGGATATAACATCATGTAACAGCACACAGCTGGTCAGACCTCCAAGCAGATTTAATAAGATGTAAAGGGTCTTCTTGTTAGGCTAATCAGCTAGGAAAGAGTAGTAACCTGGAAACACCTCTTTTAGTGACACATGTAATAGATGAAAATATGCGTTAGCAGGAGAAACATACTGATTTGTTGTGCTTGCCAAGGCAAGGAACTAGTCAAAACTATCATTTTAACCAAACATAAATAAAAAAGCAGAAATCATGTAGCTTTTTGAGGAGACTTTGAGCCAAAAATTCATCACCAAACACCAATGTATGGGTACAGTCATTTCATACACTTCAAAACTGTTGCAACAGAGGTGGAAATACACTTTTTAAGTACATGAATTATGTTTCCATCTTTGTTGCCACAGTTTGGAAGTGCCTTTTTCTCTTCTAAAGCAGGGGGTGTCCCAGTACTTTTGTCCATATAATGAATGTACAAGTCATTGGTGTTTGGTGATGAGTTTTTGGCTCAAGGTCTGCATTTAAAACACAGAGGTGTTCAGCTGCTTGAACTTTCTTCCACACTGACTGAATCATCATTTCTCTTTGATCCTTGTCTTATACACAGAGACCTGTCATGTTAGAATAGAAAAGGGCTGTCCAAACTGTTGCTATAAAATTAGAAGCACACAATTCCCCAGAATATCATTATATGCTTAAACATTAAGATTTGTACTCATGGAAATTACTAAAGTAGTCAAACCTTTCATTAAAAGGGGGTGACCCAATACTTTTGGCAATATAGTGTATATATATTTTTTTATAATATAAAAAAATTCAAATATTTACTGAAATATTTCTAATAACAATATTCATAAAAACAATAATAGAATATGCACAGAACAGTCAACGCAAATATAGTGTCAGCAAGTGCAACTTTAACAGGACTATTATAATGATCCCAGCCGCAAGACAACATGGTAATATTGTTGGCTAGATGCTGTGTTTCATTGTAAAAGCGAAAGTACTTTGTTTGGCCTTCCAAATGAGTCACAACTAGAAATCAGTGGTGTTGTATTTTCAACACTATTCCAGAACAGTACAACGCAAATATTCGAGTGTGTGCAGCGCATTTAACAGGACTATTTCCTGATCTAGGCTACAATGTGAACACTATGAATGGCAGTGGGGAGCAAGGACAGTCTAGTGCTTCTGACTCTCACCCTGTAAGTACGTTTCGATATGCTACTGACTATTCAAACACGAGTTTTGATCAGTGTAGAATAGTGCTTGTTTGGCGTTTCTCCGATCACAAATGCAGACATGGTGTTATGTTTACACGGCGCAGCACGTAAAAAGACCATACAAGTCATTATAATCAGTAATTATGTCCTTACTGAAAGCAAAAAATGCCTCGTTTATAGTGGGTTTTATTGTTTTAGTCTCGGGACACGGCATCACAACATGGTAAGGGGTATAACATGTCCATCACACGCTTGATTTATTCGGCCAATCACAATGCACTGGGTAGCTGGCCAATCAGAGCACACTTCGCTTCTCAGAACAATGAGCTTTGTAAAAATCAACGCGTTTCTGAAAGGCGGGGCATAGAGGAGTAACATTAATGTACAGTATTTGTTTACACCTATATCATACACATTACATCAAATACACAAAATAATTTTATTTTTAGCAACATCATATGACGCCTTTAAAACATTATTAAAACATTATGTTTTCATAAATAATATATTATTTATTAGTATATAATTATTTAGTTTTGTGGCAAGTAGCTGTGTAATAAGTGGGCTAAATAAAAAAGCCCACACAAATTAACCTTTTAGATTATGGAAGGAATGATTTCCCTTGGACTAAACAAAAAATACGGTTAAAAGAAACAATTATTTAACTAAACCAATATTATTATTATTCTTCCACTGTTCAATCTGCATTTTTTGCATTATGACAGATTTAACATCACTAAGATTTCAGAGCATTTTGATTCGCTCTTGATGTCAGAGCAAAGATGTCATCTGAGGTTTGCTTTTCATCGTAAAGATGTACAGGACTAAGTTGACATCATATCTTGTAAAGACACCTTTTGTGATGTAGCGAGACAAGATTGAGCTACAAGCATAAAAAAGCTTAAAAACATTCAGGAATAAGCCTACGCAAGCCGAGATACTGTCTGCTTGGATCATAAATGTACACAACATCACTTCTGCAGGCCCACATAGTTCAACAAGGGTGATGACTCACCGGCATAAAAGAGCTTCAAAGCCACATAAATATAGCCAAGTACACATCAAATATAGCATAGTCAGTGTGGGCATGTGTGTGTCTAACAAAGCGGCCGCTCGTCATGCAGGTAGCATCCAAATCATGTTCCTTTTTGCATTAGCCTTTGCAAACTGAGGCTCTGAGGAATCCAGACAGCTCTTTTGCTAAGGCAGACAGGAAGATAATGCACCATCACTTCCTCCCCCAGAGTCACAGATCATAAGAGAGACATATGAGAGAGAAGAGGAAGAGAATAACGGGATGGCACCATGATATATTTATTAGGACTATCCAAAGTGTCTATATTCAAAGATAGTGTGAATCCTGCGACTCAGAGTTTGCAAACTTCTTAAAAGTCTCTCCCAAAAAAGGAGCAGAAATATGACTATGGAACTTTAAAAGTATGGCAATACGGCAGTAAGGCCTGCATCTTGCTGTGCTCAGACATTAAAATGCACCCTGCATTTGAAATGTGACATATAGGCCTGTTTCAGAACGTACACAAAAGCAAAGAATATTTTGGGTGTTTCTTCAACTGTAGCCAATTTTGGAAAATAAACACTTTCAGTACATATTTTTACTCTCTTACTAGTTTGAACAAATTTGTCTTCTAAGAATAGCACAAATATTTATACAATTTTCATTTCAACCATATATAAAATCATATGTGCGCATTTCTTTGGTGGAATTTGAAATAACAATAATTCAAAAATGTATGCATGTATGTATGTATATATATTTGACAACTTTGTGATGTGACAATTATCAAGTTAGTTAATTTAATATATAAGTGAAAAATATCCAGATTTTTTTCTTTACTTTCTTCACATATCATAAGTTATGTCTGAGAAGAACATGCTTGAGAGATATTGCTTAAGCTTTCTTGGTAAAAAAAAAAAGAAAGTGTGCTAACCTTAAAAAAAACACGTTATTGGGAAAAATTGTTGAATGAAAATAGGTGCCACAACTGTAATAAAAAATACAAATAACAAAAAAAACTAAATAACCATGAAATCTGTGAGTTTTAATAAAGATCAACCCTTTGGACAATAAAAGTGATGTGCATGATAATCGCATGCGATTAATTGAACAGCCCTAATGCAGACTTTTACGAAGCAACACAAAGACATCTATTGAGTTCCATATGCAGTGACGTAAATATAAACAGTAGATCTCACTGGTTATTAAGTAGTTTATAGCTACACTTCATGGTTCGGGTTGTTTTATGTAGATTTATATATTTACAGGCCTTATGTCTGTCAAGAGGAATCTATGAGCCTATGGGAGGAAGCCCCTCACAAACATAATGTGTAATATAGTGTGTGCTACACAGTAAATAAAACTACCAGCTTTATTTCAATGATTGGAGACATTGTGCCTCATTTCTGATGTGCCGCTTGCCGGCAAGAGGCAAAACTGGGGCAACATGAATTTTAAATGCTTCCTGTGAAGTACAAAAGCCGTGCGCTCAAAACACGGAGAGTGAAATCTTCCCCCCAAGACATCTCCAGCAAAAAAAATAAGACGTTTTTGGTAATAACCGGATTCCAGTGCCTTCAACTGATATGAGACAATTTGGCCCTTCCGGAACAGCCCTATCTGTCAACCCAGCTGAGGAGAAACAGAGGGCTGATGCAACGCAATGATCCTCGATTGTTCCAAAAATGTCAGCTTTTCATCATCACTAAATCCTCCGTCTTGCGGAGGGCACGGACGAGGCATGCACGAGAGATAGGCGCACACATGCCCGGGGTCCTCCCAGAGGTCTGCAGCTTTACACGAGCTGCTCGCGCTCCGCTGCTCAGTGCCTGCTGTTTGGTGAGATCAGAGATGGAGTCGGTGGGGAGGAATGCGGAAGACACGGAGCATTAACTTCATTTTAAGCTCTAGTCCCACACCATAAACATCTTCTTCTCAGTATTGGACTTCAGTTTAATGACAACCTGAGATTTATGAAGGACATTCCTCCACTTAAAATAAAAAATATATATAGAATGGCAATGCAGTGTGAGTTTTTCTGTAACATTCTGGAATATTCTAGTGCTTTCTGGAACATTCCAGAACACTGTGGGACTAGTCATAAAAGACAAAAATCATCCAACAGACACTTCTGAAGCTCTGGATAACTCACTTTTGGTAACTGTTGCTCATTATTATGCATGTTCCATGTAATTGTTTATGCATGAGTAATAACAGATTCGCTTGTATAAGTATTTTTTTCAACATACTGTTTTTAGTTGTCATGAGCACTCAAAAAGTAATGTGATTTTCGTGTTCAACATGTCAAACTTCAGTGAAATAAAACTTAGTTTATAAAAATTTGTTCCAGTGTAATAAATCAACATTTAAAACAAAGTTGTTTACACTGACTTTTTAATAAACCAAAAAGAATGTGGTAACATTTCTTTTATTGATTTTAAATTTTACTGACAAATGCATAATGTTTTACTGACAAATGCATATCAAAGGCAAACTGGTCCATTGTTAATAGTGTAGTGATGTATGAAGCACAGCTAACACTGACATTACGTTCAAACCAAGCAGAGTACTGTTTGAGAACATGGCAAATTTGCGTGCCTAACTTGAACATAAGCTAAATCTGTGCTCCTGTTCGCACTGATTCCAATTGAAATTGGTGGATTACACTCATGAAAATTCATCATCATTTTCATTTACAACGAAATTAATTACTAATTTTTTCAACTTGTAATTATGCATTACTCAGCATTAGTGAGTGTCATCCTGTATTAGGTGCTCAATGAATTTGAATGCCTACAATTCCTATTATATCCCAAAATTATCTATTGATGTCATGACTAGAAAAAAATGAGAGTGAAATCTCTGAATATTAGGAACAATTTTAGATTTCAACAATAATTACTAATGATCCAAGTAATTTCAATCCAAGGATGTTTGCTTCAAACACCTTTTCAATTTGTCCATTTCTGAAAACCCTTCCCCTCCCCATCTATTATCTCTTTATTTTAAATGCACCACAGTTACATCACAAATCACTATTACAGCCATTTACTTTCATTATGAGTCACATTATAAATCAGACTTCAGAAATTCTGTTGTGTGCTATGTTCAAAACAGACCAGATGCTGCTAAAATGTCCTTTAAAAATAAGCCCAACCGGTCAGGATAGCAATGCATTGTTACACGAGGGTGCAACAGATGAGGTTTGAATCTGGCTAATTCGTGATAAGCTTCATGTATGTGTTGCCATCTAAAAGAGAATTTTTGGATTAGCTGTGTCATTTCTCGTTTTCTAAAGGCAAATATGTATTTGCTGAAGCAACAGTCCTGTGTGTATCATTCCAGAACTCTACACACAATGCCAGAGGACTGTGACTAATGCTTTGGACACAGTTATACGTTGTGCCTGACGCTAACAGGACTCGCTAGATATGCATGAAAACCACGACTCTCACATTAACCATCGGATTTCACCATGAAATCAGCTAATTTAATTTAACCGAACAGCTGTTTCACTTCCAAACCCCTGGATAGCCATTATTGCCTTGACTGCTTCTGTAGTCTTGTGCATCGACTGCCCGTAAGGTCACATTTGCATGGTCTGCTATCTGCACTCGTTCATGACTGGAATACTTTGGAATATAGCTGTGGAGAATACTTTAAAAGGTGAGCTTGGTACTTTGTGTCTTCCCAAAAGTTTGGTTTTAAATTAACCTATTAATAATGTTCGTGGAAGACAGTGCATGACTAGTTCAGGTAAACATTAACACTTTAGCTAACGGGATATAGCTAATAGTTAATGGAATGATCAGAACATTCCTAATTATCTTCGTCAGGGAAAGTCAGTGATTAATGATTAGTCTGGGCTCTTTTCTGTTTAAGGATAAGATAATTCCCCACACATGGAATAATTCATATTTTCCCTTACGCTCACCAAGGCTGCATTTATTTGATCAAACATATTATGTGAAATATTATTACAATTTAAGATAAAAGCTATTTTTATATATTTTAAGATGCAATTTATTCATGTGATGGTAAAGTTGAATTTTCAGCAGCTATTGCTCTAATCTTCAGTGTTACATAATTCTTCAAAAAATTATACAAATTTTTATCATTATAGGATAGATGTGTACACACACTTCCAACACACATTTATGTTCAAACAACTTGTAAAGTGAATGTTGCATCTGATGTCCCCTTGAATATTTTTGTGGAATCTCACTTTTTTCTAAATTATTTGCTTAATTGAAAGTTCAAAAGAGCTTTTGTTTTACATTTACCTTTTACATTTTTACATTTATGCATTTAGCAGACGCTTTTATTCAGGCTATACATTTTTTGTCAGTATGTGTGTTCCCTGGGAATTGAACCCACAAGCTTTTGCGCTGCTAACGCAATGCTCTACCACTGAGCCACAGGAACACATTTTAAATAAAAAAAATATTTTAAACTAAAAGTACTTTTTATTTTAAAGTAACATTTTTTTAAACAAACTTTAACTTTACTGTCGCTTTTGATCAATTTAATGTGTAATTGCTGAAGTAAAGTATTACAAAAACTTTTAAAACAATACATAAATAAAACATTTTAAAAGAAAAATTTTAATAGTTTATATGTATAAAATACGTGTGTGTGTGTGTGTGTGTGTGTGTGTGTGTGTGTCAGGGAAATCAATCTGAATGGCTACTTATAGCCTCTGAATATTAAACTGGCACTAGACAAAGTGTTTAACATTGAAAAAAATTACACACTTCAGCTTTAATATCGTCTAACATTATGCTAATGCAATTAGAAACTAAAAACTGAAAACAAAAATTAAATCATTAACTATGACATTAAGTTGAAAACTGAAAAGCAAATAAACTTGCATTCATACGCTAATAGCACAGTCAGAAAACAGCTCTTTAAATCGTATGAATGCCTGGTGAATGTTTTCATGGTAGGTTTTCTACCCCAGGTATTCTGTCTTTATCGGCAGCCAGGGGAGCTGCTAATCCATGCAAACGCACAGCGCAGTGGGGCGACAGGAACAAACCTAGAACCTCATTAACAGCGTTCTGGCAGTAAGCATGTCTGACCTCTAAAAAATGAGCTGCTCTGGCCAATTCCACACAGCCTGCTTATGAATTCGGGTTTTAAAGCCTATATTTAATCTGGGACAGCGAGAAGAGTCAGAGCAAATGCAGGTCAACACTTTATCAGAATCTGGAGGCTTCTCAGTACTGCAGGTAGCAATATCAAGGACCAACAGAACTGTATATTAGATCGCAGAACAGAGAGAAAAATGTGTCCCAAGTGGGGCACAAAGTCACAACAGCAGAAATAAGTCTGAAAGGGATTGCAAAGCAGTTGCTAGGGCACTACTTGGTTTCTTACTTTTAACTGGAATCCACATAAATGAAATTGAAAAAAAAATCTTGAGAGTGAGAAATATTTCCATTTGCAGATTTCACACAAATTCACCACACGACCAACAACACAGAGCTGTGTTCATATCGCTACATTTGACAATGGACCTTATTGGCCGCCAGATTTCAGAGATTTCACTACTGTGAACACATCTTAAACTGCACATTTATTTGCATGCATAGCACAATTGGTGTAAGTAAACTGTTAAAGTTTAATACTTAGGGTTAGTAGTGTAAGCAATATTAATGAGAAAAAACTACATAGAAAAAAATTGGTTTAGAAACTATTTTCACTTTTTTATTATTTGTAAATTTCAAGTAAATTCACAAATAATTACATAGAAACATATTGAAATAGGCAGTATTTTTTTAAGTAGAAAGACTGAAATAGTATTTTCCTGTAAAATGTAATCCAGTCTGTTTTATTTACAACTTAAAAAAAAATTTACAGTGTACGACAGGGTTTGCAAACTTTGACCCAGCACTGAGAATACGTGCTTATATCCGGCACATTTCTTTTTAAATCAACGAATGAAAGATGTCTCCACAATACCAAGGTGAAGGTGGATGTCATCTCTTCCAGCCCTTTGATTAATATTGCAGCCCTGCAGCAAACAACCAGAACAGTAGATCGCAACAATCGCCATTTATCAATGTCCATTTAAAGATTGGAAGTATCCTATAAGACATATTAAAAACATTCAGTAATTCATCTACCTAGTCAGCATTTAATTTTATGCCATTTATTTGTATTCCGCTAACATGCGTCTCTTGACTAAAGTAAATCCAGAAGGATATAAAGCAGCAGTGATTGTTAAAGACACCACAAAAACACGATTACACCACAAAAAGCTTTCTGTTCACATTAAACTAATTTAACAAATTTCAAGCAATAAAAGCTACCTACAGGGTGAAACATTTGCACTTTATCTGTATAACAGCTTTCATTTCAGACTTCGCGGCAGAGGGAGATTAATGACAGTCTCGTTCTTAATTAGCCCAGATAAGGCACATTGTCAGGACTCAGTCTTGTAGCACACGATTGAGAACACAGAAGATCTGTCTCTATGCTGAAGGTTCCGGTGTTCACTTCTGTGGAAATGACGGATATTTATAGTCGATTAGGCCTCTGAAAAGCATTGTATATGAATCAGACTGTTGAAGGGAATTAGAAGCCGCAACATTAACCTCCGTGGTCATTATTGCTCCAAAAAATGTGGCTTATCAACGAAGTTCCACAATCATTTAAAGACACAGTTCACATAAAAACTAAAATTCTGTCTCACCCTCATGCCCTTCCAAACCTGTATGACTTTCATATTTCTGTGGAACATGAAAGAAGATATTATGAGAAATGTCTACTGTTTTGTCCATACAATAGAAGTCTAAATTGTTTGGTTACCAACATTCTTTAAAATATTTTTAATCATACGGTTATACAGATTTTAAACGACATTGTTGCATGAGTAAAAATGACAGAATTTTAAGTTTTAAGTGAAGCAGCATTAAAGTAGTCCGTTATATACAGTATTACGTTGTATATTTCAAGTCTTTTGAAGCCATACAACAACTTTGTGTGAGGAAAAGACTATAAAATTGGAGGCCATGGGTTCTTATCACCGTCAAGTCACGTCAAGCCTGTGCCAGACGAGCCATTTTTGATTTGAGAGCTGCATACTGAGTTGAATGATTCACTTTCAAATTAATATGAAAGCGAAAAATGACATCGCTCTCAACCCTGTGGTCACTATAAATTGTTACTGAATGGAAGAATGCAGTGTGAAGACTCCTTTTGTGTTTCATAGATAAAAAAATAACATTACAAAATGAATGAGGGTGAGTAAATAACGACAATTTATATTTTTGGCTGAACTATCGCTTTAACTCTAATGGACACATTCCCTATGTTCCCTATGGCCACTTTCACTAAACTTCAGAGTGATTCTATTGGCCAAATCCCAAGTTCAGTGTCTCAGCATGTTCTCCAAATAACCTTTCGAGGAAAGACCATGTACTTTGAAACCACAGAGTAGCCACTAACCACAGTTCACTTGTTCAGCAACTACTGCTTCTGTCCAACAAATCTTCCGCCTGGAGTGGGTAGACCAGTATAAAAGTGTGGGGGATAATGTAATCTAGATGCTTCAATTTGTGCCGTGAGCATTCGCTGATAAAATATTGTACTTAAATTTAGTAGCAATGCAAACATTTCTGAGGTATTCTAGTACTGGGGGAAAATTGTTTATAATGCTGTTTTTGAATACACAGGGAGCACAGATTCAAAATACAGCAGAAAAATAACATACGCATCAAAGAAATTGAATATAGCATCTATCTCTAAGAGAAAAACAAGACCTTCTGGAAGTGCTCTGTACACATATTTGTCTTTCTGCTCCATTTATTGTACGACTCTTTCACAAAGAATATTTTCCTTAAAAAAGACAAAGGTTACACTGGACACAATGCATTTCCGAACCCAATGTTCCTATTTTTCATCAGCCATTTGCTGTTTGTACATTGGATAGTCATTACAGTACCATCTACGCATAAGCACGGATCAATTATCAATGTAAACAGAATGGAACAGAACAGAATGTTTTTGTGTTTTGTCCATAGAATGAAAGTCAATTGGATCCACTGCTGTTTGACTTTCAGTCTACAGATCAAAATAACGACATGCGGGTGACTGAATGATGACAGAATATTCATTTTTGTAGTGAACTATCCTTCAGAACAGACACTCAGAACACCGTATCAAACAGGGGCGTTTCCTCCGAGGAGGCAAGGGAGACAGTGTCTCCTTAAAAAAAAAAAATGAAAAAAAAATCATAATACAAAAATAAAACAATGCAAATATTATACAAAATATGACATCGCAAAATGACAAGTATGTCCAAACCTAAAAAAATGAAAAATCATGTGTGATTTTCCACCTCCCAGGTTGTTTGTTTTTCGTTTTTCATATATTTTGTCACACTTAGTAGGTCACAAAAGTCACATCTGCCATCAGACCAATCTACGACCACAGAGGCTTTTGTCACACATTTGCATCACTAAATCTTTAGATTATACGCCCTACCAGATGACTGTAAAATGAGACAGATGGAGTGTCTTTCAACACTTTTGCAACAATTTTGTGTGTCTGTGTACCCGTGATACACTCGAACACACATGCTTCATCAAAAAGAACAAGAACAGATTCAAAATCATCGTCAAACATAAAAGGGTCAGTTATCACAAATGGAGAAAACTTGGAACAGTGGTGAAAGTGTACCAAAATTACTCCAAGAGCGCAACAATGACTCATCCAGGAGGTCATGAGGCTCACTTGCCTCACAGTGTTCATGATTCAACAATAAGAAAGAGACTGGGCTGAGAGTTCCAAGGCAAAAGCCACTGCTGACCATCGTCTCAAATTTGCCAAAAATATCTTGATTATCCCCAAATATTCTGTGGACTGTGTGACTGAGACAAAAGTTGAACTTTTGTGAAAATGTGTGTCCCATTACATCTGGCGTAAAACCAACACAGCATTTCATAAAAAGAACATCAAATCAACAGTCAAACATAGTGGTGGTAGTGTGATGGTCTGAGGCTACTTTGTAGCTTCAGGACCTGGACGACTTGCCATAATTGATGGAACCATGAATTCTGCACTCAATCAGAAAATCCTGAAAGAGAATGTCTGGCCGTCAGTTTGTGACCTCAAGCTCAAGCGCACTTGGGTAGTGCAGCAGGACAATGATCCGAAACACACCAGCAAGTCCACCTCTGAATGGCTCAAGAAAAACACAATTAAGGTTTTGGAGTGGCCAAATCAAAGTCCATACTTAAATCTGATTGAAATGCTGTGGCATGACCTTAAACAGTCCATTCATGCTTGAAAACCCTCCAGTGTTTAAGTGTGCACAAAAAAAATGTAAACAGGAAGGGGGCAAAAACCTTTTCACGGCACTGTAAATTACAATTTTTTCAGTAAAACTGTACAACAATGACACCACCAGGTAGAGTTACAGCTGGAGTCCATGTCTCTCACGCCTCCCCTGAGCCCATTGAGTTTTAACAGACCCCCTAAAGCGTGCGGTGGGTTTGGTGGAGGGAAATTGAGAATGAATGAGTGATATGATTGGATATGACTGATTATGATCGGCTGGGATTGGTTCATGCGATAACAGCAACACCCTGGAAAACACCCAAAACACATCATGGCATTGTGTTTTTCATGGACATCTCTCATGTTATTCTTTTTAAAGTAAAAATCAAGTTTAAAACCATGTTGTGTTCCAATGTGGATTTATAATTTATTATGATACCATACTTTGAAAACTACACTCAAAGGAGAAGATCAGATGAAAAAAAATTCTAGACATTTGGTTTTTATTTCATTAAAAGTCCTTCATAAAATATAGAATTAACTGGCTTGGTTCACAGAATTATACAAAAAGCATTTTTAGCTCCAGCTTTGAAAAGAGTCTCTTTTGCAGTTTGTTCAAATCCTTGACAGAGCTTCTTAATTGTTAATGTTATCTGTTTCCTACTAGTAACTGTTTCACCACCCACAGGTCTGAGTTTTAACTCAAACAGCTCAAGTGTAACAAATAGCATCCTTGGACAGAGAAAAAAAGGGGGGTTGGAATTTATATTGGGTTTGAATTTCACACCAGCTGCCTTGTTCAGTTAGATAGAGTCCGGCTTGCCAGCTCTTCCTAGGTGTCTTACCTGGCAGACTGATGGCCCTATTTCCTTTTCCTGCTCGAACACATCATCCTGTCCAACACAGGGATGTCCGTGACACATCGCACTTCCGGAGTGACAGAGTTGCTTTGTCAGAGTCTCTCTAAAAATCAAGTACACAAGATTTAAAGTGTGCTGAATGTACAAAGGGACAAACAAGGTGTAACATCCCCTCCGTTTGATTCTTTTGGATCAGATTTAACGATACGATAAAGTCGAGTGAGTGTGCTGCCTCGGTCAAAACGACCAAAGTAAATCTAGCGGGATCAATTCCATTACACATCTCTGAGTCATTGCACACTAGAGACTCCAGCGATCAATTCTTAATCGAGACATCAAAGCAACCACACTACTGTTCTTCCCATAACCGCCTTTCTGAGACGCTGACAAGAAAAAGAGTGTTGACACAAAGACAGGATGATTGTAACTATGAATCACGGTACAAAATTTGACTTATGTGTACTTTCAAAAACGTCTCTCGATCAGCTCGCTTTGACAGTCACACTGTGACTTGTGAATTTGCCTTTCTCGGATCAAGAAAGGTGAGATTTGCCTCATGTGCTGTTCTTCTCACTTCACTGTTACTCAAGAGACGTCCGGGTTGTATTGAGAGTATCGAAAGTCCCTCAGAGTCACGGTACGATGTCTTTGCCCCGACATGCCAAGGGCTGCAACATGTCTTGTCTGCCCGGTCTGATCTCGTCGCTCCCCGCTGTGACAGAACGGACCGTAATTCATCTCTGGAGCGGGAACAATGAGACTGCAAATATCAAGGTTCAGATTTGTAGGGGTTAAGGCAGTTTGTCACACCACAGAGCTGGGCCTGAATCGCTCTGGTGACATTTATAACACGATGAGTTATTAAAAAAATAGAAAGTGGATGAATGTATCATGAACTTGGATGAAACTGAAGACCAAAACATTTAGTCAGCTCTTCATTATGCTGATCTAACAGTCAAAAGTACTTTGGCATCAAATTGACATTACAATGAAAAAGACTTAATGATAGCCAGGCTTACAGTGCGTTGAAGAAAAAGTTAATTGTTTCTTAACCTTTGGTCACATAATGGAGTATCACTTTTGTCTTGGCGATGTATTAATGTAAAAACTGATGGTTTTTCTTATCTGAATGTAAAGCAACAGTCAAAATATTGAATCAGTATACCTAACAGTGTACTGTAAATGCAGCCACTTCTACTGTATGTATGGAAGCCCATTTCAAAGGAAAAACTAAATTAATAATGTTATTGCAACTTTATTTCACAATTCTGACTTTATTTAGATCTCGCAATTTGACTTTTTTCTCAGAATCATGAGTTTATTACACAAAATTCTGACTTAATTTCTAGCAATTCCATATTCCCGCAATTCAGAATTTTAGTTGATAATTTATAAATTCAAGTTTATAACACAATTCAGACTTTATTTATAGCAATTTTGTGTTTTCATCTTGCAATTCTGCTCCTTTTTTTATAATTCCAAGATTTCATCTTGCAAATTTGAGTTAACATCTTACAAATCTGACCTTTTTCTCAGAATCATGAGTTCATAACACAAAGTCTGACTTGATTTCCAGCAATTCTATTTTTATATCTTGCAATCTTGAGTTCTCTCACTATTCTGACTTTTTTCTCAGAATTGCGAGTTTATAACACACTTCTGTGACTTCTAGCAGAAGTTTAAACTTTAAAATGGCGATTTTGAATTTTCATCTTGCAATTGACTTTTTATGCCAGAATTCCAAGTTAACATCTTGCAATTTTGGGTTAACATCACAATTCTTACATTTTTCACAGGCTCGCAAGTTTACGACACAAAATTCTGACTTTATTTCTAGCTATTCTGATTATATATTGCAATTTTAAGTTAACATCTCACAATTCTGAGTTTCTTTCTGAGTTTACAGTATATGTCTTTCAAGAGATGCCTAATTTCATGGACAAAAGGATCTGTCTGTATCACAAAATGCATATTTTGTTTAAGAAATGTTTTGGTGTATTCCATTTCGCATGAAGTCAAGAATGTCTTCATATTAGTTTTTTTTTTGCAGTGTTTCAAGAATAATGAAATTGTCAATGACATTGGTATTGACCTCTGACATTTTGTTCTTGCAACAACCCTACATGTAAGTACTTGTTAAAACACAAAAAAGCTACTCTCTCTGTCACTAAAATGGCTAACCGACTGATGAACACCGTTTATGAAAATACATAGTGGCTGAAGAACCCTTAGCAAACGGTGCCTAAGGGAGGGACACTAATTATTCCCTCCACTGTCAAATCAGAAATGCACCCTGGCGTGCCGTAAACAGCAGCACCTGTGAGCTCAGGAACAGACCTGTTGTCTAAATGCTGTCAGCATCGCCTCTTTGACTCACCGTGAGCTGCTATTGTGCGAGACAGACAACAGTCACAAAAGAACCACCTGAGTTTTTCTATGCTTGATAAGCCATGGTTTCTTAATTCATATTCCACAGGTCAAAACTTCAGAAAAAGAACATCTGTATTTGTCAAATCGATCACGTTTACTGAAAATCCCACCTAGGAGGATAAATATCATAATATGGTTAGTCTTTTCCTGCAGGTCAGTGCTGTCTGTCTGACAGCTCATTACTTAGGTCATTAAGAATCACAACAAGTACAAAACATCCGCAATACCAGAGTTAAAGAATAAGTAATGTTTGACCAAATATCCTCCTCGTCCAGGTCTTGTGTGTGCCACGAAAGCATATTTTAACACATACTCAGCAAATAGACTATTAACGCAAGACTAAAGTGCATCAGTTAAACACACATGCAATGCGTCTGCCGGTTTTTACACAGTCAAAGACTGAGCATAATCAGATCGAAAGATTCTCAATGTGCAACACAACAGAAAAAAATGTACAAAACACTTGCACTGACACACAAGGACAAACTTGCATTGCCACTGCATCTTAACTGCATACCGCTTTCAGAGTAGCATTGTATGTTGTGAATATATAAATACACAAGCCTATTTCCCAGATGGCACTAGAAACGCTGAAGCTCCAGACGGAGCTCTTTCAATGGAAATAATGTTGATTATGCCTTTAACACCAATACATAAAAAAGTTATATTCTGGGTTGCCAGAGAAAAGTGTTTGAAAGAAAAAAGACATTTAAAGAAAACCCATTTAGGCCTGGTGGCTCCTCTAAAAATTTTCAAATAAAGTGTGACAATTGAATCTCACACACAAATATTTTGTTTACAAAACACAAGTTAGTGGTTGCCAGAAAGGAATTATAAAAAATTCTGGGGATCTTTTTTGTTGAAGAACACATTTTAATTTGTCAATTTCAAATACACTTTTAAAAAATTAATAATAATAAAATAAAAAAATAAATAACCATGATTTTTGTCCAGAAAAAAATATTAACATTCTAAAAACTTCAGAAGCAAACTTTTTATTTATATAAAGTTGATTTTTCTTCCACCACCCCAAATTGTTTTAACAAAAAATCTAACATATTTAGTACAATATTTTTTCTGTGTAGGATGGTAGCACAGGCTGCATGTAAACTACAGTAAGACACCTGTTTGGTTGCTGTTAATAAGTATGACAGATACTTTAACATATGTCAGTGACTGTAATGAACACATAAGAGCTGCATCCTATTACTCGCGATCTGTGATTTAATATCACAACATAATTCATTCATGGGATCCATTCAATGTTCATCAAAACCAAAAGAACTAGAATCCCTTGGATCGTTCAAAGCGCATCAAAAATGTCTAGCCTAGGTATTGAGTTCAGTAGCCTACGTTTTGAAACACAGCCACAAGAAGTCACACTTACCAGATTCAACACCGTTTCCACTATATCTCTGTTGCTGACCTCGCCGACTTGAATGAGACCGGTGAGGACTGCGAATTTCGTCTTGATATTCCGAATCGGAACCGAGGGGTTTATCACCCCGGCCGGTAGCACCACCGATCCGGAGCAAGACATCATCATCATCATGTCACCGGTACCAGAGCCCGCGGCAGCTCCGTGCTGCCTGTGGCCGGGAAGAGGTGCTCTGTCGCCCGGCGTGGCCACCGGCTGAACGCTCGCCATATCCTATCAGCCGCGATGTTTAAAAACAGCGCTGTATCATCAAGTACCGAAGGTGTTTGGTCAAATCAAGTTCGATGAGATATCTACAGTCACTTTAACGGGGAAAAATCTCCGACAGTGATTTAATATCCACCGGCTGTGCAGTAAGAGTCCAAACGCATGTGGCAGGTCACAGTATACACTACAGGTCTACAGATGCTCCGCACACTGTACTTGAGCTCTTGCTTCCCTCTCTGGTTTGTGTTCAGTGATGTAGTATGTGGGTTTGCATTACCCAGCTGGGTGTACCGATCAAATGTTTCTCATGCTGGGAAAACGCCCTCTATGTGCAGTAGACTACCGTAGGCTGCAGTGTGCGTCCTGTCTGCACCTTCATGGGTCGAAGGGAAGATAGAGATTACAGATGGATACCTACCGATCAAACAGGTAAATAATGGAAGCTAGACGGAAGCAGAAGATCTTTAGATTACGGAGCAGTAGTCAACATGAGCCAATTTAGAATAAATGTTTTTTTTTCTTCTCTAAGATAGATAGATAGATAGATAGATAGATAGATAGATAGATAGATAGATAGATAGATAGATAGATAGATAGATAGATAGATAGATAGATAGATAGATAGATAGATAGATAGATCATCATCACTATTATTGTCATTATTTTTATTATTACACGGTTTGGTCAATCACAGCAATTATTCGCCCTATTAATATGTCAACGCGATATATATTAATATATATAAATATATGTATATTAATCTCCTGTGTTCGCGTTTTGACACACATATACACCACTCAGTATATGTGTGTGTGTGTGTGTTTAAAAAATGTTTCAAAATGTTGTTTCAACTTAAAATAATTTGTTACCCCGCTGACTTCAATTTTTAGTTTAGTCAACTTGAAATTTTAAGATACTCAATGTTAATTTAAGGGACAACTGGAATATTTTAGTTGACTAAACTAAACAAATTTAAGTCAGCGGTGTAACAAATTATTTTAAGATGAAACAACAATTTATTTATTTATTACAGTGATTACAGCAGTTAGCTACAGCCCCCAAATTCGTCATTCAAGGAGGGCAGATATTTGCCCCAAACACAATGAAATATTTTACTTTTGTGAAACTTTGCTTGTTTTGCTCTGGTTGAGTCTGCGTGCTGCTTGATGACACACACTATTTCACAAACTGTACAAAGTGATTAGTTGACTTAACTTTAAAAAATTGAGGAAACTCGTTGCCTTAAAATTATTAAGCAATTAATAATAAAAAAGTATAAGTTAAGTGAACTGTCAATTGTCACTTAACTTATTTTCAATTATTATGTACTTAATAATTTTAAGGAAACAGGTTTCCTCATTTTTTGTAAGTTAAGTCAACTTATCATTTTTTACAGTGTATATATATACACACACACACACAGTATATATCTTATAGGCCTAACGCTAAAATTACCATCTTTAATGGCCATGCTGTATCAATCCGCTCATTGGTGTAATTGAAGCCGCGGCTCTACTTTCATGTCTCTCCACCATGCACCATGGACTCCAAAATTATAAATAAATATTTAACAAAATATTTTACGGCCATTATAGCAAAGTAATCATATGGCAATGCTATGATCCGCTCGTCCGCATATCTGAAGGCAATGTTATTGTCATGTCTCTCGTATCACAACACGACTTGATGGTCAATTGCAAAACTTTGTAAATCCACTCATCCACAGAATTGAAGCTGCGCTATACTTTCATGTCTCTCGCATCACGGTTCTAAAATGATAGGCCTATAAAAAATTGCAAATGCTATATTAATCTCTCATCCTTATAACTGAAGTATAAATATTTTAGATTTACTGAAATTATGGTCATTATCATCAGATGTGTTAGGCCTACCTAAATATTTGCGTCTGTGTCCTGCTTTTCACTAATGACTGACTGTAAATGATCATGACAAAAGACACGTTAAGTAGCTAATAAGGATCACTGGTGCAGTCAATACATTTAATATATGTGATATTTCAGCAAACCGTACTGCACTTTTAAATTATGGCCTATATGTGCAGCTATTGGCTAGTGTCTTTGTTAAGAAGGCTATTTGGACATTTTGAAGTGAGCAATAACATTCACATCCTCATGAGGGAAGGTTTCAATCTTTTCTTTAGATGAAGCTAGTAAATGATCAGGAAAGACAAAAAGTCTGACTACATTACAGTGAAATGAATGATGCTATTAAGATTTTAGAGTGCATTGACAGATGTTGGACCTGACTTGATTACTTCTGATCTGCTGAATGCACAGATGTAGCCTACTGCATAATAAACACGAGGTGTTGTGTTTCACAAAACCAACAGTTGAACTGGTGATTAACAACATGACCATGATTTTGTTTGTTTGATTGTTTAGTGAGATCAATCTTTTTGTGGATCTATCGTTTCACAACTGTTTTGACTCACTGTGTGGTGATAAAACATCATTCGGTCAGTCTGATGCTATATAAACCACACAGTTCACTACTAGATGATAGAGGCCATCTGATGTATTTATTCTCCGGCTGTCTGCTGAAAACCACACCACGAGGTTGGATCTCTGAAGAGGGTAAACGTGTGAGATAGTGTGTCTGTGTCCATCTGTAATGCTGTCAGATGTACATTTATTTACAGCTACAAAGTGTTGTTCAAAGTTCACTTGATGTAATCAATGCACTTCTTTATTATTTAAACATGCATTAAAATGTAATCCTTTTTTGTTTGTGGCATTGGTGTCACCAATTTTAACATCCAAACAAATTCGGTGTTGAAGCATTTAAATATCAAAACAGTAAAGAAGCTGAGATATCTGTTGAAACTGAGCAGCCTTTGAAGCTATATATATATATATATATATTTACCAATAAAACTGGGAGACATTGAGAGGAAGGGAAAGTTTGTCATAGATAAATACTGGCATCTAGTGGCTAACAGAAGTACTTACGAAGTTTCAGTACTGCAGGTTTGCTTTGAACAAATGCTGGTGTAAAAAAAAATACTCTTAAATCATTTTCATTGACTTGAGCTACACTACCATTTAAAAGTTTTGGGTCGATAACATTTTTTTTATGTTTTTGAAAAAAAAAATCTTATTGCTCACCAAGAATGCATTTATTTGGTTAAAAATATCCTGTAGAAATGCATAATATTAATTAATTTTAATAATATACATTAACATTAAATATTATTACAATTGTGTTCATATATTTTAAGTGTCACATTATCCTTCAGAAATCATTGCAATGTGCTGAGTTGGTACAAAAGAAGCATTTTTATTATTATAATTGATGTTAAAAACAGTTGTGCTGCTAAAAAGTTTGTGGAATATTTTTTTCTTCATGAATGGATTTATAGAAAGCTAAAAAAAAACAGCATTTATTTAAAATAGTCTTTGTTATAATATTTTTATTGTCACTTTTTTAGCAATTTAATGCATACTTGCTGAATAAAACTATTGATTTCTTTAAAATATATAAATGAAAATCTTACTGACCCCAAACTTTTGACCAGGTAGTGTATGATTTTGATAATGGTTATGTTATTTTTATGAAAAACTGATATTATATCAGTTATCATGTATGGAGAAAATAAGCATCAAAACGACAGTAAAGAAATATGAATTAATTTACATAGTTTAATTAAAAATCAGTCTCTTTGTCATTAATGTAATCCAGTACTACAAAAGCAGGTCTGAGAAAATCAAACCCAAGTCATTTTGTCCATCTTTTGAAACAAGCAAGTACAAATTCAATAATATTACACCTATTCATGGACAAATATTAAAATAGAAACAGAGAAAGCAAAGTAACTCAGCTTACAACTGAGTATAATTTTGTACCATATGAATTAAACTGATATCTGTGCAAAAGGAGATATCAAACACATGTATACATAATATTCGTACTACATGAGCATTTAAATATATATTTATATAGTCTATACAAGATGTGTGTGTAGATACACACATAAACACAAATACAACAAGCACATACATGGACATGCGGTGCATGCATGTGCAAATATAGCTTTCTTTTTTTTTTATTAAATAAAATATATGCTTCCCAGAAGCACTTAATCGCTTAGGTGTCCTATACATTGTATAAGACCATATGAAAGAATAAAATAATTCATTATAATACAAATAACAATAGTTACATTCCCATTGGGGTTTATTACCCAGACCAGGCAACTCTGCCCATTGTGCAAAAGGGCAGACATTTATCAGGGTTCATAGAGTCACAGAACTGAGACTTCAGTTTCCAGAACGATAACAGGGCTCAAATTTTAGTTTCTGGACCCTCTGTGTGGATTGGTTGGAAGGAATTGCGGATACGAGCAGCTTCAGTGGCGCAAAGGTGTCCGAATGCTTTGTTATACCATTCTGGAGTTCTCCCCCTGAAAAGAAGTGCAGAATGTTACCACACTGACATGTATTCATTTCTATAAACAATGCAGCTACAGTCAGAGAATTCCATTTGTGTGTGTGTGGTGCGTGCGTGCGTGCGTGAGCTATATTTACTCACTTCAGGTCCACTCTGCAGATGTGGGTGAGTCTGGACTTGCCAGAGCCACAGGGCTCCAGTAAGTAGTTGGATTCCATCACTATAGCTCTGATGCCCCCTATAGGTGGACAGTCCTCATGCTCAATAGACACGGACACCAGAGAACACGTCCCCCGTGGCAGATCTGTCCTCCACGACCTGAGAATAAACATCAGTTTAACTTTATAAAACATTGCTGCAGTAAGCAAAGTAGTAAAGAAGTACATTTGATCTAAACTCTAAATGCATCCACCTATTCTACAAAAAAAAATTGACCAATTTTTTTTTTTTTTACTAATTTACATGATTTTCACAAGTCTGAAACTACCAAAATTCCCCAGAATTCCAAGGTTTTGCATGATTGTGGGAACCCTGTTATCTCATTCATTTAACTATTGCTCCATAAATCTGTCTATTGTTAAAAAAAAAACAAAAAAACAATGGAAAGTCCCAGAGTGATTGGACCCACCTGAGCACTACAAAGTCTCTGCTGGGATGAGGAGGCATACAGTTGAGGACATACTGGAACACTTCTGCCTGCCTGTTCAGAACCTCACACACTTTCCAATTCATCAGATCCACGTCCCACAGGTGGCGTTCCCGAAGAACACGGTTTAGAACCACCGACGGAGGGGCTTCCACCTCCACCGAGACCCGCCAACGCCGCAAAGGGTTCCCATCACCCATCTTGAGTTAAACCAGAGAACTTTACTTAGTATCCATAATCAGTTTTATTAAGATTTTCTGTAATGTTTATGACATGTTGTGTATAAGTCTGAATTTTCCAATCATACCTTCTTATAGGACAGCTCTGTGTTGCCGGTGCTCTGGCAGGACACCCAACCTTTGGCCTTTTCCCGTGATTCTTTGAGGAGACCCTGTAGCCTGGCCTCCATGAATGCAGGCCAAGAGCCTTCATCTTCCCTCTCTTCCTCTTGATGTTGCCGCTTGCACAGCTCCTCAATCGTGGGAGCCTGAAGCTCGGCCTCCACGTAGGAGTTTCGTGATTGTGTCACCATTTCATGTGGAATCTGAGGGAAAATAAAACAATTTGTGGTCTGCTTTAGAGATAATTGAAAAGGCAAATAAAAACAGAACATTAGATTTGTGGGTGTAATGGTTGTGTTATAAAATACACATTTCCAGTATTTGAAAGAGAGTAGGTCAAGTCATCATCATGTGAAATAGATGTGTGTGTGTCTCACCTCAAACAAGCGGTTGCACTCTGTGATCATGTGTGCCAGGCCCTGAGTGGCAGCCAGGTTTTCATTCAGGTCCTTTTGGTCTGGCCTCCCTGTAGCATACTTTTTCTGCATCTGCATTGCTCTGTAGACAGATTAGAAAATGCTTTAGTTAAGATGACACATTTTAATTTAATATATTTAAATAATTTAAGTAATTAAAAAAAAAGCTGAATAATAATCAAATACATTTTTATTTTACTTTCATTTTTTTTTTTACATAATATAGTCCATATTAATTATTTGGAAATTGTATCTGCCATTTAAAAAAAAAAAAAAAAGTGTTGCTACAACACATCACAAAATTGTACAATATATATAACATTTATTTTTGGATGGATGAAATGAACCATATATATCATAGTAAAATTGAGAGTAGATATGGTATTTACTTTGGTGCAAGATTGTCCTTCTTCAGGATGTTGAGATGAAAAAGTGAAGGTGCCAGACACACTGCGATATTCATGGGTGTCATTTGATTCTCTTGCACGGAGGAAGTGACATCGCTCAGGAAGCAGAGCAGTGTTTGCAGTACCTCTCTGTTTTCATCTGACATCAGCATGATGGCTGCCTGCACAGCCTGTAAGCGCTGCTCTTTGGGCATATCTAAAGAGGAAACAAGGATCAGGTGACTAAAGGAAGTCTGTGTTTCTTCTTCCTAAATTCATGAGATGGATGTAGGAGAGGAGTTAAGCGTTGGGAAGTGTTTCTTACATTGGTAAATATGAAGGAAGGTTTCACCCAGTTTGCTGGTCAGAAGTGGCTCAGGCAGATCCCTGAAGAACTGTTTGACCATGTCAGCCACATCGTACGCAGACTGCTCTTCATAGTTGACATCATCAGGAGAATTCTCATTCATCTGTCTGAGAGCTTGGATACGAGACTTCACTCCCGACTTGCGAAAGAGACCCACCTAAGAAACAGGAGACAATTTTATATTGAGAATTTGTTTTTAACATTGTAAATAAGAAATTGGACATTGGAAATTGGTCTCTACTCTCTACATTAACATTGATTTATTTACTTTATTTTAAGATCAAATATTATGATACTGTTTTCAGCTTGTTATTAGATTTGTAAACAGTTATACTGTTGATTTGATGACCCTCACTAACCTGATCGAGGCATTGGCTCCTGAGGTAGCGCAAAGCCTGCTGGATACCAAGAGGTAAAGGCTGACCGAAGCGTTGCACATGCACTATCAGTGGAACCCCGAAAACATTCTTATCTTTATAGTCTGGAACCTTCACCCTCTTCATAAACTTTGGCACAGACCTGAGAGACACAAAACACCATGGTTAAAAATTTTTTTTATACAATATAAGCTTCTGTTTCCCCAGGCATCTTTTATATTTTATGTTTTGGAAGTAGTAAAGTCATCAATACAATAATAATACTCTGTATGAACAGTGAAGTTTTCATCACACGTTTTTAACAGCAGGGTGCAGTAACAATAGTGACCAGTAGAGGAATGGATTACTGCTAGTCCCTCTTGAGCTTTAAGCTACAGTAAAACAATAACATAAAATCTCATAGGATCTGATCCGTTTTCCAACAGATTCTTACCAGGTCCAGCCATGTTTGTTGGACATGGAGTACTTCTCCATAATGGCAGTCAGTCGGAGCAAGGAAAATTTTTGTAGCAGGCTAAGCTGGGCCGCAGATTGGCTGGTGATCTGGAGAGAGGCGACCGAATGGCTGAGGCGGTTGGAAATCTGGAAGCTGGGCCATCGCAAGCTAAACAAAGAGCAGGGAACCATGTTAGAGTTTGAAACCCGGGGTGAATGAATGGGTGACTTTGAGCACAACCACCTAAAATAGCATTTAAAACTAAAAAATTAGTGTACGTGAACAAGCATACATGTTATTTCAACCAGTAAACCAATACTATCCTAATTTTATAGTTCTGAATCCAACACATAAAGCATAGCATTGTTAGCTCTGAATCTTACCGTCGTGGTCTGGTAAGTGAAGCCCCAACACCGGAGTCTCTCCTTTCCCTCATTCCTGTTGATTCTGTTTCATTGAGTGACACCCCATCCCTGTCTACATCACTGGGGGTTGCCTGATCCTCCATCACTGAGTGTCCCTCAAAATCCAATGTGATCTGGCTGGATGACTGCAGGTCGCCTTGCCTTTCGTCAACAAGATTAACTCGCTCCTTCCCTGCGTTTTCACTATTGGGCAGTACATTCTTGGACCAGTGGTCCACGATCTGTTGTAGTCCATTAACATGCTGCAGAATATCATCCAAATGTGGGAAAAGGTCTTCCTTTTCTAAATCTATGAGGTCGCCGGTGCTGGCATAGAGGTGCGAGCCGGGTACATTGTCGTAAATGCTGATCCGACTCCCTCGGTTGCAGCATTGTGTGACAGGTCTAGGTTCTTTGATGCTAGGTGGACGCTGAACATCCGAGTCCATTCTTGCCGAGTGCCAGTTGATGGAGGTTGCTGTTGAGGGTGAAAGACTCTCAATTGACAGAGCTTTGGGAAAGGTTCCAGGCTTGTGATCTTTAGGGATATGCACCACCAGGTCCTCGTAGGAACGGAACTCATTGCGTCGGTTCTGCTCAGCCACACGCTTACCCTGGATGAGACTGGAGAACACATCTAAGTCCTCCAGGTACATCCCACTGCGCTTGTGATTAGCCCGGTGAACGTTGCGTTCCTTCATGTTTGGCGTACTAACGGCACTCCCGCTGGACTGGCTGCTGCTCCCTTCACTGCTAGACTGGGAGGGCAGCCCCATACTGGAAGGTGGCTCTGCTAGACACACATCTCCATTGATGATCTCCACACAGCGGAGAGTTTTCACAGCCTGAGGTTCTTGTTGGAGAACCGGGGCACTTATAACAAGACTCCTGTTCCCTCCACCACCCATTGCTCCCTGTGACTGCAAAGCTTCCATGCGCCGTAAGAACTCCTTAGCACGAGTCCGTCCTCGCTTGCCATGCTTTACAGGCAGCGAACCATAGCTCGAAAGTTCTGAAGAGAGATGGGCTACACCTAGTGAAGTGTGGTCAGGCATGGCTGCAGAGTCCGAGCAGGTGTGGTGCGAGCTGTCCGAGTCTTCCACGCTGTGCGCACGAACGCCACCACTGCCGCCGCTGCTCTCACTGTGGAGGGAAGAGATCTCCGGCTCGCTCAAGTCTGTTAGAACGCTCTCGCTGCTGGTTGTTGTCCGCAGGACAGAGTTTTCCCCTGGGTTCTTGCTCTCCACGCCCCTCAGCAGGCAATTGATGTCTTGGAGCCTGGACCAGCGGCGACTGCTCCATTCAAAGGTCCATTTGTCACTGATGGCAAAGAGGTCATCTTCATCCGAGTCTTCACTCTGCAGGTTAACAAGGAAATGCATAAATATGTATTTACTACATTAGCAATTCAACTCAAGACCATCCATATCCTTTGAGAAAACTCTCTTTCTTTCACTCTCTTTTTCCCCTTTTTCCTTCCCCACAATCCAGAACCCCCAGAGGTAACAGTTTAGATTCACTCAGATGGGTTTTTTATGTTTTCAAAGGGCACATTCCTTCCTATAGTAAATTATTACATAACCAGTGTGATATAACAGTTTCTATTCAATATCTTTAGGTGATAAAAAGAGATGCTATACTTTAAGAGAGTAACAAGTTACATCAATTCACACAAAGACAATGCTAGTGGCATTCTCGTATATCAAGGTTATTGTGATAATAAAAGTAATGAAGTGGTTTTATAGAGTTAGTACACGTGGCATTTGGCGCTAGTCACTATATAGCTTCTTTATACGCATGATAACCATTCTGATTCTAGTAGCAAAACCACTATAACATTCAGTCACTAGAAAAATACACATTCCCAGAAGGTTAATGAGAAATATTGCATCACTTACTTTTTTCTTGGGAAGGTTCACGTCAAGTTTCATGGAGGCACACTTGTTTAATGTATTCAGTCGCCTGAATGGGGGAAAAATAGATAATAATTTAAAATCCTTTTCCTCCGAATTGGCTTTATTTTGCATGGCATAGACAGTGGTGATGTGGACACAATATCAGCACAGCCTTCTGTGGCTGTTTCTAATATAATCGAGCTATAAGATCTATGCCCCTGCTATCCAACACGCAGATCTGGAGAGCAACAAACCAAATTAGGCACAATAATTGGCCAATGTCCTACTCTCTCTCATAGTCACTTGCTTTTAATTGGCGAAAGCTTGCGAGCTGCAGTTGTCATGGTTTTCGATAGCCCTCAAGAGCAACTGATGTAGTGTTGATTCCAGCTGCCACATAATCACTCCTCCAGGTTTGAGAGGCCTGTTTTTCCCCTCAAATTCACTAAACCCTACAAAAAAACCATAAGAGCTTGCTTTTCTTTGAAGCCATTTCCAAAACCTCCTGAAAATAGGTTTTTCTCTTTCAGTCACTTGCGTGGTCCGTCAAATATGAAAAATGATTTTGGGATGAAAGTAAAGCAGCTTTCTGAGCTTTTGACAACGTCGTGGGCTCAAGCTTCTCTTTGAACTAGTCTGTTTGAATTACAGGGCATTAGTTTCACTTACAACCGTTCACAATAAAGGTCTTGAAGCAACACTGCAACATTTCAATATTTCCAATAAAAACTAAAAGATCCAAAAGCATGTGGGGAAGATTTATTAAAGGCTGTTAATGCTATAAAAGGAAGCACACTGCATGACTCAAGTATGCATGGAAACCAAGCTGATGTTTGTGATGTAATAATCATGACATCGTTATGACTCTTTATATTGTTCAGTGGTCTGTGTGTGTGTGTGCCGTGACAGCAAAGACTTCAGATATAAAACAGAACACAGTCGAGATGTAATGTAGAGAACAGAAAGACACTGGCTGCAGTCAATGTAGAACAATCCGCTTAAAACTGGTTCCAGCAAGATAAGACATCATTATAATTGTTAACATTGTTTTTGTTAAATATTATTATTTGACTATATTTCATTTTTTAAGGAGTGTCATTAGGAATTTTACTGTAAATGGTATTGACCACTGAATTTTTGGTTTCACATGAACCCTACATTTGGCAAAGGATTATCAAAAGTGTACTGCGATGATTTTCTGACAAATATTCATTGATTTGTGAAGTAAACATTGAGCATGAGTCTTCATCAGCAAATTGTAGAGAGCAAAGCATCAAAGAAAGGTTAAAGGCTTTGTCACTGGTGCTTGCAAACATCCTCAGCTAACAAACTTCTCCGTGCTCTTACTGGGCATGTCGTGCTAGAATTGTTTACGGAGTTGTTCCCCTCCGGGGGCTGTAGAAAAGTGAGAAGTCATGTGAGAGAGGTGGGAATGTCAGACATTGTTTCCCACACAACAGTAAACAGGTTTGGAATGCCGATGAGTTGCTTAAGGGTTGTTTAGAGTCACAGTAGACAGGCTTGAGTATGCCCCCCTTTTGCCCCAACGCTCTATACCGGGGCAGCCTCCAAGGCAACCAAAGTCATTGGAGGGTCTTTTCATCTTAATTTGGGAATTCAAATTCAGTGTCTAAACAAGAGGAAGAAGCTAACTCATTGAGAACATTCTGTACTTTATTTCTGGGGAAACATAATGAGTGTAATTTACAAACTTTGAGTTAGTTGTTGCTTTAATCATGACATTATTTACTTCTGAATTACTAGAAGATTGACATGAGAACCTACACCAGACTTTAGCTTAATAGATGCAATACACAATGACACAATGACATTTTAGAGCCTATTTTCATCATTACTGATGACAAGTCACCATTGCACTGTCTATGAAGGGATCCAATCCTCAACAAATAGTGTTTGTAGATCTAAATTAAATTATGTAATCGATGATTAGTTAATAACCATCAAATTGTCTTTAGTAATGATAACAGGTCTTTTTTCCACTTTATTGCTGTCATTGTGTATTGCATTTATTAAGCTCAAATCTGGTGTATTTTCTCTCATGTAAGTATTATGTAAATAATGTCATGATTAAAGTAACAACTGACTCAATAAAGTTTGTAAATTACACTCATTATATTTCCCCAGTACAGAATGTTCTCAATGAGTTAGTTGTCTTCTTGATTAGAGACTGATTTCAGGTGTTCATTAGGATCTCCAAAGATTTGGCTATGATTATGGACTGATTTATTTAGGAAGCACAGAAGACACCAAAGAAGCCAAAGTCCTTACCGACATAGAGGTTCCACAAGGTCTTTGTCTAAGAAGTCGTGGTCTTTCTTCACAGGAGAGATGTCAATTGGAAATTGAGAATCTGTAAAGAAACACAGGCATATCCCATTTCAACAATCAAGTTCATTATAGACAAACACTGGAAAAAACGTCTGTTAGGAACCGTAATGATTTCCCTCCGATTCGTTAATAGGCCAATCTTGCATGTTCACAGCAAACACAGAAGAATCCAGGCGCCCACACTCTTAAAAAACCCTGACAATACATTCTTTCCAGAGCGATAGCCAAGGCAAAGAGAGTAGATCACTTGTTTTAGACTTCCAGATGCTAATAAAGTGAGACAGGGTTTGCCCCCCAAAATCTGAGCTTGGCTTTGAGAAGCCATTACGTCTTCCACAGAGTATGGTGTCCAACTTATGTAACGGGGTGACTGGATCCAGACCCTGCTGAAGCTGACATTCCACTGGTACAATTAAATGTTTCATCATATTTTTTTGCTTTTGTGGAACGTAAAAACACAGATTCAGAGAGAGACACAGTGTTCTGGTTTTAAACTGCTGGATATTCCAAAACAACGCTTATGAAGAGACGCATTATGGGAAGATTCTGTTCTGCACAGTGATTTCATGCCTGCGATGAGACGACAATGAAGTATTAATATTAAAAATGAACAAAGAATGGGTTGTATAATAGGACGCCATTTTTCTTATGTAATAATCTGCAAATGCAATTGTCAAAATATGGATATGAAAAAGTCAAAAATATTTTTTACATGTTTAAATTATTGTTAATTTTGGAACAAAAAGATGTGAGCCAATGTTTTATTTGCAGGTTTTATATTATATTATATTAAGAAATATTCAGATGTGGAAATGCACTTCCAAACAGATAGGAAATGAAAAAGAAAATATACCAGACCACCTATATTTCCCAGAGGAAATATAAAAAGAAAAGAAAAATAGAATGTTCACACAATTTTTCCACAGAATAACACTCCAAGATCAAAAGCGCTCGCCAAGGGCAAGGGTTTTTCTGTGGCAAGGTTATTCCCATGACCTCTGTCTCTCTTTGAAGATGTCATAGTCTAGTATGTTCAAGCAGTACCTCTTAACCAGAACCAGTTTTACCAGTGACCTGTACCTCTCAGCATTTCTGATGAAAATTTAAAAAAGTAAATAAGACGTTTTTGAGGTGGTGTGTGAAAGAGTTCCACAAGGGAAATGAATTAGCTAAAAAACAGTTTAACATCATGAGGTCTGGCAGACATTAAAGTGCCCATTAACATGAGTCTGTCTCGAACAATATCGGAAACAACATCCCACATTAAAAGCTTGTGTTTGCCCTAAATCAGGCTGACTCTGTGAGCTGACTGACATCATATGATTGTTTCGAAATCTAAATGAGAGCACCAGAGCCTCCCTCGAAACAGTTTTAACTATGGCTTTACAGCTGGGTGCGATAACATTTGGGAGGTTTTCCAAGTTTCTGTTCTGGTGTGGTGAAGCGTTACCTTCAAAGAGCTGGGCGTACTGGGGGAATCCTGCCGCTCGTAGCCAGTCACAAGCTTCCTTTGCCTCGATTTCTGCAACACACAAAATGTTTGAACTTGTCAGACTCATAAAACATATCTATCTCTTATAACAAAGAAAAAACTCAAATAGAGTTGTTTTGAACTTTGAGATCATAATGATCGCATAATGGCAAAGCAAGGCATCTTTCTTTAATGTCTCTCTAAAACCAAGCCAAAGCACTTTATATTCACATAGATTTTTCTGCATGAAATAAAATAATCCACAATCTTGTGTATTTCAGTATGTTGATTTAGGGAACATCAACTTCCATTTGATTCCAATTTACTAAGTAGTGTACTGTCAAAACATTATAATTAAAAAGGAATAACTTAATAATATTATCAATTTATATAGAGAGAGAATAGTTTTTCACATTTTCACAAGGGAATTTTTGAATTATAGTATTTTGACAGTACATTACTTCAGCGTATATACTTCAGCTTATATATATATATATATATATATATATATTTGGCAAATTTGGTTTTCATGTGAATTTAAGCATGTTTTTCATAACTTTAATGTAAAACAAAACAATAATACTGATTAAAAATTATTTGCTATTGCAGTATGACAGACTAAATGTCTTTGGAAACTTGCATCCTAGTAAGGACACTAGGAGGACCATGTTTCATAGACAGTTATCTTCAAAACTATTTTTAGAAGAGCTTGTGTGCTCTTGGACAGGAAGAACGGGAGAGAGAGAGAGAGAGAGAGAGAGAGAGAGAGAGAGAGAGAGAGAGAGAGAGAGAGAGAGAGAGAGAGAGAGAGAGAGAGAGAGAGAGAGAGAGAGAGAGAGAGAGAGAGAGAGAGAGAGAGAGAGAGAGAGAGAGAGAGAGAGAGAGAGAGAGAGAGAGAGAGAGAGAGAGAGAGAGAGAGGAAGTATTACATAACATAATCAGTTCTGTGTGATTTAATTAAGTTTATTTTCCTGCCACTGCATGAACAAGGTTATTCTTGTAGGTCAGGAACCAGCCAGGTTACAAGATAATCACACAGCCCTGTGAGTCTGTAAAGTCTGCTCGTAATCCTACATGATAAAATGAGGACAGCTCAAGATCTTCAGGATTAAGAGATCAGTTACATATTGACAACATGATCCTGTTCATTCATATAACCGAAGACTTTTACGTGACACGTCCCAGCAGACGTAGAGCTTATAGAGGGTTAATATAATGTACAAGAATGTCTGAGCACTGAATGTCTGAAGCTCTTAGTGGTCAGCTTTGGAATAATGCTAGGAAACTGTGTGATTAATATTATCTGCCAGAGCGCATGGAACATTCATAAATATATTGATTTGTGGGGCCGCTTAACAAAATAACTGGTTTAGAGTTGACCAAAAAGGTCAAAGACCGCCTGGTCATTAAAACACAAGATTATCCAATATGAAAATATAAAAACTTAAAGGAAATCACAAATGAAATCTTGTAAATATCAGCACAATGATATAGAGAGTAAATGGATATTTTTGCAAAAGTTTCCATTTCTACTGAGAAAAAAACACCCCATTAATCTCATGTTTCCTCAAAAGATCTCATTAAGGTCTCAAACTGTGCTCAGATTTGCCAGTTTACCAAAGTCTGCAATAAAAATCAGATTTCAATATGAATGCAAACATTGCTCATTGAAATCTTTAAAACTATCATTAAATGAGCTAATCCACATTTGGTTTTTAAAACTCTTACTGTATGTGTAAATAATTGTCTAATGCGTGTTATCTGTATATATTTGAAAGGAATTTTAGGAGTCTGAGTCAAAGTTGACACTATCTGAACAACTATGAAAAAAATCAAGAGCTGCGCATATTTACGCAAAATACACAACATTTGATACCGTCATTTAAGTCAGTGTTTGGACTTGAAACAGCAAAATCTGATATTTACAAAACAATATAAGACCATAAGCACATACTTTCCATTGTTTAAGCCTGCATCGCATTTCAACCAGCTATCGAGTAACTCAAGTTCATGTCAACAAATCACAATAAAAGACATCTACAAATGTAGCCTGCTACTTATTTTAATACCATCTAATAAGACACATTCAATTTAATTACGATGTACCTGATTAGCACTTTTCACAATAGAAAACTACTTTACAGAAAATATTGCCTAATCCCCAGCAATCAAGCCAAAGATGTTTAGATAAGATGAGAAAGACACAAACCGGCAAGTTTAGAACAAATGCAGACAACACACATACACCGATAAAATCTAGTGTACAGCCTGTTTAATTCATTTGTCACTCAATAAATACATCAAATATCATTTTTAACAATAATATTCTAGTATCTTTTTATGAAAACCAAACAAGATATCTTTAATATCCATTTTGAATCATTCTCACCTGATTCAGCAAAACAGTGACTCCACAAGGTCACCTTCACTTATTCAACACCAGTAAATACAGTGATGCAGCAGCACTGCTCAAATCTCAATACAGCCCGAATCTCACGCCAAACTGCTTGACGATCCAAATCACGCCCCAAGAGAGTAGCTGCGTCAGAAAGCAAATCGCCTGGGTTTCCATTCATCGTATTGATAGTAACATGGATAACCGTGATGAGAATTCCTGCGCAGCCTCCACCCCACTAAGATTACCGCTCTTTTGTGTTACCTCCTTCACCGAACAATACGGTTTGTTCACTTTAGCAGCTCCTGTGAGAAGGACTAAACGCTTCAGACGTCAACAGATATAAGATTGTTCTTTATGAGTGTCATGAAACTCTCAGCGTATAGCTACTCAGCACAACTATAGCAGGAATCTCTGAGGGCTTTATCTGACAGAAGTAAACAAATGCATGTAACGAGGAAACTTACGGGCAAATATTAGCAGATAAAAGGTTCCAAAGGCCCATTATATGACTTACTACAAAATACAAACATTGATTCTATGGAACTGGTTTTATAAGGTTCCTCTCTAAATATGTAACACAAACAGGTACTGATTGACCAAGTAGGTGATGCCAATACTAAGTTTTCTATTTTAATATATTTTAAAATGTAATTTATTCCTGTGATGCTGAATTTTCAGTCTTCAGGGTCACTTGATCATTGGATATTATGTTTTGATGCTCAAACATTTATTATTATCAATGTTGAAAACAAAAACTGATCTTTTTTCAGGATTCTTTAATGAATATATGGTTACAAAAACAGCATTTATTTGAAATAGAAATCTCTATTAATGTGACCTTGGACCACAAACCAGTCATAAGGGTAATTTTTTTTTTATTGAGATTTATACATCATCTAAAAGCTGAATAAGCTTTCCAGTGATGCATGGTTTGTTATGATAGGACTATATGGCCGAGATTCAATTATTTGAAAATCTGGAATCTGAGCGAGCGAAAAAAATCGAAATATTAAGAAATTCGCCTTTAAAGTTGTCCAAATGAAGTTCTTAGAATGCATATTACTAATCAAAAATTATGTTTTGATATATTTACGGTAAGAAATTTACAAAATATCTTCATGGAACATGATATTTACTTAATATCCTAATGATTTTTGGCATAAAAGAAAAATCGATAATTTTAACCCATACAATGTATTGTTGGCTATTGCTACAAATATACCCCAGCGACTTAAGACTGTTTTTTATCCAGGGTCACAAATGCCACTTTTGATAATTTAATGCACCGTTACTTCAAAAAATGTACTGACCCCAAACGTTTTAATGGTTGTATATATATATATAAACTTAATTGGGTATCGATACAAATTCAGCAATTCAATTTTATTCTGATTCACAAGCTCTTCATTTGATTCAGTTCTCTGATTAAATTTTATTTGATTCTAAATAATTTGGTTTATTTCCAATACTGTTATTTTATTTGATTATGTATAAAAGAAACTTTCTCTCAGCTAATGTCAACTTGTAACTTATTACATTACAAAAATGTACTTATAAATAACCACAGGACCTAACCTCTGCCGTTCAATAGCTACTGAACATACATAATAATCAAAACAACCAAAAAACCGCTCTGTGGATACCAACTGAAGTCAACTTTAAATGTCAATTCTTGTGTAAAATATTTATTTAAAAAAATACGTAAAATTGCAATAAATTATAAAAACTCAAATGATAAACCCACATGACAGAGTATACAAAACATGTATATCTATAAATCAAAACACATCTTAAGTCCCATAAAAGAGTAAACAAGGTTCTTTCAAAATAGTGAAAGTAACACAAAAATGGCACACAAAATATGGCCTAATTGTTCATCATATTTACACAACAGCACTATGTGGCAGTCAAAACTGCAGCACCTGTAACTGAAAACTGAGTGCCATTCACCTGGTTCAACAGGAGGTGAGGGAACCTCCTTTGTGACCAAGTGTCCATTCCCAGGAGCGCTGAGGGCAACTGTACGTCCTGTGCTGTACAGTAACACTGAAAGTGGAGCGGCATCCTTATCAACGTCCCACAGCTGCAGCCCGAAACCCAAGCTGGGAAATCCACGTCGCACAGCATTCAGTAACACTATCCCGAAAGCTACTATTTCATTTCCATCATTGTTCTTTCTCATGGAATCGGAAGGATAAAGAGCTCAGCTACTGGCTCGCCGCCAGCGGGGGAAACTCTCGCTTTTAAATGTGACCAAACTGCGTGCCGTGTTCGATGACTGCCGTGACAATAACTCTGTAACACAGCACGACGCCGACACAATGCTAAAAGCAGAGTGCCGCTAAATATGTGAGAAACACAGACACCTTCCTTTCCTCATTGAATAAGCTTATGTAAAAGGAGGCGGGATACGGTTTTCCCTCAAGGTCAGCCATGGCACACGCTGGCACTTTGGCAAGCTGTCACAAGTCCCGTTAGGAACTTAATGCAATGAGAAAAACTAGCGTAAGTAATTATTTGTGAGCAATTGTTTTTAAAGAAACTGCAAAAAAGTATAAAGACTGAAATAGATTTTTTTTTTTATTTAATCTGTCACAATGTTAAAATTCACAGATTTGTGGTTTCTGGAGATTATCCAAGAGAGATGAAATGAGCAATAAATCAATGCATCGGGCTTATTGTACTGACAACGGAGAGGAAAAACAGATCAACGAATTATGATAAAGTTGTAGATTCACTTACGAGAGACTTTCATCCTGGAAGGAAAAAAAAAGTGTCCTTAAATGTTCAAACCAGAATTTCTTCTTCCCAAACCATCTTTTCTGCTCTCTCCTAACTCTCTCCTCTTCTGCTTCTTTCTCCTCAGCTTTTGTGTTTCTCTCTCTCTCTCTCACTTCCTATTTCCCTCCCCTTTATTTTTCACTCCCTCTCTCTTTGATTTACTCCAGCTCTCATTGGTTCTTAAGTCCAAGCCCCCTTCCAGCATCTACCCCCTCCATTCCGCGTGCTTTCTTCGCTCTTCCACTAAAACCATCACAACTCACTCTTTCTCTCTTGGCACTGCCCTTTCGGACACCCTCCAAGTGGCAGGACATGGGCAATGAGGGACTTTCTTTTCTTGCCGTCTTATGATGTAATCAACCCATCCTTCTTCCAAACCTACAATCTAGCTCATCTAGTAAAGACTCCAGGATGTTTCACCTCCCTTAACTTTGAGTTTTATATAGCTTGAGGGGCGACTTTGTTGTTGGCAAAATCTTCCTGTACAAGCAAGCACTTCTCACTCTTAAAAATAAAGTGTTTTTTTCTATGGTAAGGTTCTTGAATGTTCTTCTTACCAACCAAAAAAGTGGTTCTGTTAAGAACTGTTGACTGAAAGGTTCTTTAGGGAACCCAAAATCGTTATTCTATGGAAATGTTGTGAAAAACCTCCTTTTGGAAACTTTTGGAGAGTTGCTGGGAAAACAGGAGGGGAGGGATGGACTGGGGGAACCAAAACCGATCCAAATTCCTGCAACACCACTCGGCATGATGGGAAGCCGTAGGAGAATGTGACATCACAAGCAGGCGATCATTAAAAGTGATTCACTGGGGGAGATATGGCACTTAACATTATCTAGTGTCAGCTGAGTATCTGCTGCCCACCGAATATTACATACATCAGCAATGTGACCCAAAGCCTCATGGGAAGACCTTTGTGGGCTGAAGCTTCTGCAGTGGGATCAGACAATAAAGAAAGAACACAAAAGACTGTCGCCAACAGAATGCCAGCAAACATTCCACTGAACTCAAAAAAAAATTTTTTGTCTGATTGAGTTTTTACTTTAAAAATGGTTTGGGGCTGGATCATAGTTGCAAAACTTTATAAATGTTATGTTGATAACAAACATGGTAATCACTAATTAAAATGTAAATATTAAAAATGTAAAATATATCAAATTATAAATAATATTAGCATACTAAATAATTTATTTTAAAAAGTAAAATATTTTATATTTTAAAATACATTTTTAAACAAATTATAAAAAATACCTACAAAATATTTAACCCTAACCATTACAAAATGTAAACAAATTAAAATTAAACTTAAATTAAACAAAAAAAACTATATATTTAATAATAATAATAATTATTTTTTTTGTAATAATAATAATAATAATTTTTAATACTAATTTAATAATAATAATAATAGATTTTTTTAAATAATAATAATAATAATGTTTTATACTAATTTAATAATAATACTAATTTAATTTTGTGCTAATAATAATAATAATATTTTATACTAATTTAATACTAATATTTTTTATAATATATAGCACCTTTCCAAAAATCAAGGACACTTTACAATGAGTCAGAAAAAAAAAATAATTTTAAGAATAAAACAATCCCTTTTTAGCATAAAAAAACTAAGTTTAGGTTTTATTTATTTAATTACACAGAATCATGTGGAGTATCAATATCCAAATAAGATTGAATATCCAAATAAAATCCTGCAAGTTTTAGTATGTCTAATTTATCCAATACATTATAAATCATGCAATGCAAATACAAATAAAAAATCCCAGAGAGATCTTATTTGCCTATATAATCTTATTTGTATATTAGAGTACAAGCTCCATGTGATGTTGGTCTTAATACAACTTCACATTTTTCATCAATGAATCTCGAAAGGCTTCAGACAATTACACCATTAAAACCAGGAACAGCCATTCTCAAATGAGACTCTACACCAACCACCCTACAAAAACACAACATGCCTTATGAATCAGCCAGACGGGGCTGTGGGTGACTGAAAACAGCCGTGAGACAAGCTCACAATCTATTACTGTAAAGCTTGATGCTCTCATTGGAAAACACCTGGAGATAATTCATGGCACAGAAACAAAGTTCCTGCGGCTGAGTCAGACGCCCCCGAAGGGACGCAGGTTTGACAGACACCTCTTGGAGCTATAACTCGTGCTCTTTTCGAATGCTGATTCTGCTGTGTCAGAACAGACTCTCTTCCTTGTAAGAGGAAACTGGCTTCTGTACTAAACGACAGACAAACATGAGTCTGTTGTCTGTGGAAACCTCTGCACTGGATGTGTCATAAAACATCTGAAAAGACAATGGAAAAACTATATATCAAAATCAGCCAAGCATTAGAGGGCCAAAAATGTAAGTATACACCATGACTAACTAGATGTTTGCATTATTTGAAAAGTAGTGTGTGTGTGTGTGTGTGTGTGTGTGTGTGTGTGTGTGTGTGTGTGTGTGTGTGTGTGTGTGTGTGTGTGTGTGTGTGTGTGTGTGTGTGTGTGTGTGTGTGTGTGTGAAAATATATATAGTTCATTTTATAAAAAAATACAGTAAAAAATATATATGTAATAATTTGTATTACAATTTAAAATAGCTGTTTTCTATTTTAATATATAAAAAAAAAATGTTTTTCCTGTGATGCAAAGCTGCATTTTTAGCAGTATTACTTCGGATCCTTCAGAAATCCTTCTAATTATTATTTAATTTACATGCAATTAGAAAACAGCTATTTTAATCTACCAGGTCTCATGGCATTTACGTACCTGGGTGCACTTTTTAAGCAAGACACAAAATATGTTACAATAACTACATATTACTGCAGTTTCCAAAAGAAACAAACACTAGAGGCAGTAAAACTCTGACACCTTTTACTCCTTTTCACAAAAATGTACAGAGTTTTGATTAATAAAGCATAATTTTCGCACAATTACTTGAAGAATATCATGTTAAGACTTCAAATCAATATTAAAAAGCTGGGAGATTTGAAAACTGATGCTTTTGAACGTTAGCATCGCACATATCCAGCCTCGTATCTATGGGTTTTCATAGATGATAAGTTTGCTCGGTAGCTCACGGAGTACGGAGATGTACTTAGGAGGCGAGGAGCTCCGGTTCGAATCCTGTGTAATCACTGTTCGACAAAGCAGTTCAAATCTGCATATAAGGAAGTTGAAATGGCACGGTTGCATCAACAAATACGTTTTTATATCAGTTTTGCATTTGTTAACACTATTGGGTAGGTTTAAGGTTGGGTTTGGTGTAGGGCATATTTCCAACACGATAGAGCATTAACTTTTAGGGACAGACCCCGGATATTTGAATTCTGAACCGCCGCTATACGTTTCTGTAGCAATGTAATAAAAACGTGCCAGGGTTCACGTATTTAACCTCTGTTTTACCGCCACTCAGTTGACATTTCTCTTTGAAACTGCGGCGAAACGTGCAGTAAGGTACGTGAAACGGTGTCGCACAGAAAGTGCACAGAGGTACGTATATTTATGAGACCAGGTTGATTTTAATTTGTAACATTTCACAATATTGCTGTTTTACTGTATTTTTGAACAAATAAATGCAGCCTTGGTGAGAATAAGTAACTTCTTTTTAAAACCAGTGGTTGAAGCATGACTGGCACCAGGATTGTCAAAAGCTCATGATAGTCATAATATGACAATACAATGACATTTTATTCTCAAACATGAATAGATTTTAAACCTGTGTTCAATTTCCGAAAGCTTTTATCATCAGTTGTACATCACTATCCCACATCCTGATCTAAAAGTAACGTCCTTGAACAAGAGCTAAATATTTACTCGTGTTAATGCGGCTCATGTGCATGAAAAGAGACGAAATGAGGACGGGGACATGCAGACGTGCTCAAAATGTGTATACGCTCCGTCTGGCTGGTAATACGGTGTGTCACACCAAAACAGATATAAATCCAGCTCAGATTACCATCTGTCTATTGTTCATATGGAGGTTAGATTACGACCACACAATACGTGTAGTGTAAAGGGCAGCAAATGCATAAACAGGTCTGCGGCTGAGCGGAACGTGATTGATTGCCATGTACGGTCAAACATTTTGGGACACTGGGTTTTTAAAACACTATTCGCTGTATTGTGTGTCTACGTCAGATGAGTCTATAGACGTCAAAGAAGCGCCCATGCCTCACCAAAACACATATAAACTGGTTATGAGTCAGCTCACCCAGTACCTAAACACATCTGACCAATGCATCAGCGTCATGTCAAATTTCATTTGATGCTCCAGGCAAGATAAGACATAAGCAAAGAATAAAACCCTTTTTATGGTTAATTTGTTCCATTGCCGCTTTCTACCATGCCTTTCTCCTTTATTCTGGCCACTTTTCAAATACCTTTTAATGGATGGAGATTTGTCTTTGTCATAGAGCCAGTGTGTCATTAAATAAAATAAAAATATGAATTATTATAGTTTAAAAAATGCAATGATCTAAACAAAAATGGAATAAACAATTTTAATATTTAATTTTAATATTAATGTTTATTAACAAATAAAGAGCAAAAATAAAGAGCAAAAAATATATATTTTACAATGGAAAAAACATTAGTAAATATACTAATGTATATTTATCAAAAAATACTGTACTTGGTTACCAAGAAAACAATAGTGTCAGTGAAGAACATGCTTGAGATGAGATATAAAACATTAGTTAAATATCTTATGTAAATATTTTTTTTATTGTACATCATACCCAATCAAATTAATCAAATCAAAATAAAATTAATTGATATGCAATAATCTAAACACAGAAAGAAACTATTGAAGTGTTTAATTTGAATATTAATATTTATTAATATATAGAGAGCAAAGAAATTCACACACATTTTAGAGGAAAAATTATAACACTGATGTATATTTATAAAAGATTACTGTATTATTTACCAATAAAACAAACGTCAGTGACAAAACATTCTGTTAAATATAAATTATATTTTATTGCACATAATATCCAATGAAATTAATCTAATAAAAATAAAATATTATAAAAAATAAAATAAATAGTGCAAATATTATTCAAATATTTATTTATTTTTTTTTTAGATGTCATTTTCACCATTTCTGTGTCAGAATGCTATTACATGCAAAACATATGAAATGCAAAGGAAATGCTAATTATTTTCACAGAAAAAATACAAAAAACGTTCTCCTGTAATGCCTGATGTATCCTGTTCAAGGACAAGCGATGGTGTGGAAAGTGTGTGCTAAGAGAGTTTAATTTCCACAAGAGTCCACAGTTGAAGAAACACCCATATGTGAGAGAGAGACAGAATGTGATCAAATGAATCCAACTCATTTGTCTGTGCTCAGCTGGATGCTTGAAGACTGGCAGACAGCAGCAACAGCTAATGAGAGCCCGACCATCAGAATTCAGAGTCTGGACTGCTGGTGCAGCAAAACGTGGCTTCACAGGGAAAAGCCCTGGGTCATAGTGGCAACTGTGTGGGAATTCTCCTCTTTCACAGCCTAAGCTTTAATTAACACGAGCACTGGTGATTCTGGAACCCCTAATGGGCGACATCCTACATACAATAATCAGGAGTTAAATTAAAGAGTGCTGCCACTCCATAATCTCTCAATATAACGAGTCCACTCCTCGGTGGAGGTTCACAGCTGGGCCTTGGGCCAAAGGAAATTACAATCACTGGGAAGTACGCACTAAATCAGCCCTCCAGATAAGACATTAATAAATTCTTCTTTCTGACAAAACATTTGGAAGAACCGCTGCCTTCACGGTTGGCAAAAACAACACGGATTAGGTCAGCTGGGGTTTTTGGGAGCACATCACCCTGGTAATACTCATTTCCCAACCACGTCACGGCTTCCAAACCAGTTTCATTTTACGACGAAAAACAGTAGGTACGTGTTAGCACCAATTTGGGGTTAATAAAACAAATAGACGTGAAGTTGCAGACAGTTACTGTACTTGCGCCATTTCCGTGAATTACCTTCATGGCATGATGTTGATGTAGATCTAACTCAAATAAGCCCATAAGAGGCTGATACTGATTTCCTAAGAATGTGTTTGGTTGACCTCTTTCCTAGATGTTTTTTTTTTCTTCAAAAAGCAGGATTGTGGGTCTACCTTCAAAAGGCACACAGTGAGAGCTTATTGATTTTGAGTTTGAAAAACGTTTGTTGACGGCTGATAAAGCTCTCTGGGTCAGAAGTCGCTCTGTGTGTTTTTGTCCTGAAATGAATTCAGACAGGACTGGCGCAGCTGTGGTAACACACTCGGCTGAGCCGTTCAAGGACACCCACTGACTGTTCGCTTTCATCCACAAATCTCAATCAGAGAAAGGCTTATTTGAGGTCACTCTTCCTAGTTTTGCCCTTAGGGCTGGTTGGAGTATTGGTATTTTTTTTACTAGTAAACCAGTATAGAATAATCAGTTCAGTACGTTTTGTGTTCTGTGGGTCGACTTCAAGGAAAAGCTCACCAAAGAAATGTATTTCGGTCATTAAATCACATTCAAGTCATTTCAAAGATATGTTTTTCATAGAAGACAAAAATAACATTTGAAACCGGATCAATTAGACAGCGAACCCATGAAACTATTCGGTGAACAAATTTGATCAGTCCGAATGATTGGTTCATGAATCAATGCTGAAATGATTCAATGATCCGGTCTCAAATGTTAATTAAGAAGGAATAAATAAATAAATAAATAAATGAGAAAAATTAATAAACACATAAATAAGCATATATAAATACAACAAATTACAAATAAATTAAAACAAAATAAATACATTTATTTTTTGCTCAAATAAAGTATGAATTCAAGACTTAAAAAAAATCATATGCTTCATTTTACTGGTCATCTTCAGCACGCACAGCTCAAAACAGAAATGCAGAACATTAATAACTATGGCATATAGCCTACATAACATTATAATAAGAGCACTATTTAAATGTTTTTTGTGAATTCTTAGGGTTTCGCTGACGTTTAATGTTAACTATCTTTTAATCAAAACAAAGCATTATTTAACCCCGTTTGTATCTGCGAGGCGTCCGTTACACATTTTCCCTGCGTGTTAAAGTCAGTAATAATTACTGTCGAATGTCTGACTTGACTCTTGGTAATGTATTTTGACCACGCCCCCAAACATATGATTCGACGATCAGTCGAATATCGGCAAGATTCGAAAATTCCGATTCGACTATGAAAATCCTTAGTCGAGGACACCCCTATATGATACACAACCTCCACAAAAGGAAAAAAGGAAATATATGGGAGGATTATAGTGTAGCCGTATACAAATAAGCCCATGACGTCTTTGCATCGTGGGTCTTAAATTCCCCGGCCCCATGGCTGGAAACTGATAGCGCATTTCTAACATTGCGGCTGCTGTGAACCAAGCCGAAAAGCTACTGCAATGAAGGATGCCAAGGCTTTACGGCAAAAACCGACACTCCTCCAGTTTCAAGTAAAACCTAGATGTTCATACTTTATCAATTTTCCTAACCGCAAAGCGGCGACTCTAAGCTCTCCAAAAGCCTAAAAGAGAGGGCTAAATAAGGATTGGGGGTCTAGAGAGTACTATTCAATGCTCCAAATGTTCCCAAACATCTGGGGAATGTTAAATGTGACACTTCGTAAACAGGTTGCGGTTGTTTTCAGGATTTTACCCAAAGTGAGGTGACAGAAAAAGCGTAGCTTGGATTTTTGCAGTCTGTCTATTTCATCAAAAGCTCAAGTTAATGATTCTTGACAGTCTATATATATAGAAACGTTAAAGAAAAGCAATGGAGAAACTTTTCTAAGCTGTGGCCAAAAGTGTTAAGAAACTATACTCCGGAGCCATAGAGCAGGTGTTCGCTTTCTGACCTCAGAGGTCAATATGTCTTGCCGCCACACATGTCTTCTATTAAAACCTCTCAAGTGAGCTGCTATACAAGGAAAGGCAGCTCAACCTGAACCACAAGAATACCTCAGGACCTTCCCTCCAGACACCAGATCCACTAAACACGGCAAAAAAAATCAATCAGATGAGCTTCCTGAAAAATACATCTAGCAGACATTCTGTGTGCGCCAGATAAACACTTCCAGACGCTGGACTACAGCCATTTCCCCACATGCTAAAGTGTTTTGACAGCCATCTCAAAAGCTCCGCCGTTTTATTTTTTGTTTATTTTCAACATTAACGTGGATTTCAGCAGAATTTGTTCATCAAAGCTTACTGCTTACAGGAAGGTTTGTTGGAAGAATACGTTAGTCCTCTCAAAACCACGTAATCACAAATAAATCATCACGCTTACACCATCACAAGACAGATGAACGAGTCCTAATAAAGGAGAAGAAAAATATGAATCTACCAGACAAAATGAAACGTGAGTAACAGTTCATCTGAAATGAAAATCAGGTCAACATTTACTCACCCTCATGTTGCTCTGAGCATGTTTCACCTAACTTTTTGTTATTTTCAAGTCAAATCTTTTCTATTAATAATTTTGATTCAGTTCAGTTTCATTACAACTTCTATCATGGACTCTCAAGAACAAGACACAAGGGTAGGATTAGGCAGATGTCCGTATGTTCAGTGAACTTCTGCATACAGTTTTGCATTTTTCTCTCCCAAAGCTATCATAGGACATCTTTTGAGGCTTGAAAGCTGTAGTTCCCATTTGCTGTAACTGTATTACAATTTTGTCTATCATGATCTATGGAAGAAATACAGTCAAAAAGTTTTGAAATGAAATAAATGAGTAAATTATATTTTGAGTATACTTTCCATTTTGGTCATGCTTTTCAGGGAAATTGAGTTTTTTACTATAAAATAAAAGGAATAATAAGTGGACAACTTACTTATCTGCTTCTTAGTCACTTCCTCTAGTTGTTTCCTCCAACTCAAGACATGTGTGAATGTGTTGAGCATACTTACACAAAACACAATGACAGCCTGTACATGTGTGTTCAGTGTGAAAAACAGCCCGGACACTGTTATAATGACATGGAAATAGTTGTGAAATACTATTGATTTTAGGTGCAAAGATTTGACATGTCATGAACACAGAGTGTATCCTGTAATTCACACTCCTCTGTGATATAAACACACTCACTACTCTGCAATTTGGTTTTCCGTGCCAATGTCTCACAGCTGTAGGATGTTGCAATTATCAGAACACGTGTTTTGTTCGTGCTCTGTAACGGGTAAAAAATAAACTTAGTCAGTCCAGCAAACTGCAATTTCACTCAGAATCTATGTGTCTAAGAATAACACTATTCATGTTATAAAAAACATAATGTGCTGGTACCATGGTAATGTGATGGTATCAGAAGGTAATATTCATGTAAATAGTGTTCATATGACATTTTCAGGAATACCATGGTGCTACCATGTCCACACAGTATTGCTGTTGTATTTTCATAAACCTTCAAAGCCACACCCCCAGCATAAGCTTTCTGATATTTTCTGTATTAATTAATTTAAACTAAAGTGCTTATAAAATTAGGCACTGAGGTCTGTGCTACATTTGAGAGCAAATTTGCATTTGCACCAACAGGGGTCTCTCTTCCACTAAAAACACTGCCTAAGCCAATGCAACCTACGCAAGTGGAAAAAATCTCTTAATGTTTAAAAGAAAAAAATTCTACCAATAAGTATAAAGTCAGAAGTCATTCCATGACTTCTTGCCATCAAACTTAATTACCATCATATATTTCAAACATGCCAGCAGTATATCTGAAAAAGCCAACAAAGCACAATTCACTGAAAGGGAAAATAACTCAATTACTTTATTACATTAAATAGGCTACATTCTTCATTCTATCCTTGAACAGGCACTTAAATAATTCTCAGTCATTGGAGATTTATAAATCTCTGTCCGACTTGGTCAGCGCCAGGGTTATATTTAGAAACGCAGAGAAAGTCACGATCCACAGGTCTGTTAATATGTCATGTCATCCATGGTCGCAGCATTCACACTCTGGCACACATTAGTGAAGACTGTCAATGATTCACTCCCGTGTGTCACAGATAACCTTAACAGCTGTGCAGGTACATATTTACGAACCGGGTTAAAAAACAGCAACACAAAACACCCATCATGTACGAAACGCAACAGTTTTATAAGAAGGAGCAGCTAGTGTCGTATATATATATATATATATATATTATAACATTAAAATATGTGTAATTCTTTTCAGACAAATACTGTATTGGCTCTGGCAAATGCATATATATATATATATATATATATATATAATAACATACATTTACAATGCAATCTCACAAATAGAGAATACATAGTTTACAATGCAATCTCACACATGTTCCTGTGGCTCAGTGGTAGAGCATTGCGTTAGCAGCGCAAAAGGTTGTGGGTTCAATTCCCAGGGAACACACATACTGACAAAAAAATGTATAGCCTGAATTCACTGTAAGTCGCTTTGGATAAAAGCGTCTGCTAAATGCATAAATGTAAATGTACTGTAGTTACATAGACTGCTGGGAACTTCTTAAGCATGTAATGATAATGAATAAGACTGACATTATTCCCTTTCGGGATGAATGGGTTTACCATCACAGCCACTGATGGTTTGCCACTGGAAACATTTATCCATTCTCAGTACACACATTTTCACCATGCCTCGTCTACCATTCATGAATGTGTCCAATTCTGAGGAACTCTCAGCGAGATTAATTGTGAGGGAAAACCCACCAGATTCCATCCATACTGGACCAGAGACACTTCTCAGAATAAATCCTGGTGAGCTTATTTACTTTACAAGCTTTTTATTAAGGTCTCTGGTAATTATTTGTCTACTTGACTAATGAGCACGCAGACTGGAAATCAACATTCATTTTCTTGTGGTTTCTTCAGGGCCTAATGCACCTTTTGGTTTTGAACTCGTAGGATATTACAAAAGGATGATGTTCCTGATCAAATGTTCATATGAGATTCTCTCGTGCAACGGTCGGGCCACTGCCTCTTCTGAAATAAACTAGACTTCACCTTCCTTCAAAGAATAATTCATCAGAAAGGGTTTGGGCCTGATGTGGCAAAGTTGCAATTGCTCAAGAGCTCTTCAGAGAAGACCATTTCAAGGAATCCCATATCTGCCACTTAAGCATGCCAGCGTCTGCCCATTCTGAGCGGCACTATGCTTTCATTGAATGGGATATCTATCCAGTGAAGGAGCGAGAGAAAAGGTAAAGTGCTTTTCCTGCTTTTGGCTTGAGTGGCTCAGGCCTCTCCTCCACTTAAACCTCCAAAAACACACAAGGGGAACATGGAAGTCCACAGCCGTGCTTCTCAAAACCTTCCCATCATGCAACTCTAGTGGAAGCATTCTCAAAGTCCTCATCCCAAATGATCTGCTCGCTTTCACAGCTTAGAACGTAAAGGCAGTTTCCCATAGATCAATGCAATACAACATAATTGAAAATCACATCTAGGTGCCCATACTGTTGGATATCTAACTAAAAACATCTGCAAATTGCATTTAAATGACAGACAGACAGACAGACAGACAGACAGATATATAGACAGATAGATTGATATATAGTAGCCATCCACAGTAAACACAATATTATAAAATTGTCACCCGCTCTAGAGCCCAGCAACCCCTGACACAGATGTCAGGCTAAGCACTGTTGTCAAACCATTATTCTCAGAGAGGATGGGAGGAGACAGAAATACAACAATGAGCTAATGATCTTTTTAGGGAGACCGGCATTAGTGAGTTGTTAAGAGCTGTGTGGGAGAGGTCGGGTACGAGACTGCCCTTTGTCCTGAGTCCTGATCCCTGCACTGAATATAATAAATAAAGAATGACAACTAATTAGGCTTAGTTACAGTACACCTCGGTTGAGTGTTCGATATCTTAAATGACACGTTGTTGCTTAGTACCTGCCTCGTTTCCATTTGATGGCTTGAGACTAAATATTTAAATTTAATATGAGCACCAGGTGGTCCATTTTAATACTGCCAAGATGTTCAAAATGACTCAGTTAAGTTAGTCTCTATCTGTGTGATGAGAGGGATATTTATGACCGTTAAAAGTCCTTGGCATTCTCATTAGCTTTTGGGAATGCAAAAAAAATCCCCACCTTTTATTATCTGGCATCCTGTCAATCGAATTACATGATACACATAAAACTATTCTGGAAATATCTGCTAGCCCAACCTGGGAAAAACTATTGGAAACTATCATTAAACATTCTTCAAGAGATATGAATAGCTCATTGATTTTATGCTTCGACACATGTGTGTACCGGTGTTTGTCTCCGTGTTTGAATGGATGTTTATGTGCAAGGATGGGAATTTCTGAATATTGTGTGCAGACACAGCAGATGCACTGAGTGTCTGGCGTCCAGATGGGCATCTATTAAGAGGAAAGAACCCAAAGCACCAGAGCACCACAGGAATCAAAGCAGCTCCATTACTATAAACATCACTAAAGTATCTACAGATTCATTTCAGAGCTACCTCAAACACAGAAAGAAAAACAACTCTTTATGGAGACAATGACTGACTCTAATAGAGTAAAAAACTACGTAAAAGGTTGCTGATGGTGTCATCCATGCTGGATAGCTGTAACTGAGTGGAAGAAACTAGAGCTCAACTTTATAATTTATTCATTCATTCAATACTGAGGATGTAAGTTTTGCTGTGGCAACCGTAGAAAGAAAGTTGATCTCTAGTTTCTTACACACACACAGCAGTTCCAATAGTTTGGGATCAATAAGATTTTTAATTATACTCCAAAATAATTAATTAAATGACAAGTTCTGTCAAGAAACTCTAGATGGCGCAGGCTGATGCGTCCTTACCGCAAACGGTCCCACTTTATATTAGGTGGCCATAACTACTATGTACTTACATTTAAATTAATAATTTGATACAATGTACTTATTATGTGCATACATGTTTTTACATTGTACTTATATTTAAAAAAATACCTATATGTAGTTACATCTGTAATTAATTTATGTAATTATATTAACCCACCCTTAAACCTACCCATACCACCAAACCCGCCCCAAACCTTACCCGTATCCCACCTTAATAACAGCAAAAGTGTTTTTGCATTACAATATGAACACAATAAGTACATTGTACTTATTTTTTATGTAAGTACATAGTAGTTAAGGCCACCTAATATAAAGTGTGACCCCGCAAACTGATGATATTCACAGTTCACAGTGTTAAACTACTTGGCCCAAACTGGTTGGTTCATGTTGCATACGCAGCCAGTGAGCTTGCAGCTTTGCATTTAAATGTCTGGTTAGCATTCAACAGAGCAGTTCACAGCATGCTTTCTGAGTTCCTCTGAAACCTTCCACCTTCCCCAGCTCCACCTGTACAGATCTGCTACGGGTTATTATATATTTGTGCAGCAGCAGTATGTCTTAAATACTCACAGCACTGTATTGACGTCTGTACTGGCAGTAGCAAGTTCCTGTACTTGCTTTGCAGCAGCAATCTACAACAACAGCAATAACCAACAGCAGCAACAATTCAGCAGCGTAGCAGATCTACTCTGCCAAGACCAAATACATTAGCATTGTCATATCCATTACCTGGCTACAATATTCAGAGAGTTGTTGTGATAGAAATGAATAAATGGTATTAATTGTAGTATATCTAGGCTATATAAAAAAGTTTTTTTCTGCTCATCAAGGCTCCATTTATTTGATAAAAATACAGAAACAAACAGTAATATTGCAAAATATTTGTAAAATTTTAAAGATTTTTTTTCTTGTGCCCATATATGGTCCTTCCTGTCCTCGTTCTGTCATCATTAGTTCATTAGTCCCTGTCTGTGTTTGATTACTCCTCACCTGTTGCGGTTTTTCCTGATTACGTTCTATGTGTTTATAGGCCCTGAGTCTATTACCTTGTGTTGCCTGTATTATGTTCATTAAACCTATTTGACTTACCTGAATTCTCCGGCGTCCTTCCTGCACGACACGACTCTGACACTAGGTAACAGTTCAGCCAGCTCCTCAGTCTATGTCAACAAGACTGAGTCGGTGGAATTCAAGAACGTGTGAACGCTTTTATCCTCCAACCCCCTTTAGGTTGAACTCACACTATGCCACCATACAGGAAAACATCCTTTAAAATATGTCCTTACTATCTAGGAAAAGCCTATACTGTGAAAACAAACAATACATTATCTTTATTGGTTGTACGTGACTGACATAAAAAAGAATGTGCTTTACCTTATAGGTCACTTGTCTATAAAACTAGTGAATGGACTTCCTGTTTGGAATGTTTTTTTTTCTTAAAACTTATCAACAAGCATGCAGCCCTCACAAAAGCAGACACAGCAGGTCCGTCATGTTTTGAAGTCACCATATTGTCACAAATAGAGAAGGTATTAAATAACAGCAGTTGTCTGTCTTGTGTTCCTCCTGAACTAGAGACTGATGACAAACCAGACACCACAGATTCAAGAAGACAAGACTCAACATGTCTGTCGTACACCTTATCACAGCCCATCAAAGATGTGAACGTGAGACTACCTGCATCTTTGAGAACATCTCCATTCAAAGAACAATCAGAACATTCTGCATCTGGTAACATGAGAACTCTTGAGGAAATGTTCTAGGAATTGACTTTGAGGTCAGTTAAAGTGTGTCCACCCGAGTGACATAAAATCTCTTTAATGTCTCTATTGTTTCTTCTGGAAAGAAATTACATAAAAGAGTGAGCTGAGACTTGTGCTTAAGTATTCTGCTTCTCAAATTTGAAAAAACTCTGGTAATCTCACATCTTCTGAAGAGTTTTAACTAGAGAGTTCAACATATCTGAAATAGTGCTCAGATTTGTCAAAACACCAAGGCCTGCCATCAAACGTCTGATATCTCAATATCAACTTAATTCTCATTAAATTCTCTCTAAACAAATTATCTGAGCTATGGAATCAATAACTCTAACTCACAAATGAGATCTATCATTACATGCTAGAGATTAACATCTCAACTGTTCTCCTAGAAAGCAATGTGTTTAATTAAAGAGTGAACTGAATTTTCTGAAATATTCTGCTCCACAAACTTGTTTCCTACAAAAAAAACATGCAATCTCAAATCTACACTAGAGATCCAAAAACATCTCAAAAAGTCTCAAACTGTGCTCAGATTAGCCAAAATGCCAAAGTCTGCTATCAAAAGTCTGAGATTTCCAGTATGAACTCAACATTTCTTATTAAAATCTTCAGACCAAATAAATGAGCTGTGGAATCAATCTATCTTTAGAAAGGAGATCTCTTTAACATCTCAATAGCAACAAGATTAAAGGGATAGAACAGAGAAGTACTCTGCTTTCCGTATTAGTTTCTTTGGTAAACTCACATCTCTTCTAGAGCTTCAAAAGGGATCTCAAAAAGGATTTCCAGACAAAATATCAACAAGACTACAATCAAATGTCCGATTTCAATATGAACTCAAATATTTCTCATCTAGTTGTTGAAAAACCAAATTATCTGAGCTGTTAACTCTTACTGTATGTCAATAATTTTCCCATTTTGTGTCTATTTTTATCTCTCCTAAGGAACTTTATGAGAGATAGCTCAGCTGATGACACTTAAATAAAACAGAATTTAAAACATCAAGCGTCATACTGTTTTTTCTTAGACTAAATGTCAGGTAAAAAGAAAGAAGAAAAGGGTTTGTCTTTATGAATATGTTAAGTGAGAGCAGTGCTTCGAGAGACTGAATGGTCTATGAAGGTCTTAATCCCTTTGTTATGTGTGCAGACCCCCTCAGGTAAACTCTCATTGATGAACATAAAGCTAACGGGAGGAGCTAAGATGTCAAATGCCATTTACCTGAACGACCCGCCATTGTCTTCCACCGAAAACAACAGCTGGAGGTGTGACAGCAGCAAATACAGATTCCTCACTAAGTATATGTTCTTTTCTGCTTCAGTATAATACAGCATAAATAAAGTGCTATGAAGAAATATTTAAACCACACAAAGTTATTAAGGTCTATTAAGGTCACACTAAAAGTTTAAAGGTCAAGCTCATCATTGCTGTGTGCAACTAGGTTCATTAATTTCTGACTGAATAACTAGAGATGAATCAGTCACAGAAAAATGTATTGCATGTAAAAGACACAATATGATCTATAGTATGAGATTGTTTCCAACTGGCTAACGGAAACAAATTGGGATACAAACTAAAAAAAGGGCTGTATAATATCATAAAGACTGGCAATGTCTTCACGCTTCCAGAAACTGATTAAAGTTATCAAACACAGCCTAAATACCCACTATAGAAACTCTCACACGCAAACACAGCAACTCTGACTCATAAAATCTTATGTAACCAATCCCATGTTGTTCCACCGGGTCGTACCTGCCGCTATCCTGTTAAGAAGCTGCTGACGGGCAATTATCCTGCCCAGCCTGTACCCAGAGCGCCGTCTGAGGTGGTCCATCCTCAGGTAGATATCCTGTGTCTCTGGGGTCATGTTTCCCAGACATTCTCTGCTCTCGGTGCGCGAAAGCTCCCTGTACATGATCACACAACACCAAACGTCCGGCACCCCCTCCCCAAAAACAAATACCTGAAACAATCACGTAATCTGTCCACCAACAAGCCAACATGAGTGAGATGTGAGTCCGTAGAGTTCCAGAGGAGTGTCAGCTGTCAGTCCCGCCCCCTTTTTGAGTCACATGAATAGAGGTGAGCCAATGGGAAGCCAGGCCGATGAGGGCAGGCCTTGTGGCTGAGCTGAATTCAAGGTCTGTGCGAGCGCTGCTCGGTTCAGGAGGGAAATATAAATACCAGAGGAATGCCTGTGAGCTGAGCGAGTGGAGAAAGTTGGAGAGCAGGGGGCCGTGGGAGGGGAAAAAGAAAAACAGCGTGGCTAAGAGAAACACCCAGACCTAAAAGAACAAGCCTGCTGCTGTGAAGCCCCACTCAGGTGCCAAGTTTGCTGAGGAGGAGTTTGTTAGTTGTGAAAAGAGAAAGAAAGAGTGGCAGGAAAATAGAAAAGTTGGTCTTATAGACTAGACAAAAATTGTGTGATGGAACAATCCCACAAAGAGAAAACAGACCTAGGAGTGAAAACAAGGAAACCAAAAGGTGTCTTGTTGGTAAACTCAATCCCCAACCCCCTATTTGCTCTGAGCACAGTGGGACTTCACCTTGTGAAACAGTCATTCATGCTAAAATGGCCATTTCACACATTAAAATAGGTTGAACAGGAAACGTCTCAACTGTAGGTGAAATACAAGAACCTTTATTTATGCTGAAATAATGTGCATTTATCACTTGGCCTTAACTTCCTGGCAGATAAAAAAAATAATAATAATAACACGATCAATTAAAAAAATTATATAAAATAAAAAATAAATACAAATAAAAAGTGTCATTAATAGTTCTCCTGCTTTAGTTATCTCTTAACTCCACTTAAAAAAAATATAAAATAAGAGAATAAAAAAAGATTCATTCATTTTTTTATCCTGAAATAATATTCATTTATCACATGGCCTTAATTTTCTGACAGATTCTTAAAAACATGAAATTAAATTAAAATTAAATAAGAAGTGACATTAATATATGTTCCTGCTTTAATGATCTCTTAGCTCCAATTGCAATTATTAACAATATAAAATAAGAAAATAAAAAAAGATTTAAATAATAATTTAATGTATTATATGACAACTACGCTATCTTTGTCAAAAGTAGAACAATTAAGTTATTTGTATTAGTAATCCCAGTAATACAATCTTCACACGAACCCATTATAATAAATGACATATTTTGCTACCTGTGCCCTTCAGCGGAAATACAGAAAATGAATAGTTACCAAACATTAATTCTAAATTAAATATAGATGAACCCCTTAAAGTTATACAAGTTATTGATGTCCTCTTTTTTCTTTTGTTCTTGGATTAATAGACATCACAGCAGCTGGTTATTAGCTTATTTGCCTGTTATTGCTTTAAGAGCTGCTGCTGCTGAACGTGACGCGGATCTGACACGCATCTTATTTTCTCACAACTCTCTTTACCTTTTCTGACCCACTTCAGGTCATAAAGTCTCTATTAACGAGTGAACGAGTTGATTCGGGTGTTTTAGATGAGGGAGACAGTGCTGGGGTGCCTCAGGACAGTTTTTAAAACCTGAGGCGGGGGGGTTGGGATGAAAGAATGGATGTAACCCATTTGTCCGTGTTTCACTCCATCTCAAATCGTGCTCAAGAAACAGTATCTCTTCCGCGGCTCAGTTCACTTTCAACTCGTTTTTTAGTCTCGAGCAAGAGACTGTACGACATTCACGTTACATGATTTGACTGATTTTTACATGGAGGGTGACAGCGCACCGCATTAAAAGAAATGATCATTCATGTTTTCAATAACCGCAGGCCACACTCAAAAACGAAACTAAAATTAAAACATATTTGAGAGCAAGGGGTCCCCCTGGTGTTTCGGAGGCGCTATGCAACTTGCGTATTCTGCGTATAGGGAGGATCGGCTCTGCGGGTGGCCAACCCTAGGCTACGCCCCTGCGTTAATTGCATTAAAAAAAATTACGCATTAATCTGTAACAATTAATCGCCTGCATTAACACGCTAATTTTGACACCACTAATATATATATGACTTCAGAGGAAGCCAACCCTCAGACAGTATACAGAATGAAACAAATTTTGCCATAAGTTAAATATATTAAGTTTATACAATATATAAATCTATTGTAGAAGCTTAATTTCCTGTAAAGCTGCTTTGCAACGATTGTATTGTAAAAAGCGCTATACAAATAATCTTTAATTGAAAAAAAAAAATAAAAAAAATATATATATATATACACACAAATATATTTTTTTTTCTAAAAAGTAAGTCAAGGGCTACTGGTCAGTCTCCAATGCTGTCTGCATTACTTCATAAATTCTGATACTTCAATGAAACACAAATGAGATCTACATGAGCCACAGAAACTTTGCACAATACAAATGTTCTTATTTCCAAATTTTCAATGTAGTTGCTCTATATCGTAAGTAAGTACCAATAAAACAGATAACGTCCTAAATCGCACACTTGCCATCTGTTAAACATGTCGCATGTGTACATAACTAAAATAAAATTGGTAAATGTATAATTATTAAAAAAATACATGTAAGGCACTCACAGTTTAGTTATACTAAAGCACATTAAATTAGAATGTGTGCAAATAAAAAAAAACATTCCTACACAAAAAACAAAATGAATGGAAGGTTTTCAAGAGCGTCTCTTCCATTGCTGCATGGAACAACTCGAGTCTTCAGACTGAAAATAGACTCCACATCTTTGCAAACAGTTCCACCTCTGTTGACTAAACTCCATCACTATTAAGGCACTGGTGATTTCCTGTTAGTATATGTTATACGCCTCTCGCTCCTGTTCTAAGTGTGAGCGAGCACATAAACACATGAACCGGGTACTAATGGGCACGACACCAAGCTAAACACATTCTGTGCCCCCTCCCTGACTGGCACACACTAACCATACTCTACTAACCACACAAAGACCACAATTCAACCAGCGCCTGCGATCCTGCTGCTATTTATACATAAACTACCCTGCACTCCTCACTCCAATGCCCCTCGCCACAGGAAAGTTTTCATATTTTCTACTCTGTAACTGTTTTAAGACGTTCCGTGCAGTTTGTGTCGCTACATTAAAAATGATCTCATTTGTTGACCCAAAGTTTGAGCTTATAAACAAGATACAGTGCGTGCTCTTGCAATCCTATAATGCACAAAAGGGCTCTGTTGACTACAGGTGTAACTTGAGTGACTGACAGAGCCTAATGAATGCTGCGATTCGTTTTTCCACACAGACCGCTTAAAGTGTAGATTAATGTTATGCTGAATGGGATTTTAAATATTATATATGTGTGTGTATATATGATGAAAAGAGGTTTTCAAGCATCAGAACAAAAGTTTAATACAACAGCAGCTTTATTTTTTCGTGCATTAGTATGAAAAATTAAACATTGTGCCCTGCTTAATTAAATTTTTTTAGAGAAAATAATGATTATCATACATTATTATCATGATTTAGAGCAGACGCCCATGAAAATGTCATTAAGCAAAACAATAGTTCATAGACTAAAAAAAATCTTGTTAGACATATTTACAGCAAGATTTGTTGTTCTTAATCATTCAAAACATAATAAAATTTAGTATGATCACTTTTTGTTTTATATATTTTAATAAGTACAGGTCAGAATAAGTATGTTTCATTTGTACATGCCTGTCATGCTGAATGACGATGGAACATTATTTCCCCCATATTTTATTTTCAGAAGTTATTTGAAACATTAAAGTAGACACTTTACTTGCATTTTATAGGCTGTTTATGTTAAGAAATCACTTTTTTTTTTTGAATTGATACAGACAACAAAATGGGATGTCTTTGACATATAAATGTAGCAATAAATGAACAAAGAATAATAAAGACATTAATAAAAAATAATAAATGGACTAACAATAAATTGACTCTACATGAGGGAAAAACAGGCCAACAAAAATAATATTCCATGGACAGGTTCTTAGTTTTTGGCTACTGTATAAATGATTAACGATTAAATGCTTTAATTATTTTATTGCTTGTGTTTAATAATCCTTCAGCCAATGACAGCCGACTCCAGTTCTGGCACAGGTTTAGTTTATTTGGAGGAAATGGGTTGTAATAAGTGTACTATGCACTTAACTGACCCAATTTGACAGCACACCGAGTCAGACTGACAAAGAAAATCAGCTGTTATATCGAACGAGATCATAATTTCAGTCCCTTTAATTGGTCTATATAGACATATGATGGTATCTTCAATGGTTTTCCATAGAAATGGTTCATGAGTGCGCTCTGACTGATGAAGCACTCGAATAAAATTAAATAAAACTTTCAACAACCCATTCAACAAAGCTACAACTTGTAGAAAATAGTTTAGACCATGCACATCGATTATCAGACGCTTATTTCAACATAGCAAGAACAAGGAGAGGTTTTTGTTCCCCCGCGCCTAATCGCAGTAATAATCTATCCTTTATTAACTATTGACTGAGTCTGCTTTGTAGATTAGCCGCTTCTCCAACACATCTTTAGCTTTATGTAGGAGACTCTGTGTTATTGAAAACAGATCAAACATCTTTATCACGCAGAACTGAGTGCTTTGCCAGATTTAACTCAATATTCAGAGCCAAACCTGCCATTGCCAAGTCTCTCATCATTTCTATACTGGAGCCAAAGATGAATGTCTGACAGCTCTCAAAATAAATGTATGCAAAAGTGGAGGAGAGAACAGACCCTGCTCACCACTCGCCAAAGAATGCACATTCCACATGTCGCTCGCTCTCTCTCTCTCTCTCTCTCAAAATAAAAATAAATAATACATTAAAATCTCTCTCTCTCTGATGAAGGGACAACATTTTGTAAAGATAAATTAAAGACAAATAATTGAACAAGTAAATTAAGGATACACAAGGGGAATAACCGGAAAAGATAAAAAAAAAAAATACATATATAAATAAATGTATCAACTAACAAACAAAGAAATAAATATTAAAGGGTTAGTTCTCCCAAAAATGAAAATTCTAACATTAATTTTGCACCTCATGTCGTTCCAAACCAGTAAGACATTCATTCATCTTCAGAACACAAATTAAGATATTTTTTATTAAATTCACGCATGAGCATGGTACCACTGCTTACGTAATTCGCACATGCATAAGTCTGAGCATACGTTGTTTACAAGAGCCGGAAGCGTGCGCATGCGTCGTGATACTCTCCACAATGGCTGCGCACCGCTGCAGAAGGGTTGAGGAGGAGGAGAATGGATAAAAATTAGTTATTTTCTTTTCTTTGTGCACAAAAAGTATTCTTGTAGCTTCATAAAATTACGGTTGAGCCCCTGATGTCACATGGACATCATATTTGACCAATGTCCTTGCTACGTTTCTGGACCTGGGAACATTTCAGTTGTGTTGCTGTCTATGGAGGGACTGAGAGCTCTCAGATTTCATCAGAAATATCTTACCTTGTGTTCCGAAGATGAACGAAGGTCTTACGGGTTTGGAACGAAATGAGGGTGAGTAATTAATGACAGAATTATCATTTTTGCGTGAAATAACCCTTTAAAATTTATTCAACGTACATATGCAACCTGTCTCAGCATATTTGAACTCAATTGCAACAGCATAAATCTCAACCTCAGATCTTTGAAGAGTGCAGATGATGTTTTTTTTTGGATGTTATACAGACAGCACCACTTCACAGTCATCTTGGTACTTCATCTGTGTATTTTTCCACTAGCTGAGGCAGAAGCCAGAAGCAACTGCCAAGAAAACGTAAGTGTATTTGTACACCTTCATGAATTAATAGCTACGTCTTGATGGACAGTTTTGTGGCTTCCACAATCAGCTCAGATGAGGATTAGCCACAAGAGAGGCCTGTCAGGATGACAGCTGATTCCTAATAAAACGTCCTGGCTGAGATACTCCGGCCCGGGATGCTGACTCCACAACTAGGAGTACAGAGAGCGAAGATATCAACACAGCCAGTGGAAAGAAAAGTTATCGGCATAATATTTACTCTGTGGGTTTCTGGGAAGGGCCGCTGAACGTGGGCAGGAGCCAGATAAAACCAGCAGGTGCTTACGATTCACTCCAGCAGGGAGAGACAACGAAACGTTTCTGCTGGTTCTTCTGAATCTCCCATTGAAAATGTCAAAGCCGCATCACATTTATGAGTTTTCTCGGCATTGAAGAATCTGTTCCTTTGTTTAAGCGTAACTTTATATAGTAACAGCGACTGGATTGTGTGTAAAATGAGCTAAATGTTGTTGTAATCTGTCTTTCTTGTGGCCCTTCATCGCTGCTGCCTTTGGTTTAAGAGGCTCTTTTGTAAGTGGCTTGTCGGGAGATTTGAATGATGCCTAAGCATTCTAGCTTATGATCCTGAAACAAAGTGTTGAAATGCAGACCATAATGCAATCCTACACAAATCCCTCATTCCATACGGGCTGCAGTGCTTTAGTCTTGGACGACAGACTCATGGAGAGTCACTGATTGATATACAAAAATGGGAAATGCTGGCTGAAATCTAAAATGCAACTTCAATTTTATTAAACATGCTAAAATTTTGAAGAAAGATACAACTAGCATTTCTGAGAACGAAAAAATTACTGCATTTGCCCAATTTTGCAAGGTCAGTCATATTAATTCTTAGAAAAAATGTGGTGATATAAGCTTTGTCTTTTTTTTTCAAAGTCTATAAATGTTTCTACAATTTTTTTGCTTTCGGAACCTGACATTATTTGAACCATCTTTTTTCACATTAGTCTACTATTGTGGTATATTCTATTCTAGAAAAAAAACTATCTGTTCATCTAAAATAGATCACACCACAATAATCACAACAAAAATACCTGCAATTTGTTACAATTCATGTTTAAGGTGGTTGTTTGAACCAGCCTTTTTGAGCACAAGGATAAAAAAAGAATACTTTAATTCAGCAAAGGTGTATTTAACTGGTCAAAAGTGACAGTAAAGGCATTTTAACAAAATTCAAAATTCAGATAAATGCTGTTCACTGGCACTTTCTATTCATCAAAGAATCCTGACAAAAAATGGTTTCCATAAAAATATTAAGCAGCACAATTGTTTTCAATATTGATAAGACATGTTTCTTGAGCAGCAAATCAGCATATTAGATTCTGAAGGATCATGTAACACTGAAAACTAGATTAATGATGCTAAAAATTCAGCTTTGCCATCACAGGAATAATTTACATCTTAAAATACATTACAAAAGAAAACAGTTACTTTAAACTGTAATAATATTTTACAATATTGCTTCTTTAAATGTATTTATCATCAAATAAAAACAGCTTTGAAGAGCATAAGAGACATCTTTCAGAAACATTTTTGAATAAACAGTCATATTCAGTTTGTCCAAAGCTTGTTTTGAAGGACAAAACTAAAAGGTGGAGCTCTATCTGCCAGAATATCCTTCATGGTTGAACTTTTAATAGAGCTCAAGTCAGACTGAAATATTCGTGTCCCTCTTGGGAGCCACACTGAGCTCTCCACCGTCATGCCTCAAAGAGCTCCTCATTGTTTGGCATGTGTATAAACAGTCAGGCCCGAGCGTGCACATGATTGCCACCTACATAGCACATCACATCTCTGAAATACATATATGGAAATGAACGTGATAAGCATGCCAACAATGCCTCAACATTTTATCACAATCCCCATGGCAGCCCGATCATGTGCCCAAATAAACAAAGAACCTTGAACAAGACAAATATACAAGCTCTTAAAGATTTCGATATAATAACAGTTTTAATTACTGTCCAATAAAACAAACAGATGGACCACCATAAAGCACTCCAAGAGAAAAATAAAGCTCCAATTTGAAAAGTGATTACTGTTTTCCACTAAGGCACCATACTGCAATGACTGACATCTAGTGGTCAAATATTGTCAAGCTTCTCCACTCTGAATACATCACCAGAGGTTTATAAGTCTATAGAAGTTAATAAGCAGTTTCTAAAAGTGTTCAGCACATCTGCCAGTAAATTCACACAAAAATAAAATGCTGAGAGTAGACTTGCTCCTTTTCTGCAAAACTCCCCATTCAATATAATGAAGCAGTTGTCTGTACATATACATCTACAAAATATAAGCATATATACACACACAAACACGCACACTCTCTCTCTCTCTATACACACACACACACACACACACACACACACACACACACACACGTTGTCATATTCTACTGAAACACGTTGTTAAATGTGTTTCAAATTATATTAAAAACGTAAAAAGTGCCATGTTAGTTGGCTAAAATAATATTTTGATGTTATTGCTGTTTTACCTTTTAAATTTCGCTGCAAAATCTACAATAGACTTAAAAATACTGTGGCGCAGAAACAAATTTCACCCAGAAATGAATGAATTTCACAACTAATTGAAGTAGATAGACTTAAATAGTACTTTCTTGTAAACAATGTACTCTAATAATCTTGAGTATTTACAACTTCGAAATATTTAGGCTACATTAGTGACAACTAGCCCCAGTTTTATTGTCATTTCAAACTCCAAACGATAATTCAAAGGTTAAGCAAATTAAACTTCAACAACGATGCTCAATAACCTCAAGACAATAAATAAATCAATGCAAGCTTTTAGTTCTCACGTTGTGCACGTCATCATATCACTGTCAGCGTACGCTGCAATGCAGAGCGCGTGAACTTTACTTCAGCGTCACTAACCTGCAAGTCGTCTCTCTCTGACACTTTTCCACAATAAATCCCAAGCTTTGGACGTGGATTCTCTGAGCTGCTCACTGAACGACCGTCTGAGTGTCAGTGTGAGAGACTTTCGTTTCGCTGTCATCGTCAATCCGCGCTCATAATAATCAATCAGTGGCTCCCGTTATTTCTTAAAGATAGCGAGACTCCTCGTCCTCTTCTTCACCTGCCCTGCAGCCACAGACCGCAACGGGAAACTTTTCCGCAAAGTAAATGCATATCAAAAAGAATAATGTGGTAACAATCTCCCAAATAATCCAGTTTAGGACACGCGTTGGTACAAGACGCGCAGCCGCTGTCTGGAGCCGCCGTGTTTCAGAGCAGATGTGGGCTTGTTTGAAGTTTCTCCTTCTGCTCGTGACATACGATCACTCTCTCTCTCTCTCTCTCTCTCTCTCTCAAACACACACTCTCTCTCTCTCTCGTTCATCACTCTCACTAATGGAGGACTTCATTTCAAGCCTCACCTCACGCACTCCATATTAATTCCTCATTCTGTTATTTTTCCCCCGTTAAATAAATAAATGCTACATTTGCTATTTGTAAAAAAAAATGTATATATCAATATATAATATAAAAACACTAAAAATATATGCATTTGTGAACTATGTATTACATTTTAAAATACTAATAAATACAAAATAAATATACAAAAAATAACAAATATACATAGGCCTACTTCTAAAATAAAACTAATTTCTCACGGCAAAAAGCACAAAACTCTGCTCACATACTCCAGTCTGTGAACAAAAACAAAATATGATATAATGTGGATATGAATGTATATAATATAATGCATTCTAAAAAAATGCTGGGTTGTTTATAAATAAGGACTAAACCAACTGTTGGGTTTCCTTTTTTTAAACAACCCATCTTTTTATAATGTATAGTATAGTATAGTATAGTATAGTAAATTAAAGTAATTAAAGCGTGGGATAAAAAGGTATAGAAAAAAATGGTCATGCTGAGGAAGGATAGACATACCATGAACACTGACGGCTCATTTAATTATGGGCCGCTATGGTTTCCATTTTTCACTCAGCATGGCATTATCATCATAACAGAGAAGAGATTGCTTTTTGTGACAGGTTTTCTGTCTGTAATGTCAAAAGTTGATCCAAGCTGAGATGGGAGAAAAAGTAGCTGATGGCAAAAAGCGAGTCTAATGGAGAAATGAATACTTTCATATAAACGACTTCTGCATGCAGTGAAACTCTTAACTGATTAGTATCAGAGTCTATTCAACCTGAATCGAGGATCTGTTAATAAAAGAAAGAAGATTAGCTTTGCATTAACATGAAGCAGTGCATTGTTTGTTATCTTCAGAGATCAGAGGGAACCGTGTTACGCAGCCAGTCATGTGTCTAGGCAGTAAACAGGCATGAGTGTGGCCTTTATCAAGGTGAGTGTTAATGTGCCTGAGCTTTATTCACTAATGGAGTCATCTGATGGGAAAAACCTCCCAGGAGAACACGAGGGTCATCTGCTGTGCCTCAGCTTACGTTTCAAAGGTCAAAAGGTCAGGGCCAAACATTTCCCCTCTTGCGGGATCTGTAATGGAATGCCTGGCTTGGCGATACGGCCGTCTGACCACCTAAAGAAAAGACTAGGAATTGGAGGTTGACTGACATAGAATTTTGAAACAAGCCAGAGTATTGTGTGTGTGTATTATATATATTTTTACACTTCATATATACCTTATACCTTTTATGTACCTTTTACACTTTATCACTTTCAGTTTTTTTTTTTGTAATTTTATAGAGTTTAAAAATAAAGAGTTCTAAAAGACATATGATAAAAATAAATACATAATCAATATTATATTATACAATCTACAAACTGCATATATATGATGTCTCTATACACACACACACACACACACACACAGTATCATTTTATTTATTTATTTAAATCAGGCATAAAACTGAAAATGAAAACTCACACTAAAAATGAATATATATTTATGCATAAAATATATACAAATTATATAATTATAATATAAATCATGTATTTATTTTAATCATATGCATTTTAGAACTCCATAGTGGAAAATTATTTTTGTATAAATTTGATTGATTTATTTGTTTTTTTGTTATTTAGAAATTTGATAAGGACATTGATTTTGCTATTGGCCAATTAAATGATAAAATACCTTTTTCCTCTTTAGTTGTATTTTATTTTATTTTATTTAGATTGACAGAGATAGGTAGACTTTTTTTTACTAACCTCTATGTAAAGCCTAAAAGCCTAAAAATTCTCAAGATAAAGTGAAGACCACCTAAATGATGACCTACAGCTTTCTATTCTCGGATTCATTTGTCTAATAAGCAGACTGCTGGATGTTTAATACTGCAAAGTCAGATCGTGTCTGTCCACCTCAGCAACTGTCTCACTCCATCACTGCTCCAGCTGGCTGTTCTGAGCCCTTGATCTCCTGTCTGTCAGCAGCTGATCTCTTCGAGAGACCCATCACTTTAAACTTCAGCACAGGCTTTCCATTATAAAACCAGCCCACGGAGCAAAATACCAAACCAGCGGTCAGCACAACCTTGATGACTCTCAGCCTCGCTGTCAAAACAGTAGATGCTGAACGTGTCATCTGCTGTCACATCACATTTCAAGCAGTCTACAATGAAATAACCAGAAAGCATTAAATCATAACTTACACTATATACAAGATGATACGTTCATAACCGTTCCAAAAGTCTCATTAAATAAACTGATCTTAGAGATTAAACCCGAAATGGATATTGTGAAAGAAATGAGCCAGCCCAGATGTGGATCTACTAGTGCTTATATGAAGTAACTGAATAATTAGTTTCACAGAATTACAGTGCAAACCCTCAACGTTTGCCAGGGAGAATATGAATGTCATACAGATGGTTTAGCTCGAGCATCAAGACAACTCAATGGACTTCTGCCAGGCAAGCACATTTGCACAGTAGCCAAGCTGGTGTCCCTGCATTCTCACCAGCGTCGAAGTGCGCAATTGAAACCATATGGATCTTCAAATGCTGAAATTCCTTGTTTAAAAATATTTGGGCCTATTTAACGCAAGCCTTTAGTCGCTGTCTGGTCCTGTGCTCAGTAATGGGGTCACGCGGGTCAGGTTCCTGATCAAAGCCTTTGACAGGAAGCCCCATGCTCATGGCTCCACGCTATCATTCCTTTAGCTGTGATGTTCTCAGCATCATTCGGGAATAAGATTGTTGATATCGAGGAGATTATTATGGCTAGACAAGGAGGATACACAGGAAGCAGTGACGTAAATGAGGAAGTGGCTGTTAGAATGTGAATGGGTGTCCACACAAACCCAATGGGGTTGCTTTTTTTGACAAGCTCTCTTATCTTCTCTCCAAACACGAATCAATGAATAGTTAAAGAATCAACAGCTACTGCATTTTTGCTAGTAACTTGTGACTGAACAAACAGAACAACTGAACAGAAACATCAAAAAACAGTGAATTAATGAATGAATCAATGATTACTAAATTAATCTACTGCAATATTTGCTTGTATATTGTAATTAAACGAACAGAACAAATGAGCAATCAAATCAATCAATGAATGAATAATAACAGAATCAATAACCAATGTAATATATATGTGAAACGTTTGTGACTGAATGAGAATAATGAATTGAACTGAACAAACAAACAACTGAATTAATGACAGACTGAATGAATTAATGAATGAATAGTAAAAGAATCTAGCTAGTTTTTGCTAGTAACTTGTGACTGAACAAACAGAAAAACTGAGCAGAAAGAACAAACAAACCAGTAAATGAATGAATAAATCAATGGATTGTAAAATAATCAGCAGCTACTGCAGTGTTTTGCTTGTAACTTGTGATTCGATGAAGAAAATGAATGACGATGAACAAACAAGCAAAGAAGCGAATGAATGAATGAATCAGTCAATGAACGATAACAGAATCAACAGTCACTATAATATTTGTAAACCATTTGTGACTGAATGAAGTGAACAAGCAAACAACTTAATGTCTGAATTAATGAAGTAATAGAATAGAATCAACAGTCGTTAAAATATTTGCCAGTCACTGGTGCCTGAATGAACAGAATGAATGAACTGAATGAACAAAATAAATTAATAGCAACATAATTAAGTCTTTATAATATTTGCTAGCCACTGAACAAACAAACAGACAAAAAACTGAATAAACTAATGAACAGGAGGTATATGAATGAATCAAATGAATCGGCATCAATTCAGAATTAACTTGTGACTGAACAAATAGAATAAATATAAAAACAAACAGGTATCAATAAATGAATCAGTAAATTCCTTTTGCCATGATGTCTTCGATATCTTGGGAATAAGATTGTTAATACTGAGAAGATTATTATGGCTAGACTATAGGAGAATACACACAGGAAGCAGTGATGTGAAAGAGGAAGTAACTGTTAGAATGTGAATGGCTGTCCACACAAACCCAATGGGGTTGCTTGTTTTAGCAAGACCCCATCAAGCTCTTATCTTCTCTCCAAACAGACTCTTTAGGCTGTATATGTAAATACAACGCACTTTGCGGTTCCTCTTTAAGGTGCAAACTAGCTGAGAAGTTTATCTGAAAGGCTTGAGCACAATTAATCGTCACTAATGCTTGTGTTGGTTCCCACACATATAAATAAAGAATGTGTTCACCGCTAGCGGTTTCATTTAATCTACGCTATGAATTATACATGAAACCACATGTGATCTTCTTTTGCACCTCTTGTTTGTTTGGCTACGAGCCCAGAGACTTGAGCTCCAGTCTGACCACTGAGCTGGAATGAGAAAAGGCCCAGATGTTGAGAAGCTGGGCTCCGATTGGCCCCCTCACTTGGCCGTGAGGTCCCAGGCCAGGCTCCATGATTCCTCCAGGGGGATCACGCTTCCCAGCCTAATGCATTCAAGGCGTGGAATTCTCCCCAACCACTCTTTTGCTCCCACTCACACATATGGGACCATCTTATGCATGCACTATACATTTCCTGAGCAAATATTCCCATACCAGGGCTGCAGCTTTCCAGGGAAAATCACAAATGTAATGTATATGGGGCTTGAGGGGGAGGAAAGACCCTAAAGAGCTTAATTGTGATTCAAGTTCAAGTGTGATTCATTGTGTAAAACATCATTGTTTTTTGTAAATCGCTGTTATACAAAATGTGTGAGTGATTGTGGTTATGTTCAGAATAGAATACTGGCATACTATACTTCATGTTTCTGCAAGTATACAGTATGTGCAATGCATTCAACCATGGTGACGTCTAAACTAACTGCCACAATAATGTGTGAAACTTTTGTAACTAGTCACTGAACAAACACAATAACTGAACAGAATGAGCAAATGAACAAGTGAATTAATAAATGAATCGATGAACAGTAAAATAATCAACAGCTACTATCATTTTTGCTACTAGCTTGTGACTGAACAAGCAGAACAAATGAACGGAATCAATGAATAGTAAGATAATCAACAGCCACTATAGTATTTGTTAACCATTTGTGACTGAATGAAAAGAATGAACTGAACAAACTACTGAATCAACAGTCACTAACACTGTATAATTGTGAGCCACTTGTGCCTGAATATACAATGAATGAACAAACAAACAAACCACTAAATCACATCTGATTCAATTAATCAATTAATAGTAACGGATAGGAAATGAAAAAAAATTAGTGAACCAAACAAACAACTTTGAAAAAACACCCAAATGAATGAATAGTAACAGAATCAACAGCCACTGTATTTTTAAGCCACTTGTGATTATTATGTGAACAGAGCATTACTCCATCTACTTAGTAAACTAATATAAACTAGCACACAAAAGAGTCTCACACACACACCACACATACAGACGTCATGAAGGGGCAAGAGGGGGTCCGTGAATGCTATTGTTTCAAACTGCAGTATGACAAAGCATGTAATGCTGTCAAGTCAGAATCTGTTAGGACTCAACCAACCACTGAAATCCATGGAAAAACATTTACATTCACACACACCACCTGGCTTCTATTAGCAGAGAGGGGATTATAACACACACACACACACACACACACACACACACACACTGTGCCCTCTTACCCAATTTGCATGTACGCAGGCAGTGATTTGTGCACTGGAACACACTGTATGTGCCTGTGTATGTGCAAAGTCCCATTTTAATGGAAATGACTCAAGCTGTCTACCTGGCTGAATGCAATGTAAGTGGTTACAATCTGATTTCAGTCAAAATTTGATTTGATTTAAAACACATAAATCAAATGACATTTGTACAATTTGTACAACTAAATACAAGATAAAACAATAAACAAGCAAATCAGATGTGCTTCTTCTCATTTGTAGGAAACTAAATAAGGTTGAGAAGTATCTCTTGGTAAAGCAAGCCCGATTTTATGACTAGCAAAACACAATAGGCAGCCAAATCTCCTAAATATTAGCAAGCTGTTAACTAACAATGCAATGAATTAATAAGACAATTTTATCATGAAAGAAAAAAAGAAGGTGATCCATGCAGGTAAAATGTTCGGCACAATACCTCAGGAGCTCAATCGAGAGTTGAAGTCGGTTTATTCTCTCCTGTCTGTAGCCTGCTTGATTGCCCAGCCAAATTGTTTAATAAGCACTTAACCACAAGAAAGCCCCACTATCCCGCAGGGACACCGCGGTCTCGCATAACTGTACAAGCACAAGCCTTAGGAGAGGAAGAGGTGTTTGGATAATGCTGCTTAATAATTTGGCCTTCAGAATTTTACATTAAACAAAGTTGCAACCCAAAACAGTGCCAAAATTGTTTATAGTACAAAAAGTAACCAAACGTGGAATGTACACTGCAATGGATTAAAACTAATCCACAAAGGCCAAACAATATGCAAAGTGACCACTTCATCTTTATTTTATGAGTGTATGGATATAAAAAGTATGAATTTGAGTGATTTTATTGCTAAATTACAGGACAGGGTAGCGTACAGGGTAACGTACATACAACCACTCAAGGGTTTGGAATTTATATTTGGTTTATTGGTGGTTTTTCTTTAAAGAAATTGATATTTTGTTCATTAAATTGATCAAAAATGACAATAAAGACATTCACAATATTACAAAAGATTTATATTTTAAATAAATGCTGTTATTCAAATTTTGTTCATCAAAGAATTATGAGAAAAGACACAATAGATCATCAGTTTCCAACCTTCATGAAGCAGCACAACTGTTTTCAACATTCATAATAATAATAATTTTTTTCTTGAGCAGCATATTAGAATGATTTGTGAAGAATCATGTGACACTGAAGACTGGAATAATGATGCTAAAAAATCAGCTTTCCCATTACAGGGATAAATCACATTTTACAATATATTAAAATAGAAAACAGTTATTTTATTTAAAATGTAATAATATTTTACAATATTACTGACTGAATTTCTGATCAAATAAATGCAGCCTTTTTGAGAATAAGAATCTTCTTTCAAAATCATCTTACTGACCCCAAACCTTTGAATGGTGTGTATGCACATCAACACACGTTACTTTTATGGAAATATTGCTTGGATAATTACTCTGTATTACTCTACCTCACTGTACTTAAGGCAGGGTTTTAACTCGGACAAGGATTTAATGCCCAAACATACACAGCTCCATCAGCCTTGTGGTAAGATTGATACCTCATTTACTTTACAAAAACACAAACGTGTTCCAGCTGCTTTAATTGTTCTTGAGCATTTATACATCCTGGGATTTGCAGAGCACTGCATGTAATTGGTGGGGATTGCAGAGGTGACATTTCTTGCACAATGGGGCCTGATCCAAATTAGTGGCCATTCAGTCCCTCTACGACATCTCCTATTGAGAGAAAATCACACTCTGGCAAGCATGAGTTAATCAAATTATTGAGAAAGATTCCTTACCGCAAGAACCCATGATGGTGCAGTAAGAAATTAAAACGTTACATTATGGAAATTGCTTTTTAAACACAAAGGCATGGCTGTAGGTAACCAAATAATCCATCAATCCTTACACAAAAACAATCATAGGATTTATAAACCTATAAACGAAACGGAGACCAAAAAGCAATTCCAGCATTATAGAATTCCAAAGTGCCGGTGCCAACAATGGAAGTCCACAGGAAGCCACAAGCCATTTTCCATCTTTCCACATGTGGAATATTTCATGCTCTCGCTGTGGCAGCACAGCGTGCCAGGCCACATGACGACCTGCCTGTAAATTTAACTTGTGATGTCATTGATTTGGGCCACGCAGGAGCAGAGGGAGGCTAAAAAGATCCCATAATAACATAATCACATGAACCAATCCTCATATGAAGAGAACGACTGTGCTTAGTGACAGAAGTAAATGCTTTGAAATTGAAACGCTATTCATTAGTGGCGCATGCTAAGACAAGCATCTTCTACTATAGCGGTTTTTAAACTTTGGTATGTAAATAGTCCTGCACTGGTTATGCTACAGACATGAATAATACAACAAATTGTGTGGCTTGCTGAGTGGAGATGTGCTATTTGCTTTTCTAAGCAATGGGTCTTAAAGGGACAGTTCACCCAAAAATAAAATTTCTCATTTACACACCCTCACATCATGTCAAACCTACGGTGCCCTAGTCACCTTTATTTATATAGCGCTTTTAACAATACAAATTGTAGTGTAGTACTCCTAGTGGAGTACTACACAACACAATGAAATTTGCACAACACAATGGAAACAAGCTTCAAGACAATGAAATTAGCACAACATAACAAAATTAGTCCTATTGTGTTGTGGCAATTTCGTTCTGTTGTGCACTAGTGGGCCACCGTACAAACCCATAAGACTTTGGATATTCTTCGAAACATAAATTAAGATGTTTTTAAAGAAACCCGAGAGGTTTCTGACCCTGCACTGACAGTTTAATCCAAGTCTTTTGAAGAGTCACAATTGCTTTATATGATGGAACAGATTTGATTTAGGCTCAGGTTTCATTCTAAATTGTCTTTTGAAAATGAAACAAAGGCTTATGGGTTTGGAACGACATGAGGGTAAGTTAAGGGTAAGTTTATTTTTGGGGAACTATCCCTTTATAATTGCCACAGATAATAAAACAGGACGGATACAAGTCATATACTATAAGGACCGCAATATGATATGATGGATCAGTATGCAACCACACAGAACACCCTAGCAACCACCTAGAATACCTTAACAACAGAATAGCAATGTGCTAACAACCATTCTGGGTTCACAGCCATGATTACAGGGTTCACACTTTCTGACCCTCCAGTTTTTTTATGCCTACATAAGGATTTCTTTTTATTAATTATTATTAATTATTTTTTTGTTAATCGTACTTAAAAGGTCTAATTCCTAGCTGAAGACATAGGCTATTTTAGGCTATTTTTTAAATAACTTTTTAGAAGAAATTCACTTTTCCATAACCTCTTTGAATTGTATTTCCACTGACAGTCTGGGAAACAACACTTTTAAAATGTCCTGATGTTTCCAGGTTTTTTTTTTAAAGATCCCTGACCTTAGAGACACAATGGCAACCACCCAAAATATCTTCACATGTCCAAGGTCCACTAAGGTTTGTCTCATTTTAGTCATCATAGTGAACAAATGGAGGTGTCATGGAAGATTGTTGGGTTACTGAAGCAGAAATGCTTTTACACAAATGTTTATTTTTTTTTTTTTTACAATTTGTGAAGGATACTGAATCTGCATGTTCCCTGATGTCTATTTAACTGTGCTTCCAGAGGTCTGTTCCCATTAGGCAAGCTCAATGCTGTGAACAGAGAAGAAAAGCTAAACCTTCTGGCTGCCACTCAAATAACCACATTACCTCTGTGCCACCAAGAAATATTAGTCTAGTTCAAACAACAATCTATAAAACTATTACTGTCAATGGTATCGCAGCCATCTTACAGTGAAAATAATGATCTAACTGTATTTATTTGTTTTATTCTATGTACGATTGCAGCCAGCAACTCATTTCTTTTGACACGAGTATTTTGAAAGTTGTGGTGGAAACCAAGGTCATAATAATAACTTCTAGCGATGGGTTGTTTTTACAGTTCCACCCTAATTTCAAGCACAATAGGCTCCAACAGTGGATGCGGTGTGTGAAAATGTACACCCTACGATATAATATAATTTGCAAAAAGACCAACCAGTTTCCATCAAGGACTTCACTCCCTTTCATCTCACAGTAAATCAGGCATAGCTCTTCTGGTTCCTATCTTGAAAGGGCCTCAAGTACAGAGGGCTCCTTAGAGACAGACTGAGACAGGCCAGCCAGACGGGACTCCGTGGTGAGCGGCCGCAGCTGTTAGGGGTCAGCCTCGCTGGCCAGTAAGAGCCAACCACCCTGGATGAGGAAAAAAGAGCCAGTCTAGAAAGCAGCTGGCTAGAGAAAAGATCCTTGAGAATCATCAAGAACACATACAGGCAGTCTAGGAGGTTTATGTAATCACTGCTGGCAGATTTAGAATACAGTTAAAAGGGAATAAGAAAGGAAGAGGATAAAGGAAAAGGAAAGCAAAAGGAAGAAAATTAAGTGGAAAAGGGAGAGTATAGGAAAAAGAAAGGAAAGCTAAGGAACAGAAAGACAAAGAACAAGGACAAGGAAATAGAAAAAAAAAGAAAATGAAGCAGAAAGAGGAAAATATATAAAGGAAAGTTGTAATGTGGAAATGCTGAGGATTATGGGACTACAGGTGATTAATGTGCACTTAGTGTTCTGGGCATATCCGTTCAATACAAATTGCATTAGCTAAATTAGCTTTGCGGGATCGATATAGCCAATGAAGTTGGAAATGAAATTGATCATAATGATGTGATTGATGCAGGATAAAACTAAAACCGAAATGCAAAATCAATGAGGCATATAAATATAGCATACACCAAAGAGACCGATAATTAATTAATAATTTCCTTACAGTGACGGTTGAATGTATCATTTTTGTACGGGGTCTTTATATTTACTTTAATGCAATGGCCCCTATTGTGAGACATTTTCTTCTCAGTAGAATATGATTTGAAATCAGTTTACTATAACATAAATCTGGCTCTAAAGTGCAGTGTTTTTTGTTTTATCTGAAGAGGAAAATTGCTTTACAGCTTAATCTAATCAACTGAGGACAAATTCAATCTGGATGGATGGATGGAGGATGGATGGACAAACAATAGAAAGAATGGGTCTCATTCACGAAGCACAAATTTGTATGTGAAACCATACGAACGTTTTCACGAACAAATCATGATTCACTAAAACTTTTATTCTAAATTTTATTCTGAATTTAAGAAAACTTCAATGAGAATTTAAACTTTGACGAGAGTGACAAAAGGCTGTAAAGGAAAGGTTATGTGTAAAGCCCTTATATGGAGATGGTCTGGGCGTGTTTTATGCAAATGACTAACCTCGTGCACGTCACGGCTTATTTAGAATACTCCAAATTCACTAACATTAGAGACGGGGATAAAAACTAATTCATCTGCAAATGCACATTGGGAATTCACGAGAAGTTGTGTGTATAATATGAATAATCTACCCACTGGTCAGTGAGTAGCTGTGTTTCCTTTACAGATTTGCACAAAACTTCTGCGATTTGGATGAAAAAAATTGCTAAATTATGGTATTTCCATTAACCGATGTAATGCGAATAAAATATAATTTTTTCCTCTTGCGATAAATCATGCCGATAGATGTTGGTAGTTTTACGTACATCACAGCCACCGCTCTAGCCATTACTTTTAATTGAAGGAGGCTTAGGTGTGTATCTTTAGCAAAACAGTGCAAAGAAAAATTCTGAAACAAGCATTGACTAGAGTGACCGCGGTGAGCTCTGGACCGTGTGTTGGAGCTGTAATGTGCAAAAGACGAGTGCAGGGTAAATAAGGGGTTATCCAAGCATTAATGGCAAGGAAAGTCCCTTATACTTGAGAGTGGCCATGTAGGAGGTGTTTCTTCCTGTGTCATCTGCTATTTTTAGCTATACAAAACAGCTTGGTTTGCTGCTTGATACTGCATGCTGGTGTGTCTTAACATATTATTTTAATGTATTATCTTAATTAAGAACACACTGGTTTGTAGTATAATCAGTTTTACAGTTTACTGCACTTTTTTATTCTTCTTGTTATTTCCCTACAACAGCTAATGAACCAAAAGTCTCACACATTAACAGAAAATGGCTTACTTCTTAGACTGAAAACTAAGGTTGATAATACATTAAAGAATGATTATGGGAGTTATGTATGCCAGATGACCTGTAAATGAACTGTTTCCACTGAAGTTTTGCGAAATATTCCTTTTTCAAATTGCTTGCAAAATAACACGACAGACAGAGATTGAGATTGAACAGAGAGACCTCTACAAGTATAGAGATTTTCTTTCTTTCGCTGATGTGAGAACAGAGTGTCCTGAGTAGAAAAGTAATGCTTTCAAACTCCCTGAATCTCTTTGTTTTCAGTCAGTTGTTGAATGGCTTTGGGTTCTCCCTGTCAGAGCATAAAAACGACATTCTCTGAGAGAGGGAACTCTGTGTTCAGCACTGTCTGTCCAGGTTCTGGCTTCAGCACCAGTGGCCCCTAGCTGACAGTTCTGGGTCGCCTTTCACTCTGCCTCTCGGTCATGTCTCTCTTTGTGAGACGGGAGGTCTGACAAGGTGATGTTTACCATAACAAAAACACCATGCACTTTCTTAAAACAGTGCTGAATGACGAAAAAAAGACGGATGTCCAATTACAAAGTGTTAAAGCCGTTTCATCGCACACAAGAAAACATGAACACAGTCTAGTCTCCTTACAAATAATTCCAGAGTGGGTTTGTTTTTTGCAAACAAAAAATGCATATGGGAAATTTTCCTGAATTTAACTCCACATAGTAAACGGTTGAAGGATTAATGCTTTCTTCTACAACATAATTTCAAGTGGAGAAGAGGTCAAACTATCTGTTTATATCGGAGGAAAGACAAACATCTGAGAAAAATGAAGCGGGTCAGAGGGGTTGAGTATTTTTCCATATGTCTGGCTGTTGCTGTTTCTTAAACATGAGAAGTGAGGAATCTGCAGTATAAGTCATGTCATCTCTGGTGATCCTCATACAGCATAAGACATGGATTATTAATTCACATCTGGTCATAAGACAGGCCTCTCAATCGATAACTGCCATGTTATCAAACATGGATCAAAACAGTTTCTTTGGGAATAGCTATCAAACCCTTCAGAGAGAAAGGGCTTGGTGCACGGGAGGATCTGCAATGTATGTATAGTCAAGGAATCCAAAGTTCTTCACAGGGGTCTGGCGCTGGTCTGCATCAGAGCTAATGGCCTTTTATGAGGTGCAGGGATACTTCTGTTTATAGGACCCTGCGGGGCCGATGGGTGGGTCAGAGTGACCATTATAGACAGGAACTTGGTTATGTGGCCACAAAGTTGTAATTCCTGGATCCGAAACACATTCTGAAACTGTTTCACTACTTCACTAAAAAGTAAAGATTTTTTTTTTTTTTAAGTGTTTGACAAATAATTTGAATTACATTTTGGCACACTTAAATCTTGGCTTAATAAAGCCTTGCCTGAAATTAAAAGTCTGTCTTTAAGTTTTAAATGGTTAGTTCACCCAAAAATGAAAATCCTGTCATAATTTACTCACCCTCAATTTGTTCCAAACCTGAATTAATTAATTTCTTCTGTCAAACACAAAATAAGATATTTGGTAAACAAAGAGTTGCTGGTATCCTGACATCCATGGTATTTTTTTCTTCCATACTTCCAGTCAATGGCTACCAGCAACCGTTTGATTCTACATTCTTCAAAATATATATTTATTTCATATTCAACAGAAGAAAGAAAGAGGTTTGGAACAGCTCGAGGGTGAGTAAATGAGGATATTATATTTGGGTAGTTTATCCCGCTTAAAGTTAGCAGTTCACAGTTCACCCAAAAAAGGGTCATTTTTTATTATTTATTTATTTATTTATTTGGACCATTTAATCACTTCTAAATTGAAAGTGTTACTGAACATTTTAAATGTTTTGGGGTTGAAAAAATATTCAAAATAACTTATATAAAAAAATTACAAAAATAAATAAATATAAATATATAAATATATATATATTTTTAAAGAAATACTAAAACTGAAGTGGAAAAATATTATTTTAAATGATACAAAAATTACAAGTTTAGAAAAGAAAAGGTCTGTGACGGAATTCGTGAAGCTTAAATACAAAAGTTAAATAAAATTACAATTAAAAAGTATTAAAAGTACAATAAAATATACTTTTTTACAATATAAGTATAATACAAAAATGTAAAATAAAAAAAGAAGTAAATGATTAAGCCACTTTCTAGAGAATGTAAGTCTGGCTCCTAGTTAATAAACTTGTAAATACTGGAACAGGTGTCTCACATGGTGTTCCTCTTCATGTGAGCAGGACACCCAAACAGTGACCTAGCAACCTCTGTTTTTTGTCTTTGTCCCAATGCCTCTCATTATCTATGAGGCTCATCTAAATCTATGTGGCTAATCTAAAGCTATTAATACAATTTTGGCTTTCATTGTATCAGCCAAATCAAATGGTAAGAAAGACAGGTTAGCTTTCCTCTTAAAGGAAACATTTACTGAACAGATTTTTATAGTCACCAAAACCTACTGTTGCTCATTGCTCCAGGGAACGATCTTTAACCCTAATCAAAACGCACAGCACAGAGCTTTAAATAACAGCATTTACAGTGATCTGAATGAAATAGCATGTTTTAATTTTAGAAGTCATCATTAAATGCTCCAGTGGCTGCAAGCGAGGTCTGGACAGAGTCTTTCTGGAGACTGTCACTGTAACGAGGTGTGTAGTTCATTATGGAGCCGCTCGGCCATCTGGCTCTGCAGCAGAGTGACATCATGCAGTCTCTACGTCTCCTGCAGTAAAATATGAGCGGGGAAATACTACACCACATGTGCCCTTAATTCTGCACTTTTCTTTATAGCATCATCATTGGTATTACTATTAGCATGGCTATCCAATGGAAGACACATGGTTAGTTGTTAAATTAAATACAAGTGACGGTGACATCCAGAGTGCACCGATCCATTTAAACAAAAGCTCAAAAATTCAAACAAAAATAATTAATAACTGTTTATAAAGATATATATATATATATATATATATATTTGCCTGTAGGCACATCAAGCCAAGTCAAATATGTCTTCTCAGCCTAACAGTAACAATGGTCTGGTCCGCCCTCCTAATTTGAACTGGGTCCCACAGCAAGCCAGGACACAGAAATAGGGCTATAAATGAAGGACTAAGTCCTCCACATTCTCCAGACACTCAGAGGAACAGAAGAGCACCTGTCTGTGTCTGTCACACTCGTCCTGTACCAGCCTTTCACGAGACCCAGAGAACAAATAGAGAATGATTGAGAAAAGAAAAAAAACAAATATTTGATCATGTGGAAACCAAATTATAAACTTGTTTTCTTCCTGTTTTACGTCTGTCCTGCCTTCCTTCCTTCTGTATTTCTTTCCATTCTTTGTTCCATCTTTCATGTTTCTATATTTACTTCATTTTTTCCATTGCTTACATATTTCCTTTTCCATTCTTCATTTCTTTGTTTTTTAATATCTGTTCCTTCTGTTTTTCCTTTTTATTCATATTACCTTTGTCCCATTGTTCTTTTTTCTCTTTCTTTCTTTCTGTAACACTTTCTATTCTGTACATTTTTTACCTTCCTTTTGTTCTTTTTCACTTCCTTTTCCTCTTTTATCCTTCCTTCATATTACCCTTGTCCCATTGTTCTTTTTCTTTCTTTTCTTACAAATGTATTTATTTAGTTCCTTCCTTACATGTTTCTTTCCATTTGTCTTTCTACCTTTCATTGTTCTTCACGTCCTTCTTTCCTTCTGCATTTCTTTCTTTGCTTCCTTCCATATTTTCTATATTTATTTCCTTCTTTCCATCCATTTCTTTCCATCCTGTTCTTTCTATCCTTCTTTCCCATCCTACCATCCATCCTTCCATATTTCTCGTTTTTTTCATCCCTTTCTTTCCATCCTTCTTCAATTTGTTTCTTTCTTTCTTTCTTTTTGTCGTTCCATCCTTTTTAATTTTCCCTATATTTCTCCTCAACATAGCTCTTCCTATCCTCTAAATTCAGTCCATAAAAAGTTTCATATTCACTATTTCACTTAGTTTAACTTGTAAATACAGTTAGTAAGTTCACACAGCAAAACACTGCCTGAGAATAAATCAGAAATGTGAGATTCTGAGATTTCAATCTGCGACATCAGTCAAGATTAAAGGAAAGCCCATTCCAGTCCAGGATAACACAACAAGAATCTGGTTTCATCCTTGAATTAGTCACGCTCTGGGCAAATCTCAGGACAAGCTCGGGGCACAGAGGACTAGAATGTTTGAGCTGTCTCACGATTGCACACTTTAGTCATTTAATTACATTAAGCAGCAGTTCAGACAACCTCTCACTGAAAACCAGATACACCCTGTTAAAGTATTACACGGCTCCACAATGAGCCGGTCTAATTAGAGAATATCTCAACTGATTACAGCAAAGATGTAGGACATAATATCTTAATATAGAAGTTTATATAGGCCTATAACGTTCAGAAATTGCATCCAAAGAGCTTCTTTTACACCTCATCGAGCAAACAGTATCAAACACATTTACCCAGTCTGATAAATTAATATTACTGTGCCTATTCCATCCAAACATGTCTTATTGCCAGCACAATTTGAAATATAAAGGAAAACATGTACTCACCTGCATCTCCATGCCTCTTCTTGATGGACATCTGAAAACAAAACATGAAATCTGTTACAAAACATACATCAAGGTTGAGTTAATATTTTCATAACTGTAACCATATCGCATAACAGTCTCGTGGAGCATCAAAACAAAGGACTCTTTTGTTTTAAAGGACTCTTATTGCTCCTCTCCCACAGTGGATAAAATCAACACCTGACCATTGAATTTCCTCCCACGGATCTGCTGAAGGTACATTGACCTGGGTCACTATGATTTACAGTGCTCTTGCCCAACCAAGAGAGAAAGTGCTACTTGTTCATGTCCAACATTCCAGCGGTAATCCATAAGAGGCCTGTTTTCTAGTTTCACCTTTCTGCTACTACACTCAGGTATCATGTGCCCTGTGAAAGATATCATGTACTCTCATATGCATTGATTTTACAAAAATGCTGCTTTTCCTCCTAAAACCTAGTCATTTATGATTTGGGTTGCACTTTATTTTACAGTATTATACTTGCCTAAGAACGTACTGGGTAATATAAGTTAACTACATGGGTAAAGTTATAGAGTTATTACCCAGTTATTGAAATTAATATAATAAGTCAATAGTATGTATATATGCGGAACAGGACTATGAAAGTGTGTGTGTGTGTGTGTGTGTATTTCTTAGACAATACTCAATGTCTTAGGTCTTGAGAACTTTACTGTATCAAATGTTTTGGGGGTGTGGCCAATAAAATTATATTAATATATGACATAAAATAATCTAATAATAATAATCAAATAAAACTACATAATTAATGATACCTTTTTATAATTAAAAGTGTCAAGCTGAAGTGCTAAATATTTTGTTAATATCTTTGTTATACTATTTATAATATAAATTAAAAAAAATATATTATGAATAATGAACTTAATGAATATTAAAATAATTATTATTATTATATAAATAATTTTGTCCATAGAAATCCATGTTACACAGTCATTATAACCATATTAATTTATATTACTATAAATATATGTGATTTATATTAAAACATTCACCATGTGTGTGTGTGTGTGTGTGTATCAACATAAATATTAATAATCTACAACACTGTTATGAAAAATAATAATATCACTATGAAATAATTAAATTATTATAACTGCATATTATGATTTATACTATATTGCATATAGTTAAAAACTAAAGTTACATGAAAATGTGTCCAACAAAATGTATGAGGTTGAAAACCTTGCACAAAAAGAAGACATGCGACTCTTCTAAATTTTAAGATTAATACAAAATTGCAATGTTTTTTCCCGCCTGGCCTTGTCTGAGTGAGACAGATGCATGGCTAATTTCAGTAGCAGAGGCGACACGTCTACTAAACACAACAATGATGTAAAAAATGATGCTTTGTTGGGTCTCAAAAGGTTAGTGGCGTTTTACATTGAAAGGAAGCAGATGTGTTGTCTGGAATCACAGCAACCAACAAAACACAAGTAATTTTAGTGTAATTCAACACAGTACGAGTGCTAAAGCTGTTTGAAGTGCCTGTTGATCATTGTTCGAGTATTCCCTCAGCTGTAAACGTACACTGAGGCCCTCTGCCTGTTCAATCAGATCTGGGTCTGAAAAACACAGCGGAGAGAGGGGAAATGATGGATGATGTCATGGTTGCTTATAGGCTGTGAGATTTTGCAATGAGGGGTTGAATTTTAACCGCACATCTCAAAGAGTTATGGTGTTCAAATACAAGCACAACTGAGGGTGTTACCCTCATAAAACAGCGCGTGAAAAACTGTAAAGCGAGACCGTTTCTAGGTATGTAAACATGTTATTTTTGACAAGACTAGCGGGCCGCTTACTGGAATGTCGTCTTTCAAAACAAGTTTGCAAAGGATTACTGTGAACACTAGGAAGAAAGAGCGTGAGCACGAGTAAAGTCCTGCTGTGTTTCAAAGTGGTAATTGTCACTGACACGAATGACGGTTACATGACATGTAATTAAGCGTCAGTGAATGATGAATAGCTTTAGGAAGTGCCACCTTACAAAAACAGATCCGGATGAAAAGATACGATGCTGAAATATCCACACATCAGTCAATCAACCTGATGGCAAAATGAAGGACAAAATCAAATCTAAGACCTTCAAGTAAAGAAACCGAATGCTAACACTATCAAATATGAGAAAATAGATAAAGACGCAACTAAAAAAAAAACAATGAAGGACCGGGGATGTTGTTTTGACGTGGTCTATATACTAATGAGCACCTTCCTGGGATAGGTGTCATTTTCTTGGAATTGTAGGATTCCTCGGTGTGAATGATGAAGGCTGACGGGATTACAAGCACAACCATTTCTCAGTCAGAAATAATGGATAGATAAACAGATGAAAAATAATAATGCCTGAGGGGAAACTAACTACGCAGGTTACACTGCATTGGCTCAGAATGAGATACAAGATCCAAACGCAGCAAAAGGAAAACAGATGCCGTGATTTCCAGAGGCAATGGTACCGATACATAAAGATACAAAAATATAATTTGGGCTGAATCTGAATTATGAGCTGTTGGAGATTTTGGATCACGCTATATAACACAGCCCCTGAAGTTCAAGACATATTTTTGTATGTCTGGGATTCCCCTACAATTCATTTTTAGCTGTTTTATTTGGCATGCATGACTAACGTCTATCATAATATTCACCGCACTGGAGATTCTCAAATACATGTTTGATATTACACACATGTTCCATGTGAAACTGACACCAACTGGCCTAAACTGACTCATTTAAAGGAATAGTTCACCCCAAAATTAAAATTGTCATATTTACTCGCCCTCATGTTGTTCCAAACCTGTATAATCTTATGTTAAACACAAATGAAGATATTTTGAAGAACCAAACAGTTGTTGGTCCCCATTGACTTCAATAGTAGGGAAAGAAATGCTATGGAAGTCAATGGGACCATCAACTGTTTGATTACAGCATTCTTCAAAATATCTTATTTTATATTCAACATAAGAAGGAAACTCATACAGGTTTGGAACAACACGTAAATAATGATGAAAAACGTAATTTTTTTGGGTGAACTATTCCTTTAAAGCCAACATGCAATGGTGCAGCCCATTTTACTAACAAAAGTTATTTCAGTAAGAAATGTCACATTAAACAAGTAATAAGATCAGTGCCATCAGCCAAAAAGGTAACCAAAATAGGCTATAGTAGGCAAAATATAAAATACATTTATGTGAGTTATTCAAATACATAAAACAGCAGGAGAAAAGTCGACTTACTACTTCTGGCGAGATTCTTAAGTGTGAATCTGGTGGACACTTTACACTCCCACGATGCCACAGAGAGTATTTGTGAATATTAGTGAAGCAACACAACTGCCAAAGGTCACATGATAATGACATCATGACAGATATAGTAGCCTACATCCGAAATACATTCACACTATATACGTAGACTTTTTTTAATGGTTCCAAAGCAAGTTTCAAAGCAAATGTAGAACCTACTAGAGCTGCACGATTCTGAATAAATTGAGAATCATGATTTTCACGTGATTCTAAGCAAAATAACATATAATTTACTAGACGTTGTGACAAAATATTAATTGCCTCCTATTCAAAATGTTTAATTAATTTGAATAATTGTTTTATTGTTTGAATGAATGATTAAATTATTTATAAATACTTCACTTGTTCCATTACTGCCTCCTAAATGAATCAAAATGTTTAATTAATTTGAATAATTGTTTTATTGTTTGAATGAATGATTAAATTATTTATAAATACGTTTTTGAACGAGTTTCTTGAATTAATGATTCAATGACAAATACATTTTAAGAGTCACTTGTCGCCACCTAGTGGCGAAACAATAATCAACATTGTAACCACAAACTATATTTGAAGCGCCATTTTGAAGCGAAAATTACTAAAAAAAAATAATTTTCTCCATTTTGATCTCTACCATAGTCATGTTTATATCTGAACTATAAACTTTTATCCCAGATCTCTGTGATAACATGAATGATTGTAGGCTAAGACAGGCTAAGTTGAAAAGACCTAAACATGATAACTGCTCTCCCTACAAGCGGCAGTGTTTATAAATTAGGTTGTGTGGGTTTTTGAATCGAGATCACTATCTTTTAACGATTAATCATGCAGCTTTAGTACCCATTTGATTTCTGGACGCAGTGAAACACTTTCATTTTCTTCGAAATAGCTTGCACAGATGAATAATCGACAATAAGACCAGGAATCTGTATAAAGTCAATAGAATCACGCTCTAAAATACTTCACAACATACTCACAATATCCTTTTTACAAGCCATAGAAAAAAAAAACATGAAGCCAGAAGAATTTAGGGGTGTAAAATGATGGAGAATATAAGACAAAGCGAAAGATAAAAAATAGAGGGATAAGAGAGAAAGTATGTGCTGTAAAGTACAAAAAAATCCCTTCGGCATCCACTTCAAAGTGACCCCAGAGGGCTCGGGCGGGCCAGATGTGGTCCCGAGAGCAAAGCCTCATCCATCTTGCATTCCATTAAACCCCCTGCAGCAGGACAACTTTTCTATATTTAGCTCCCTTCTTGCTCAATCCATTGGAAAATGTTCCATCTAGTTCCCTCGCTCTCCACCGCGTTCAGCTTTTCCCCCACAATCGGGTCTGTCGTTTTATGCGTTTGTTGGTGTTCTGACGGAAGGTCTGTTTGGGCTATCAGGCTGTGGACCATCCATCTTCCAAACTGAGGTGGGCGGCTGAGTTGGTGGTATTTTTCTGAAGTTAACATCTAGAGAACATCAAAGAAATGCAACTAGCATGACGCAGGGCCTTGGTTGTGTTATGACAGAAACAGTCTTAGGGAAATGCGCACTTATGAAGGAGAAAATAAATAATAGGTCACTATTATCACACACGTGACGGGTGACGCTGCAGACAAGACTTATCTGATGTATCTCATTTGTTCAATGTGGAATCTGTAGCAAATGTATAAACGAAGGCTATATATATATATATCATGTTTTTGCACAAGCCTGTGCCTGTTTTCTGAAAAGGAAACAAAAAAGCAGGGTTGAGTAATTGAAGAAATGAAAGATGACTTAAAAGGGAAGGATAACGTAGGATCAACCCTATTCTCAAATTAGTCCTGCTTTTAAAGGAAACACAAGAAAGTTGAATAAGCACCTCAGTGTTCGTGCTTCTGAAAGTGCTGTATATATTAAAACCCGCTTTGAGAGCTGTTCTGCTTCTAGGCTCGTTGCCAGAATGCCTCTCAAGGCTTGTGGTGGTGAAAGGTCCATGCATCACTGTGTACAATGTGTACGTGGGTAAATGTGTGTGCATTTCATGCACAGGATCCACACATGACAGTCTGACCAACAGGAAGTGCAAAAAGACGGTATCGTGCCCAAGGGGTCGAGGTAGCCCCCGATAGATGTTGTGGCCAAAAGCATTTTTCTCCATTGATGACCATTCAAAGTCCACAAAAAAATAAAATGTTAATATACAAAATTATAATATATATTTATAATAATAAATACAAATTTGTATTTAATAAAATATGTTATTTATTCATATACAAATAGATAGAGATATAGAAATGATATTCTTTATTAATATAAGAATGTAATTAAATAAAACTAAATCGAAATATGAATATTTTAATTTTAGTAAAAGTTTTAATAATTAGTGGTGTGTTTTGGTATATTTATATATATATATATATATTATATGCTTTAATTATGCTAGTATGTCAAGTTAAACTAAATAAAAATACATATAAAAAAGTTACCTTTGCCTGAGGAAAAAATTGTGTTTACTTTTTCCAATACTTATTTTTATTTTAGTTATCATCTATTTTATTATTAGTTTTGTATATATAATTTTAATTAGTTAATGATAACTTATGTATTTAAGTTCAATATATTTATAGCAAAGTATATTTATAATAGGTAGATGGGTGTCAAATGACATTTTATAACTAAACAAATGAAGCTGTAACCTCTGAATGACAGCAGGCAGATAAACTTTCAGGGTCACTGAATGGTGTTTACACAAGGCATCCTCTTTTCTGCCTCCTGTGTCACAGGAAATGTGAACTTGCACGCTGACGGCATACATACTGCTATATTCACAAACCCCAATGAGCAACTGTTTAGGGAACCTTTGAGAAGGATGTTATGATTGTTTTCAATGAGTGGGGTCTAAGGAATGTTGATACTGTAAATATAATGCATGCAATACACCGAATTTAAAACAGATCACATGTTCTAGTAGTACAATACATCTAGCCTAGTTGAATACATCACCCAAAAATTAAAATGCAGTCATTTACCCAACCTCATGTTGTTCCTAGTATCCTGTGTGTTCTGTTAAACATCAACAGAACAAATATAATATTTTTTAGGTGAAATATCCCTTTAAGTCAGACATTAAAAAGTTCTCAGTACAAAAAAAAGATTAAGATTATGTCGATTCACAAGGAAAGTATCCCACAAAATCGAGAAGAAAAGAAAAAGAGCAAAAGTGCACAGCATTGGCCTATCAACCCAGCCGTATTTTGACACTTTGCAGGGGCGCTCCTCACCCAACGTCCCAAACTGAGGCTTAACCTCCGCTGGAGCAGAACAAATCCTGGCCTCCTGAGTTGCACTTGGCCCCGTAATCTATCTTCATCCCATTGAGCCGCTTAGCTCCCCTCTCCTGCCCCAACCGAGGACCCCGCAGGGAGTTGGAGAGCCAGCGTGGACCCTCCACACAGATGGATGGAGAAGACTCAGCTTCCCATCGCTCACCAGCACCTCCAGGCTTTAGCAACAATGGGTTGAGGGTGAGGAGTAGGTTAGAGGCAGTGGGAAAGAGTTTTGCCAAAGCATTTATGAGTTCACACAATGACTCAACCACTTATCAATTCTAAGCGAGCCACCAACATGTAATTAAGCAAATTAAAGGGATAGTTCATCTAAAAATGAAAACAACTTTGGAACCCACTGACTTACGTTGTATGGAAAATTGTTTTATTTCAGAATATATCTTTTGTGTTTCACAGAGCCAAGAAAGTCACTAGGGTTTGGAACGACTTGATTCTGTAAATTATGACAGAATTTTCTTTTTAGGTGAACTATCCCTTTAAAATGTTACAGACGGAGCACATTTGGTGCTTCCACAGTGGGTTCTTTACAGTATGGAAGCTGCATTAAAACCGGGGCTTACAACATCTTAAATAAAAGCTGGTTCCAGAAAGTTAACAAGCATTTTGAGCCGTATGTTTTCTTTAAAGATTTTATGACGGCGTCAACTGTATGGTGCGGTGTAGCAGTGACGTGATTGACTGAAACAACCTCTTTCCCAGTGGTTGATGTTACAGCACTAATAAAAGATGGACTGCTTCGGCCCGGATCCTTGTGAGTCATATTTATGACGTACAGCTTCCTCGTAACACTGTGTCAACATAAACATTCGCTCAGTGTTGAATCATGAACAGTTTCAAAGTAGCTGAGATGTCTAGCTTTTGAATTTGAACCTAATATCAATCTAGGTAGCAGGCTGAATGTGATTTCCAGAACAGAAATCCTATTAAAATACTTAAAAAATTAAATTATCATCAAGTTGCCAAGGCACCTTTTCCCAGTTTAATTTTGTTTAACTTGTACTAAAATAACTATCATTCAAATAAAAAATAATAACAAAATTATAGACATTTTTAAAAACTAATACAAATGGCAAAATGTTCTATTGCTATTATTGTTGATAGTATTATTATTCACATTAATTTGATTTGTATATAATCAACTATTATTATTTATAATTTTATGTCAAATATAATGTTAAGTACTGTAAAAGATGGAATTTAATTTGAATTGTCAGGAGGAAGAATTCACATATATATTACAACAAAAATTATATAATATATAACATACATATACATAAACGTTTATAAAAACAAGTCTAAACTGTTATATAATAAATACATAACTGAGAAAATATGTAATTTGGTTAGAACTGTCACAAAGATTTTGCATAAATAAATACACAGTATATATATTAGATATTATTATTAGCTAATAATATGAAATATATGTTATATTTATATGTAAATAAAATATTATACAAAATATCTATAACTATAACATATATATATACAAACATTTATAATCTAAATTTGTTATGTAACAATTATATAACTAAAATAAATTGTACAAACATGTACAAAAATATTTAAATCTAAATTACAACATTTTTACTCTATTTATTTTGATATATATAAATTCCTCTTCCTCACAATTCAAGATCCAAATCATGAATTAAAAGGAAGACAACTCTTCTTTTCCCCCAGTTTGTCTCTTTTTAATTGAGATCAGATGAGACCTTCAAGACCATCCAGCAGATGTGTGTGACCGCAGGAACACCTACTTCACGACAGCAAGAGGTGAACGAGGAAACAGGCTTGGTGAGAATCACAAACTGTGTTAATGTTAGATGACGGTTGGTAGAATGCCAACGGAGCTTTCAGAGTTTGTATTTGTCGTCTACATGAGGGTGGCCTACATTCATTCCAGCGGACCGAAGGCCTTCACATGCCTCTGGAGCTTTTGACCTGCTAATCTTCTCCAAGAACCTCAAGACAGAGTGCACAAAGCCAAATCATTCTATTACCCCCTCCAATCCAATTACCCTCTTCAACTCTCTCTCTCTCCTGCGCTCTCACACACTCTAACAAGCACCATCACCTCCCAAGCACAGACCGCAGAACGTACCAGTGCCGCTTCAGCTATGCAGAGATTAAACAAACACATCTGGCCCAGTTCTCCAGCCGGACGGAAAAGGGCCGGATTCCCACAGATATTGTGCTCATTTAAACCCACTGTTGCTCATCGGATATTGTTTTGAAACAATGCAAAGAGTGAGTTCCTTTGAAATGAAAAATATTCATGATGAGCTAAAAGGAAGAGCTGGCGATTGTTTGTTTTCTCTGTCTTTGCAACATCAGGGTGGCTTGAGACAAAAGTCTACGAAGTCCACCAAAACCATAAATTGGGGTCGCTCTGAAGCCGGACTAAGACAGCTGTAAATCAGTTGCGGCGATCGGCCGTGAAGAGTCTTATTTTCCATCCTTTGCATGTCAGATTCGTTTCCCGAATGATAGAACATTCCCTTTTAGTATCTTTCACGAGCCTTGAACTCGTAAATCGCTCAGTTGTCAGGTCTCTCTGTACTTCCTCTAAACAGCAGGACACGCACATTCTCTCCAAAAATGCCTTGTCCGGTTACAAACAAACTCCAAATGTTTAGAAGCTATGTACAACTAGAAACTAAACCATTACTCTTGGAAAAACTGCATACTTTAACTTTTATGTAGTAGGCCTAAAAATGAGGCCTCAACCAATCTAATTTAAAACCTTTAATTTTGCGTAATTTTAAATTATGCATATACACTGGATCATGTGACACTGAAGACATTCAGAAGAATGCTATCAGAAGAATAAATTACATTTTTTAAATATAATGAAATGGAAAACAGTTGTTTTAAACAGCAATGAAATGTCACAATTTTACTGAAATGTATTAATTTTGATTATTGCATTTACATTGAAATGGCTATTAAAAATCTAATTATAAAACCCTGTTTTAGATGTTTAAAAATCACTGGTTAAACTAAGCTGCACTGGTTTGGAACCCAAACAAGATGTGATGGCCTTAAATGGCCCACTAAAAGACTTCCTTTGGTGTCGCTTTGAATTCATTAATTCAATTCCCCAGACTAAGGGGGAATCCTGTTTGGATTAGCAAAGGAAAATCTATTTAACTTAGTCCCGCTAATGCAGAAAAGCCATTAGAAAATGCAGTCCCAGGACATCAACCTCAACCCCAGAAACTACTCGAAATGAACGTGTGCCCTGGTCACTGACACACAGCATGTTCATTAGGAAACACTTCACAGAGCAAAGCTAAGCAACTGATCACATGGTCTACATACTGATCAACTCTTTAGAGTTGAAACTAAACCAGATCCCAAAAATACAAGAACCCTATAACTAATTATATACACATCATATATTTGTTAAATGACAGCTACTAACCACAAACTAAACAATTCAATACAACACAAACCACAATCATACTAAGTTCAAAAGCTCACCTCTGTCTTTTTACCACGTGATCTCCCTAAAGAGGAAGTGGCTCCCGCAAGTCTTTCTTGGCTGTGCCGTTCCCTCGTGTCGGTTCTTCTGTCCATGTTGTTCCAGTTGAGGGATTGGTTCACCCCCGCAGCTCCGCTCTGCAACGACAGCACAAGAGAGTTTAGCGTGGGACGGGACACGCATTGTCTGGAACAGATGACCTCTGGAGATGGCTATGAGAAGAAAAGAGAAGCGGTCGTTAGCAGAGACACAGGCTCACAAAAACGACTGAAAATGGAAAAATGATGACCTTGTCCAGAAAAACATGCAATGGTAAATCTAGTCTCTTGTTAAAAACTAGGGTGTCGTGAGGGCTCTGAAACATCATGTCATTCCACTAACTATCATGAATGGACATATATAGTGATACAAACAGAACAAGAGACTGTAAGCACAAGACATCATTGTCTGAGGAACCAAAGGCACTTTTGTGTCTTGCTGTGAACCCTTGCTACAGGGTGGTTATGTCGCGAGTTTGCATGAGTTTTTTTTTTTAAACAGCATTGAAAGCTCCCCATGGCAAGCTCCCAAGACAATGGAGCTCTGTGTCAGTGTCACCAGGCTGGTCTAGTCTCTGCCAGCATGCAGCACATTCTATCTAACCCATGTCACAGACGGACGCCATGCACTGGCACATCAAGCAACTTCATACTGAATTCTCATCAGTTATCTAGACACAAAAGTATGAATGTCAACTAATCTCAACTATATATATATATATAATAGAATAGAGTAGAATATATAATAGATCAGAGGTTAAAGAGATTATGCACGTTTCAAAGATGCAAAGGCAACATATTTTCCATTCAATTTATCTTTAATGAGAAACAAAGTGAGAGTGACCTGCAGGGATGCTCTATCATTAGTGGTGTGTCTCCGGGAGGTGTTGGGTGTGTCTGAGGGGGAAGAGCTGGCGCTGAGAGCTTCCTCTATGTCCAGATTGAGCTGATCTAATGTCTTCATTAGCTGGGTCATAGATTCAGACCAGGGAGACAGGACCTGAGGAGATTCCTGCATTCAGACAGAAGAGACATACTGTAGGACATCACAGACAAACAAACACTGAGGATAAAACTGATTAGACAGACTCATTACATTAGACTCGGCCGTTCAGTCAAGGGTCTGTTTTCTTTTGATGTACAGAGCCAAAAATAACCAACTTGATGTGCACTGATTTCAGAGCGGTGTCTTCTTATTTCTCATAGACATTATTTTCTCCTGAGCAGTAAATGGCATTTGTAGACAAAATTGCCACACTGCCACAGTTTCTGTGAACCCTCAACCAGTGCAGCAAGCCCAGCTGCCATTGTAGTCCAAACATAGTCGTGTGGTATTCCTCTCCTTTCTCCTCACTGCTACTTTCACTGCTCCCCAGACACCCCTGCCAAAGAGTATAAATAGACTGTCCCGTCCAGCTCAGACAGGGCCGAGGGTTCCTGGGATATAAATTACCTTCAACTACCTCACTCACCAAGCTGTAAATCAACAGGGTTGCCCCTTTACTGACAGGAAGTGGAGGGGCCAGAGAGCAGGAAGAGGGCAAAGATGAACTGTGAGGGACATTTAACAGTAACGTCCTGGTGCGGGAGACACAGCAGGCGGAAACTCTCAATTCCTTCTTGGGATCTGCAGCCCCAAGGCAAAGATTACGGCTCCCTCTCATCCTCACACAATGATGCTATTGACGGCTGTCATGCCAGAATGGGACACATTTGTCTCAGGCAGCAGAAATACATGGGTCAGTTGAGGGGGGGGGACATGCAAGGCACGTAAAATCTCAAGGAATGTGGGCATGGTAAGACCCTTAACCAATTACACTCAAGATGTTGACATTCCTTCAGAGAGCGAACAAAAGAGCACAAAAGTTTTAGGGCAATTTTAAATGATACACTACCATTCAAAAGTACGTTTTAGAAGGAAGTCTCATGCTCACCAAGGCTGCATTAGATCAGAAACAGTAATACTGTGTAAATAACAGTTTTCTATTTTAATATATTTTCAAATTAAGTTTATCTGTGTGAGCTGAATTTTCAGCATCATTACTCCAGTCCTTCAGTGTCACATGATCCTTCAGAAATCATTCTAATATGATAAATCGGTGCTCAAGAAACATTTCTTGTTATTATCAATGTTGAAAACAGACGTGCTGCTTTTTCTATTTTTGTCAAGTTTGGGTTGAGGCACTACCTGCAAACACAAAGGTAGTGGTCCTGGATCCCAGGTAGCGGTCTGAATCTGGCGTGACCTTACGATGTCCAGTCTGCCTGACCTTTGAGTTTCACGAGTCAAAGCTAGTGAGAAGGCTTTCTTGTTGTCTCTCTTAAGACACCAGCGCCGCTCTGTCTTGCCCTTCTGCGATGGACCATTAACCCTCTTAACTCTAACAAAAGACGATGAATTTGTTTATAATGCTCAAATCTGCCCCCCATGCAGAGTCTCGAGTGAAAACAATTAGTGTCTTCTCAGAGATAAATGAGGATGTTGTTTGACAATGTCACAGAATTCTTTCGAAATAAAATAATACTTTTATTAGTAAGGACACATTACATTTATTAAAAGTGACAGTAAAGAGTCAAGACATTACAATTTTTTATATTTTAAATAAAAGCTGTGCTTTTAAATTTTCTATTTATTCAAGAATCTTCAAAAAAAATCATGGTTTTCAGCATCTTAGAATTAATTCTGAAGGACACTGAAGACTGGAGTAATGGCTGCAAAAAAGTCAACTTTGCATCACAGGAATAAATTACATTTTATATTACATTACAATATACAGTTATTTTAAATTTCACTATTATTTCACAATATTACATTTTTGATCAAATAAATAAAGGGAGCTTTGTTGATATTTTAAAATAGTAATGTACATAAAATGTAATTGATCATTGTTTATTCATGTTTGTTCATAATACATTTTTATTAGTGATGCAAATGCTGTTGAAGTACTGTACACTGTTAGTTCATGATTCCTCATACATTAAAGGGACAGTTCACCAAAAAATGAAAATTCTATTTAACTATTTATTTAAGACCTCTTCTGAACACAAACTGTCAGAGAGCTCTTCCATAGACAGTGCATTCACCCAAAAGAGTAGCACTGCTGTCTATGCAGGGTCAGAAAGCTGTTGGATTTCATCAAAAATATCTTCATTTGTGTTCCGAAGATGAACAAAGGCCTTACGGGTTTGGAACGACATGATGAGGGTGAGTAATTAATGACAGAATCTTCATTTGTGGGAGAACTATCGTTTTACCAATTTCACTTATTTACTATTATTCCTAAAAACAACAAAATATCAAGTAATGATTGCCACAGACATATGGATTTTTCATAAAAAACAGTGTCTTGGTCCAGTGGCAGCCCTTGGAATCTGTTCCCTGCACAGAATGCGTGGTATTCAATAACCCGGCATCGGTTACAACACCCCTTTCCGCCCCGTCAGTCGTGAGAAAATACACTTGTCATGGCAACTAGGCCGGTATGAGTCAGTCCCACCAGATCAGATCATCATTGTTATCTTCCACGGTGGACAGAATGGCCGAGGACCATAACTGCACCGCCGCAAATTGGCCACATTGTAAATCTCAGCACTGGCCCATTGACATGGAAATGAGGAGTCAAGTGCCTGGCTTTGGCATTGCTCTGGGCTTCCTGCCATGGCCATGCCACCCACTGAGCGTGCCAGCCACCTCCACCGAGAGAATGTAGCAATATGTCATCCTTAAAAGCCACTAGCCATAATCCGTTTGCTGAACTGCTTCAAATCCAGGTCAGATAAGACTCTAAGGAGGAAGAAAATCCTCCTAGTTTTTTTTTTTTACAGGAGCCGATCACTGTCACACTGAATGTCTTTCCTCACAAGGATTTGGACAGGCTAGAGGTGCAGTCTTCCACAATTCCAAGTCTTATGCGACGATAAAATCCACATAAACAAGTAGAAATAACTCTACTGGTGCTATTGGCCACAATATGAGTAAAGGTTTGTATAGAGCGCCACCAAATGGTGAAGATGCAAAATGCATTTTAAATAAATCTCAATAATTGTGGACTATGTTAAAAATATAATATTTCATTTCCATATTAATTGTTATATGATATCTAATTTAGAATTTTAGAAATGTAAAAAATAAAACAAACAGAAAAAAAAAATATGTCCTTATCCACAGACAGCTCATTGTGGTATTTCTTAAGAAGGTGCAAATGAGGCAAGGTCAGCGCTCACGTGAGGGGTACCACATTCTTTCACAGTTTCATCTTAAATCATGCATGAACAGAGAACGAGTAACAGGAGGGGAGAGTCGAGCACGTACAGAACACAGGGGTGCTGGAGCCCATACAAACCATCTCAGCTCACCTGCCCCACGTTCTGCTAACCACTGTAACTACACCACTGACACTGAGCAGGGACTGCAAGTCATCACAACCCCAGGTGTAATTGGGCTTTCTTAGTTTGACAGTCTCAAGTACAAAATGTGTTAAGATTTAAATAAATGTAAAAGTGTCTGCAATTAAAATTAAATAAATTATTTATTTTTTAATCATTTAAAATAAAAACAAATCTACTTCTAAAATAATACTTTTTAGTAAAGGAGATTATTTGAATAATACCATATGCAGTTATACTGATTTTATAAAGGTTTCATAACATTTCTTTGCAATATAAATTGCTAAATTTAAACCGAGTTATCACAAATGTAAAATTACCTATATGCAGCATAACTGTATGACGATTACAAAAAAACACTGACTTGCACAAAAATGTAGATGTGACAATAAAATCTACAAAAAAAATTATATAATAAATATAATGTATACAAACTATTAAAAACTAATGTAAAAAATAAAACAGTATAAAAAGATAAAAAATATGATGATGGTAAAGGAATGGCTACTTATTCTAACAACAAACAATAGCTAAAGATATCAAAATGAATAGAAATACTGAACAACACTGACTCGTGCTTATGTAGTGATACGAACAGAATAAGAGGGTGTGATCAACTTTACTCTTTGTCCTGGTTATCTCTGGTATGAATGGTATGGGACTTTTTAACAGGGTTTCTTAACCAAGCACGGTAGGGAATAAGCTATTGTGTTTTCATATGTGTACACGTGACACCTCTTTAAAGGCCAATAAACTTGGGATGGGAAGGTCACAGGTGGCAAACAGTCAGGTCAGGCATGAGGTTAGTAGAAAGATGCAAATCATCCATGACTGGCTCCAACTAAATGGAGTTGTAAGTAATGGAAGGCTAGGTTCGCCATTGAACAGACGTTTAACAGGCGACAGGAAGGACATCAGACTCAGCATTCCATGAAAACAGAGGCTATGACCTGTTACAGATGCTCCGGAAACTTCACTTTTACTTTAAAATGGGATTCAAATTATTTTTTTTATTTTCCTAAAGAATATATGAGTGCCGTCTCAATTTAGTATGCCAAAAAAAAGACAAAAGACCAAACTGCAATTCAGTATACTGGATGTCATCACTGTCCGTTAAATTTCAGTCAGTCAATAGGAGCTTTTCCAACCTCATCTTAAAATTCTTAACATTCTTTAAAGGGATAGTTCACCCAAAAATGAATGAATTAATTGCCATTAATTACTCACCTTCATGTCGTTCCAAACACATAATCCACATTTTTTATTTATGGGTGAACTATCCCTTTAAACTAACAAAGTTCACCAATTATACAATTTTGGACCAATGAATTTCAATTAGAAAAGTTTTTTTTTTTTATTCAAACCAATTCCAGAGCAATTCCGCGTCTTTCTGACAGATTTATGAACCTGCTTAACTGACTCATTGAAATAAATGCACTTGAAACACTTAAAAAGTCAGACACTTTGCGGGCAAGTTTTAATCTAAACAAGCACAAAATATAGTCAATAAAATATTTAAGATCAAAGCAAAACTAGAAAAAATTATATATTCACTACAGAAATAGCCATTACTTTCCATGACTTTAGAGATTTTATTACCTACCATGAATTTTACAGACCTGGCAACCAAAAGCTCCCCAATATTTCCAAGTTTTCAATGACCGTGAGAAACCTGAACAGCACACTTAAAGCTGAAACGAGTAACAAAACAGTTTAAATGTACTAATGCAAGACATTTGGCTTGCATTCAATTCAGAATTTTAACACTTAGTGTTTTATAGGTTGAACCTGAACCAGAACATTTGTGGAATATTAATACAGCACTGCACTGAAAGCCATACAGGCATTGAAAATTAAACTATCCTGCTTAAAGATATAGCTAAGCTTTAACAAATCTCTAAAGGCCTATTAAACATCTAACCAACATCGGACCCTCACCTCTGTACTGCTGCTCTCCTCCTCTGCCTCATAGCTGCTGCTTCTAGTGGGTGGCAGCTTGGTGCTGGAACTTCCTTCTCCATGTACTTGTCCACAGGATCTTGTTCTCCTTTGTTTCTCTAGTCCACCACCGTTTTGTCTGGAGCTTTGGAGAATTTCTTTGCACTTGGGAAACACATCGTCCCCATCATCTTCAGAAGAGGTGTCACAAGCATCTGAACTCTCATTGGCTCGGGTGTTCGAGATTAGACCCAAAAAGCTGTCGTAATCTGCAAAGGTAATGGAGCTGGGCTTGTGTTTGATGATTCGGGGTAGATCGGCTCCCTTGGTTACTGGCAAAGGAGCCGAGTAAGGATGCTCAAGATGGGACGGTCCCCCTGGAGAGGATGCAAAAGAGTAAGCTGGTTCTGATATAGGTCTGACTGTCAAATTAGAGAAATGATTGGTAGTAGATGAGGAGTTTGAGGAGTCTACATCAACGCTGTTGGTCACTGGACTATCTGAGGGAGTCAATAAATAGCTGAACCCGGTCTCAGCATCCATTTGGAGGTCAGATTCACAATAAACGCCATTTAATTCAAGTCTTGAGGTTGATATTGGAGCGGAAGTGATTTGATGTTCAATGTGTTTCGTTGTCTTTTCTATTGTAAAGACGATTCGAGATTTGAAGACAAGGTTCATTTTCGCTGACGAGCACTGGTACAATTTGATTGATCTTCTCTAATGAACTTTTATTCTTCAGCTCAAGTTGTGGTTGGTCTTTTAAAGGCTCATCTATAACTGATGATAGTGAATGAGAAGTAGCTTTTAAGGTCAGGTTTCTATCCATGGCTGAATCTGCCATTGAAAGCTCTACTGAGAAAGTCATTTTTGGTGCCTCTTGCAAAGCTGATGACCTCTGTCCCTCTAAAGTCATCATGGGTTGATCGTCCATGTTTCAATCTACAGCTTGAAACTAGCCATAAGGAATATCCAGAAGAGTTTTTGTATGATGCCAGAAACTGCCATGTTCATCAAGTTCCACCATTTGGACTGAACTGGTTCCTCTGTGCTAATAAGCACTTTGTGCCAACCATCCTGAAAAGAAAGAACAGCTAATATAATGAGTTTGCTTTAAATGTGTGCATGTTTTTTTTCTAGCTAGGCACATTTACTTAAGTGTGATTATGCCATTTCACAGACTTTTTTTATCCAAAGGAATTGTGTTTAAAAAAAATTTCTGATGGTGTAGCTCACAGTCCTGCTCGTAAAAATATCTTAAACCTATCAGCCTTAAGTGGTCAACTGGTTTCCTTGCCTGGACAAGCGGATTAGACTGGTCTGATAGTTTTGAACACTTTTTAGATGGTCATTCTGGCCAAGACTAGACCATCTTAAACCAGAAATGCACCGTAGATGGGTTTTTTTAGACAAGGAAATTGATGAAAATACATCTCAGCATTGCTTCTGATGGAAAAGCAGAATTATTATTCCAACAAAGATTTTAAAAAGTAAGCAAATCTTATTCAAATGTCTGAATTACTTTTTATATTCAGTGGTATGAATATATTTCGGTGCTGCGTTTACCCCGGAATATTGCTTTAAATGAGATAAGGATGCATTGGTGCATCGCTTTGAATGGGATTTTATAGAAAGACACATATATTTCACAAGGAGCAGGAAACATGAGTAAAATGGAAGAGTAACTAGGAAGCCCACAGAGAAAACGTCTGAAAAAACTAAGAATCTCACAGATGGAGAAAGACTGAATCCCCTCTAGAGAGTCTCACTGAGGCAGAGAAGGGATAACGGAGAGCCAAAGAGGGAATAACAAAGAATCTTACACAAGTAGAGGAGGGAATAACAGGGGATCTGAGGGGTTGAACATCTGGCTCGGGCTGAGAGCGTTCAAGTCTGGATTTGTTGAAGGCACGATGGTAGTGACATCAGTGCTATGAGGAATCTGGCTCTTCGCTCCCAGTGGCTGATTTACAATATACCCGTCCATTCATCAGATGACCTAAATGTCCCAGACCAAGCTGTGGTTAGCAACCCTGCTAACCCCCTCATTAACCTCCAACCACGCTCCACAAAAACACACATTTAAACCACAGGAAGAGCCTGATTGGTGGAGAAAGAAAGAACATTCCTTTCTGACACCTTAGCTGAAGAACATCATCTAGAGAGAGGAGCTGTGAAAGACAAAGATTAGTGCTGGCAGGATGTTTCAATCAAGCGACTGATCATGTGAAATCATGCTATACTGAGATGTGATTGGTTGGTATTGTAAGATTTATTAGTTTAGTATGCAAATTGCATCTGACAGGCTAGGTTATTCCAGAAGTGAATGCTGGGCTGTGGAAAGAAAATAGGTCAATTACAAATAACATGGGCATTAAGATTTTGCTTTTATAAAAAATAAGATGTTAGGCTTAAATTCCCTATAGAGAAAAATAAATATACTAAAATGTATTTACAATATATTTATTTCATGCTAAGTCTATGATAAACACATTTATGTACTTAATAAAAATACCCTGCAATTGTACTTTTGGTATACTAAACTGGTATACTTGGATTGAAACAACTCCTTTTGTGCTTAGTGCACTTTAAATGTGTTGAAGTAGTGCGGAAGTCCAACTAAAGATATACTGAAGTATTTAATTGTGCTAAATTGGAACTATTGCAAGTATACTCAAGTACTTTAAATTGAAACTTTACATATCTTGCATTTAAAGACAGACATTATTCAAAAATCATACAATCCTCATTGATAGTGACATTAAAACGCATTTTAGGCTTACTATTAAGAAATGTGCAAGTTGTACTCCAAATAAAGTTGAATTATAATTCTTCTTATATATAAGTCTTGAGCAACATGTAAATATGTTAATAGATTTGAACTGTACTTAGTATGAAATAAAAGTATTTTAAATATATTACTTTTTTTACTAGGGTTCATTTGAATGAATAAGGTCAAGTGCATAGACGCTAAACACCATTTCAATAATGTTTTTAGCACTTAAATAGTCAATGTGAAAAAAAAGTTTTTAAAGTGTACAAAATGTACAGATGTATATAATTAAGTGTGCAGTCTTGAAAAGTGACTGATATTTAGTTTTAAAATCGATATTTACCCTTTTAACCAAAAACACCCAACTACTCAAATATTGAAATAGCAGCCTTTCAATTCTTGATTGAACATAGCCTAAAAACTAACACAATAACAACAAAATATAAATACGTTTTCTTTTTAGATAATTTACTTTGAGACTACAAAATAAATAGTTTTTATGCTATTGTATTTCTGAACATTGTTTCGAGTTATAATATGTCCTGTGTATTATATTTTATATAAATATTACATATTTAGCACTATTAGTCAAAGAATATCACAGAAATATCCATATTGATCTTCCAGCGGTCAACTCAGAAACAGAAAAAAAAACATATTTCACTGACTGATATGCTTATCTTGTTTTCATGCAGCTTCCAGTATGGAACTTTTGCCAGTGGTCATCAACAGATGGACATACTGAATATTCCCGTGCACTCCCAAGCATGCATAGAAAATCAGAGCTGTATCTGTGGTGTTAAATGAGAGAAGGGGGCCAGCTGGCAGCCCTGCCTGTGGCCTTCACTCATTTAACACGTCGCCTTGTGCTTCGCTCTCATTCTATCTCTCTCGAACACACATACTCACAAAAACATGGTCAAATTTCAGCAAGAGAAAGGAAAACATGCACCTGCCTTTAACACAACCTCAGGGCTTTAACCTTTAAAAACTGATAAGAACAGTGACCAAACACCGCACAAGGACAGTGACTCATAGCTCACAGCTCTTGACTTCCTGTGTGCCTGCGACACATGCAAACATGCTCAAATGAAAATCACAAACCGTATATAAAACAGGTTATGCAATATTTGACACTATACCTATATGTCAGATATTACAATGCACAAATAACCTGTATAATGTTAGTTCACATTAAATAATTTGGACATGCTGTATTTCACTTAAAAGTGCTTCAAATAGCATTTTGCTGATTATTTTATTATAATGCATTTTTAATGGAACTCACAGAGAGATTACATGCAATATTTATAGTTTTAAAAATAAATTTGTCAAATCATAAGACCGTTTAAAATGATTCAGTCAGAAGACAAATGTAAAAAGTGATTAAAAGTGACAATTTTGGTGATTAGTAACTAATTTAACAGTGTAAACTATCTTTAGTATCCTTTTAAATATTATAATCGGTCACTCAGCATGACAGGGTTCATATTTGGATGTTGCATAATTGGACGTTACAACATTTGTTTTGTAATTTGCCCAAAAAGAGAAAACTCTGTCTCTCATGAGAAACGGTGTTGCAAGTGTAACCCTGATTAGATCTAGTCCTCTCACCTCCTTTCCTTTGGCCGTTGTTCTCTAAAGCCACAGTAAAAGGAGGCCTCCTCAATCCCAGCTGTATAAAAGACTTGATCCAAACAGCCAAAGTGAATGTTACTCAAGCGTTCTACAAGTTTCTCGTTGAGCGCAAAGTGTTGCAGTACATGAAAAGGGGCAAGCAGTGTTTTCTTTTCACTTTACACACTGTGAGTGACTGTTAACGCTGCCATTCCCATTCGTTTTACAGAGATCGTTATTAATTCATTGCACGGTGTAATGGTCCTGTAAAAACGTCTTACTGACACGTGTAAAGTTGAAATAGTCCTGCGACTCCTGCCATATGTTCCTGATGTTTGATATGCATCATTAAGAGTCACATTTCTCAGCATTTGTACGCACATCAAAAGTGTGCATTTTTTGTTTATTTTAATGTTAGACATTTTCAAGATTGGATTAGGAAAATGTATATTAGGTCCTGGTCACCATTTCTCTTTTAGTATTTTATTCACTTTTTTCCCTTCACTGGTTTATTTTAAATGGCCCAGCAATACACCAAATGTGTAAAAATGTGAGACATTACACTGCAATAGCAAGACATAAAGTTTCAATTACAGTATGGCAAATAACAGGGGGGATATAAAGTGGCACTTATGAGAAATAAGGATGCAATATAAAGAAAGTCACAACTGTGAAATTAACAGTCAAATGACATTATATAAATTTATACGCAAAGACAAAGTGGCAATTATGAGAAATAAAGATGCAATTAAAAGAAGTCGCAATTGCGAAATATAACTGTCAAATGGCAAGATATAAATTCACACTGGAAGAGCTAAAGTGGCAATTATGGGAAATGAAGAAGCAATTACTTGTTTTTATTAACAGGCTTCTGTTATGTAGTCTCTCCGTTAAAAATGTGAAGTTGCATACATAATTATAAAACAACTACCAGAATGCTATTTAAAATAGTTTTAGATGCAGTAAATGCAAAATGTCACAACACAGAACATATGAACTACCCGTCTAAAGATGTTTAATTAAAGCATATGTAACATTTCCCAGCAAGTCCTGACATTTCACTTTCACATTTAGAAGCACATTCAATTAAACGTATTCATTTGGCAGACACTTTCATCCAAAGGGACTTCAAGCTATCAGTATTCTCGGTCATGAACTTTATCCGTCATCCACCTGCACTGAGGAGTCTCCAGCAGGTCAGCATGGAAGCTGAAGTCTCTGCCCTACAGACAGACTTCTGCATATTAAAACAATGAAGGCCATCTCACCTTTGAGTACTTCAGAACGTGCTGGGAAGTCCAACAGCCGTCACAGTCATAATGAGGAGAGTGCAAAGTGTCTAAGGTCCCATTAAAACCAAAAACATGCGTGTGGACGCCGCTCAGCCTTCGCGAGCGTCTCCTTTGCCTCTTCTCCTTGGAAATTCAAGGCAACTCCTCCGCAGAGGGAGAGGTGCTGTCATCACAAATTCCCCAAAATCCCCACAGGCAACGGGAAGCCTCAGCATGCAGTGACTAAGTCATTCAGAGTAAGAGAGCAAGGGGAGGAAGAATGTATAGTTGTTAGAATGATGGTTTGGAGGAGGAGTCATGTCTAAGGGGAAAGGGAGAGAGAGAGAGAGAGAGAGAGATACTGTTGTGTAAACAAGGCCTGCATACAGCATATTTGGATGTAAATGGCCTGGACTGGCTTTAATTGTGAAGGAGAAGAGATCCATGTCTCATTGTATGGCTCTGACCCCCAGTTCAACGGGCTGGATGCATTCCAGGTTACGCCACCGTTAAACCCACTGAAAGCCATACGGATACTTTCAAAACAAAAGGAATGGATGGAATAGGAAAGAAAAGGAGATATTTTACTTTACCATGGCTTTCTCCTTTGGGAGAGCTATCCCAGGAAGTTCAGCGGTTGTGTCCAAATCCTAGGGCATAAGTCAATGACTCATCAAGCTGTGTTTTTGTATGAAGATGCTTAACGATTGGTTTCCAGGGAACCATAGCATCACATCTAATGATCTGGAACAAAATTCAAGAACACTTTAGAGAGAACCAAGTAAATATTTAATGGCTACAATGCTTATTTCTTGGTAAAAATGGAATCCTACAATAGGAGAAAAAAAAAACTTATATATAAATATATAAACACATTTTTTTCTTGAATATATACATGTATGTTTATTTATTTTTACATAATAAATATACATTATACACGCATATATTTGTCACGATCACGTCGAGGCAAGGGAAACGAGAATTGCAACAAACAGAAGGCTTTACTTAGCAGGTGGAGGTAGACAGACACAGATGACATTTACAGTTGACGTATAATAACCGACAGGAAACATGGGGCAGAACAGACTATAAATAGAGAGAACTAACTAGACACACCTGGAACATAATCAAGACACAAGGCTGGGATTAACTGAACTAATAATGACAGAACGAGGACAGGAAGGACCATATATGGGCACAAGAGGAAGGGAGACAAGACATGGGGATACAGGTCTGACAATATTATGTAAACAAAAACTTATTTTCGATGTGATTAATCGTGTGACAGCACTAGATATAATTAAACATTTAAGTTTAAAAAACAGATCAAATGATAAATCTAAAATCTATTTAAATATATATTTTAAAAACAATTAATTATTTTTTATCATTCTAAAACTTGTGCATAAAAAATAAATCCTTTAAAAATGTATTTTTAAAACATAAAAATTACGTAGAAATAATCTATAAAAAAATAATTTAATAAAGATATTACTTATAAAACTCTGGATTCAGACATGCTCTGATTCTCAACAGATTGCATTATCCAGGTGAAGCACCGTATAAAAACTCCAATGCTGATGTTCTCTTGTGCTAAATGATCTGTGCATTTCCTTCTGTGGTTGAGAAACATCAATCAGCTTGTTTGTTCACCACTGTCCTCGCTCACCCTAGAGGAAGCAGCGGTCACAAATCAACACAGACTCCTGCTGACCCCATCTAGAGATAGAGAGAGAACGAGAAGGATCCCCTTCATTCACAAAACACTCTTCCATTCTGCCTGCAGCCACTATCAACAACGCTTTCACATTACTCAAAGAAGGTACTCATTTTACATCGGTCCAAAAATAACAGCCTCATTAGCAATTTAATGTTTCTGTGTGTTTACATAGACCGCACTAAAAAGGTCATGTATTAACACTTTCTGAAGGAAAGAAAACTGAATAGTGTTCACCTATAAACAAAACTTGACACCATAATGATTACAGTATTTTTACAGTCTTTCGACATCTATTACCATATTTTACAGTTACTTGGGTATTAGGTAGTTGCATACTAGCCCAAGTAAAAAGAGACAATTATCTATGCTGTTCTCATTCTGATATGGTTTTCGATATGGTTAGAAACAGCACAATTTAATACACGTTCATACACTGTAAAAAATTAATCTAGAAAAATATTTTACGCAGAAATTTCTAGTAGTAGATATTGTAATAAGTTACAAAGAAATGGCATATAACATAAAATTAAACATGTAATTTTGAAGTACAAAGACTGAAAGTATTTTTTTTTGTAAAGACACTCCAATAATCTCCAAAATGTCCACTACTTTAGTGCATATTTCCATAAAATGGAAGTGTTTTCTTTTTTAAAATCCCCATTTGAAATTATTAGGCATGGCAATAACCATCACAATTCATTACCAACTAAATAAATGAAATAAAGAAACGCTGAACGGTGGCCAAAGCCAGCTTAGCATTGCCATGAGTGCTGCCAAAATGTACTCTGAGGCTCCATAATCTTCAAAGGCGCTCGAGCAAGAAAAAAGCAAGACCTTCTCAAAAAGAGAGGGCTTGTGTCACCACCAGTCTGCACTACATGGGGATCACCACAAGGGCAGCAGATGAAAAGCAGCAGCAGGCTGAGCGATTGGCAGGATTGTGTGAATGGATGTCTTTATTTGCAGCGGTGGAGCCCTGGAGGTGAGGTGACCCTTCTTTGCGCTGTGGGGGTCCGGCTTAAACACAGCTGGATCTTCATGTAGCTCAGCCAAAGAGGTTCTCTTCTGATCTCTTTCCTCTAGCGCTGAAAAGCAGCCCTGTTTCTTGGATTCTCTATGTTAGATTTGTGGCTGAGAAGACAAGGAGCTCTCTCTCTCTGTAGAACCGCTATAACGCACATCCACTGAATGCCACAAAGAGTTGTGCTTCTGTAGTGCTCCTCTCACTGAGAAGATCAATTATTAAATGACCTGTTCAACAATCTGAATGCCCATGTCCAGTTATCACAGTTATTTCTGACAGATTTTAAATCAGATCAGAGAACTCATTTTGAGAAATAAAGTCATATTTATGCTTTCAAAAATGAATTTGTCAAACCATAAGACCAAATGAACAAAAACTTGGAGTAATTTTGACCAATTTATTAAAGGAACAGTTCACTAAAAATGAAAATGGGCAAAAAAATGACACCCTTGAGCCATGCAAGATAGATGAGTTAGTTCTTCATCAGAACAGATTTGCAGAAATGTAGTACTACTTCACTTGCTCACCAATGGATCCTCTGCAGTGAATGGGTGCCGCCAGAATGAGAGTTGATAAAAACATCACAATAATCCACGAGTAATCCACACGACTCCAGTCCATCAGTTAATGTCTTATAAAGTGAAAAGCTGCATGTTTGTAATAAAGTTGTGTGGATTACTTTTGGATTATTGGTGATGTTTTTATCAGCTGTTTGGACTCTCATTCTGACGGCACCCATTCACTACAGAGGATACATGGATGAGCAAGGAATGTACATTTACATTTAGTCATTTTGCAAACGCTTTTATCCAAAGCGACTTACAATTGGGGTCTGCAACAAATATAATGCTACAATTGTAGCATTACATTTCTCAAAATCTGTTTTGATGAAGTAACAAACTCATCTTCGTCTTGGATGACCTCAGGGTGAGTACATTTTCAGCAAATTGTCATTTTTGGGTGAGCTATTCCTTTACAAAGAACTGGCTCTTATGAATAATTTATTGTCAGAAAATGCATTGGCTGGGTTTCAATTCATGCATTTATACATGAATTTTGGATATCACATTAAAATTCCTGATGCAAGCTGCACATAAAATCTCCAAAATTGTCATTAAAAACGTGTGCATACTTGAGGAAAAGCCATGTTTAATTCAGTAAGATGAGGTGCATGAACTAAGATGTAAACATTTACTGAATTGCATAATTTCGTTAGTGAATTAGATGCTAGAACACTTTCTATAACAAGCGACACAATTCATTCTTACTGAATTCCCAAAAGTGTTCTGTCTGCAGAAAAATGCAGACGTTGAAGAATTGTTAACAGAGCCATATGTCAAAAAAACAACAACATTTGGTTCTAGAATTTGTTTAAATGAAGCCATAGAAGAGCATTATCTATGGCTGTCAGCCATATAGACACATCCACCATGAACCATATGCAAACCCCCACAATCTGCCATAAAATATGACAACACCTCGAGCAGGATGCATCTCGTTAAATCTAAAAATATTTACATAACTCCATGCAGCCCAGATCGGGCCTGTTCCTTTTCGCAAAGTACATCTCAGTCATCTTATTATAGTGATATCTATGCATGAGTATAAACGAGATACAGGGTTTATTTGAAACACAAATGCCCATAAAAAAGTTACATTGCATTTTAATAAAAAAAAATCTAAATGTTTATGTCAAAGTGCTAATAATAAAGTTAACTTCAATCACAACAAGCCAGAGCAGAAGACTTAAAAAAAAAGTCAAAGCATTTTCTAATCAGTATTCCACAGATGAATGTGGAAATGGTGCTATTGTGTTATTATTTACTCTTTTCCGAGCGAAGATTATGAAGCTAACAGTGTTAACAGAGAGACAAAGGCAGGTATGTCTGAATATAGTGGGTGACACTGGAGCGTTGGTGCGTTTATAGTATTAAATAAATCATAGGTGAAGAAAGGGACAATCTGGCAATACTCCAACCGTGGGCTTTTACAATACTCCAACATTAATCACTGAGAAAACAGATGAGAGATTGGAAAATAATAGTGAAGGTTTTGCGCAATATTTTCATGCTCAAATGGCATTTAACCTCCAGCGCTTCCAACCAGCCTCATCCCACACTAAACCTTGAAATCCAGACACTTATGTAACATTAAACCGCCTCTAAAAAAACACACACAAAAAAAGAATAAAAAACACCCCAGCAATGCAACTTGTTAAAACATTCCAGCAATGCCTTCATTTTTGACTCAATATTCCCATTCCGTTTCAATTCTCCGACAGATTCCCGACATTCCAAAAAACCTAGACAGGTGTTCTGCATTATCTCCTCACCTCGCACTCCGGTTCTGTCTGTGCCCTAAGACACTCGACCCATCCTTATAAATCTAACTTAACGCCCTCGGTGGCAACTAACTCATCGGCTTTGGGTTTCGCATTAGCTAAGGCTGTCAGACTCAAAAAGAGGCAATGGATCAAAGTTCTCACTTTGTTCTCTAAGCAGTTGCTTCTAAAACATGTGGTTAAGCGTAGTCGTACATGACTTAGGTACCAGAAAAGGTGCTGAGATGCCATCTATTTGCTGCTAACTAAACATTAGAGCATTCAGGAAGGATTTAAAGCTGTTTATGATTCAAAAACTGAAGATCAAGACATTGCAACAAGAGGAATCACCGCGCACTTTCAGGCCTCTTTAAAGAGCCACTACTTGGAATATGTACACTGCTAATCATATTGTACTGGGTATCTTTTTCCTGTTTTTTTCTTTTATCCAATGCGACAAACAAATGAAGACAATATAAGCATATAATACCAACAAAAGAGCAACGATATATAAGTGCTATGACAAGCCTCGGTTAGTCTAACGCAGTACACATAGCAATGTTTTTTTTTTTGTATAATAAATAAAAAGAAACCAAGTCGAAAGAATAGAAAAAGAATAAGGAACACTAGTGTTAGACATGTGGCTCAGTGGTTAGAGCATTGCGTTAGCAGCGCAAAGGTTGTGGGTTCAATTCCCAGGGAACACACATACTGACAATACAAATGTATAACCTGAATGAACTGTAAGTCGCTTTGGATAAAAGCGTCTGCTAAATGTAAATGTTAGAGGGTCATTTTTAGAACAAATAATTATTCAACAAGCCATATAATCATAAATGGGATCTATTATAAATAATTTTGGCTTTTGACAAAAAAGGCCATTTGCCTTTGTTGTACAAAGTCCTTCAGAATTCATTATTTTAGTTATTATTTATTTATGTATTATTTTATTTTTATTTATTTATTGCCAATTTTCAACCAGGTTTGTCTTTTTACCATGTTGGTAGTATAAGTAAATAATGTTTATTATTTTTCTGTTACTTGCACCAAGACATCCCCATTTATTTGTCAGCAAATGTCCTCCAGATTACGTAAGGCTCATAAAAGCTCCAGGACTTTTGTGAAAACTACAGATCGTAAATCATTTTTATGTGTCTGTTCATGGATAGTCTGATCAAGCCCAGTACATTAGTGAAAGTGAAGTGACATACGGCCAAGCATGGTAACCCATTCTCAGAATTCGTGCTCTGCATTTAACCATCCAAAGTGCACACACACAGCAGTGAACACACACCCGGAGCAGTGGGCAGCCGTTTATGCTGCGGCTCCCGGGGAGCAGTTGGGGGATCGGTGCCTTGCTCAAGGGTCTCACCTCAGTTGTGGTATTGAGGGTGGAGAGAGCGCTGTACATTCCCCCACCTACAATTCCTGCCGGACCGAGACTCGAACTCACAACCTTTCGATTACGAGTCCGACTCGCTACCATTAGGCCACAACTTCCCCCCAAGTGTTTAAGCGTTTCTGCCTTTTTTGCCACAGTTTTTTTCCTCTAGTCATGTAACTACAATTTCATTAAATAAATAAAAAACAATTTTATTACAACAATGGTCAATTATGTAATAAAATCAAATGAAAATGAATACATTAAATAAAAGAAAACCCAGATTTGTGAGAAGCCAGTTTTGAAGAAAGCACATCAGTGATGTAAGATCTGATACATATGGCATCACAGAAGTCCCATCAGGAGACTGTGCTGACTGATCAACCTCGTGTCTTTAACTGGCATCTCTCAGTTTGAGTCCATCTGCTCAGCGGACCCAAAGTTTTCCCTGACGAGCAATGCTGGAGAATTATTAGTATTACAAGCATTTGATACTGACTTCCAAATTGATTAGTTCACTTCAAGAAACTAGCAATAACACTAATGCTAACGAGCGTTCGGTAAGCGTACCAGTTTGCTGATCTTACAAAGCCACATTGTGTGTCTATCAGTAGATTTTCCTGTTAGCAGTATTTCTGCATGACACATTTATGCAGAAATATTTTTGAAATATCTCAGGTCTTAAATACTGGTTGGGGTTTACATTTACATTCCATTAAATCTCCAGCGTCCCATATTTTAAGAATTCCGCCCATATTTTAGGCCATGTTGCAATAGATGACAACATTCCACAGATTTATGAATAACCAGAGTATCATTGCTCCGGTTGTGCGGCGGACTTGCTCATATTTTCATGACAGCATGATTGGTTGGTGACTTCCCAAGGGGATTATAAGAAACCTCAGTGTTGATATTTTCCCTCATTTGTGCTTTTGGGGTTTATAGATTTCCAGATTCATTGCAAAATCAATAGCAGGGGACCGCGGGGGGCCTCTAGACGCCCCTCTGGCACCAGCTGAAAACACCCAGGTTTAAACAGAACACCAGGAAAATGCTTCGGAACAAAAGGACTAAAAGAGCAAATGCTGCAGGAATAGATCTGACCACTAGTACTTTTGTGACTTTTGAGTCAGTGACATTTCCTACGAGTCATCAGGAAGACAGTGCTGCATAAAAACACATAAATAAAGCCAGTAAAAACAACAGTTCCAAATGGGTGATTTTGCAGCGATGCCTTAGAAGAACCACGTTTGGTTCCCCAAAGAAACTTTCAGTCAACAGTTATTAAAAGAACCATATTTTCTTAGTGTAAAGACTGTTTTGATAAACTAAAGAACCTTTTTTTTCACTATAAAGAACCTTTTGTAGAATGGAACGATTCTATGGATGTAAAAGATTCTTAATAGAAAAATCAATGCCAATACATTTATTTTTAAGATTGCATTATGAAAATTTCTGTCCCATGAACAAAGTTTGCAACCATTATCAGACATTTGCTTTCCACAAGCTTGCTTTGTTCTCAAAGGTTCCTAAAGCACCGTGTAAATTTGACATTCACATTGCTTTGATTGGCTGATTATCCTGTCAACACAATAGCATTCATCTATCATGTTCATAAAAGCTCTGCGGAAATTGATGGAAAAACAACGTTACATTACAACTGAAATATGTGAGCATGGTGTTTTTATAGTGAGCACTATGACCTTTATACCTACAATGTTTACTGAGGATTTGTGGATTAATGATCCAAAAAGCTAAAACAAATACACACAAAATACACAAAAAATGAACAAATAACATACAAATTAACAAGAATGGATAAAATAATAAATGAACAGATAAATGTATAAAATGCATAAAAATGTGTAAACTTGATGACATTTGTCAACTAATAAATATCAAGAACAAATATTTATATACTTAATACTTAAGTATTGTAATAGCAATAAAAAGTGTTGGTTGCTTGTTCATTGTCCAAGTTAAATGGTATCTCCTTTAATTGGGAAACCACGTAACCTCAAATGAATCAAGAATTTACGTTGGACTGAAAACCCCAAACAAACACGTCCACCACGTGACACTGAGCATGTTTGTTTGTTGTACACAGCAGCCGTCTTTTATGAGGATGACGGTGTGACGTTCAAGTACTGACTCAGATTATCAACACAAGAGTCATGACAGCAGAAACCTGTCAGAAACCCTGTTATTTCAGCAGTGTAAATCAGAGTCTCCCTGTGATTATCAGCTAGATATAGAGTGCAGAGCGGTTACGTGTGTTTGTGTGACCTCTGTGCGAAAAACACAGCACGTCAGGAATATTCAATGGAATGAAGAGCAAATTAATTCACCTTACAAACACACTCCAGCCTCACCTGCCTTAACTTGCTCAGGCGGTGGGCAAAATCAGGGAGCGAATTCCTTTTACTGGAAGCCAGCGGTAGACGTGGGGAACATGGGCTGCTCATCAGGTGATTTTATAAAAAGTAGAGTTTTGTGTTACATTTCATTATTTACATTTTTATATGCAACAAAAATATTCTTAAATTACAATCTTCAATGACTGCGTCATCATAATAAATCGAACTCCAACAGCGAATTTCATTTCCCCGAGCAAAATAACATAAGCTAAATGAACACAGAGGGAGCATTAACTAATGTCTAGATTGACTCGGGTGATGTCTAAACTCCTCTGTTTCTCAGTCTAGAAAGCATTTTGGTTTTATATAAACAGCTAAAGATGTATAGCAGGGTCACCACATTTGACAAGGTAGTATTAGAGGTAACCAAAATCTGTTTCCCCCCCTCTATTTCACACAGCATCGCTTTAATGTTCTCCAAATTCACTCTAGTGATTCCTTTTTTACAGTCTATGAGTGATACCTAAACTGCTCTGTTTCAATGCATTTAGGTTTAATATAAACAGCTCCAGAAATACAGAGAGAGCTTACTTGAGCACTTCAGGCCTAATATGTTTTTTTTTGACAGTTCCAGGCAAAACCATCCACACAAAATTAAGATAGGACTGGTTTTATTTAATCAGTTTAGGACTAGGATTAGTTTGGCTAGTTAGCATGGTCCGGTTAGCTCTTGGAATAGTAACTACATAACCTGGTTTCTCCATTGAAGACCTATCAAAATTAGCTGCATATTCCAACAATATACTTTTTTTTGTATGCAACGTATCTTGAAAATATTGCGTTAGTGTTTTAAGCAATACCTGTTTTTGGAGGTCTATGAAAGGCATTCAATTGACTTTCTCTATTTTGGCTCAAAATGTTCAGTTCAACCAAGCAACTGCCATTAACAAATAGAAAGTTCACTGGTCCTCACTGGTTTCAACTGAAAATTGACTTCAGAAATGCCTGGAAACAGGGTTATTTTTATATTAGCATTGAACCAATGTGTTCCATCCATAGTTATAAACACAGATGTCCACCTGGACAGGAAATTCAAGACATTCATGTTAGCCACCGAGTCATGTTGGCAACACATGCTAGAGCCGGATCTCTCTTTCTTTATGGCTCAATAACTGTAGCGCGGGAGGTCATAGGAGGTGTCTGATTAGACAAGCAGCTGATAACTTCAGCGGGGTTCACAACGGCCAAGCTTGTTTCAACAGGGTCCCAGGCACACGCAGCTCACAGCTGTGCACACTTGTAACATGCTCTTCAGCCCACAATGAATCTTCATTAAAGCATGAAGTGGTTGGCCGCTGATCAGCGGAGTCATATTTAAATCCAGTGATGCCCAGGTAAAGACACATGAATGAGGAGTCTGCACGAGTCAATTGAATTTGCTTTGTAGATTTCATTTCCAAGGCTAATTACTTACAAATTCATCCGTTTCTGTGCCAGGCTTCAGTATGTGTGGCAACTGTGAATCTACAATCAAAAAATCCATCCATCAATCAATTCAATCTACAAGAAACATTCGGGTGTATCAGAAAACACAAGCGAGTAGCACTCTGTTGTGTTTAATGTCGATAAAAACCCTGATAAGGGTAAAGGCATATAAACATGAAACCAAAGGTCACTGTTTCCAGCTCATGTAGACAATGGGCCTCATTCATGTAACATTCGTAAATTCAGAGTAATTTGTGCATAAAACAGACCTTCCCGAAAACTCTCTTCTGAATTCACAAACGCTTCATAAACCTGCGATTTGATAGTTAAACATGTGTATGTTAATGAATTCCAATCATCCATAAATAGGGCGCTCGTGCACGCTCATTCACAATTAGCATAATCCCCGCCTTTGACCCATTACTTGTCTCAATGAGTCTCATTCATGAAACACAAGCAGCGCAAATTTTTGTGTAAATCGTTCGTAAAGCCGTTCTCACGTAAATTTTCGGATTCATACAAATGTTCGTATTTTCAAAACTTTAGTTGGTACGAAATAAATGTACACCTGCTCCCTACTATGTGTAAATGGTGCATAAAACGTTCTGTGTTCTTTTTGGCAAACTGATGACATTGAATTAGGAATTCACTCCTATATTTACGAATGTTTCATGAATGAGGCCCAGTATTTCCTGTCACAGCTTATAATAGCACAAGGTGACTTTCAAGGCTTTGTGGGATAAATACTGCTGATGTTTTGAAAAAAAAGCCTGTTTTGAAAAAGAGGGCATTTAAATAAAGGCATACACACCAGCTATTCAATCATCTAAAAATATATTCAAACATTACTCAAGAGAGCACCAATTTGCATATGCTCTTTGTTGTCTAAAATCTGTATGACTTTCTTTATTCTGCAGAACACAAAAGGTAACATATTACATTTAATTTTTCCCTTGATATGTTTCATGAACAAATGACTTATGAAGCAGTTCTTTTGAATGAAGTCAAAAAGATTCACCAAAAAGTCATTTAATTGTTAAAAGAAGATTTCACAACTAACTCTCTCACTAAACTCCCTCACTTAAGTTGTGCTAATTCATATTTTTAGGAACCTCTTTGATTAATAGAATTTAAAAAAAGAACAACATTCATTCAAAATAGAAATATTGTCTAACGATGCAAGTCTTTACTTTAATCACTTATCAGTTTAACACATCCTTGATTAATAAAAGTATTATTTATTTCACAAAAAGAAAAAAAATTCTGACCCCTAACTTCTGAGCGGTAGTGTATAAAGTTACAAAAGATTTCTATTTTAAATAAATGCTGATCTTTTTAGAATCCTGAAAAAAGTTTAAAAATATTCCAAAAAATATTAAGCAGCACAATTGTTTCCAACATTAATAATAAATCAGCGAGACACTGAAGACTAGAGTAATGGCTGATAAATTCAGTTTTGTATCACATAAATTATATTTTAATGTTAAAAATTAAATACATTTAATTGTAATAATCTCACAATATTACTGTGTTTCTTGTATTTCTAATCAAATAAATGCAGCCTTGATGAGCACAAGAAACATTATAGTATATAGCACGATATTTGACGTTTTGTTTTTGCAAAACATTTGAATATTGAGGAGTACAGAGAACAAAAGCATGTTCAATCTTGAAAAAAAACATGAGGATGACTAATTAAAGACAGACTTTATATTTTTGTGTGAACTCTTCCTTTAATGCACATCTCGTCCCACTTCCTTTATCATGTCACTGTGAGTGTTTCCAAATAGAAACATCTTATAAAAAAAAAATCCAAGTCAACAAAACAGCAGTGCATGAAGGATCAGCCAGATTTATTGGTTCTGCCCGACCGTCTGAGGGGACATAGAAAGGCCTGGTGGGGGAGGCATTGAGATGCAGCGTGTGTGAGACTGAGGCGGATCTGCCAGGCAATGAGTGCCAGGAGCGCAGTTGAACCAGCACCTGTCTGTTCTATTGTTCCATCCACCAAACCATCCACACTCATCCGCACCAACTGAACAAGACAGCTGCCTCTCTCTCATGTGTATCAAAGCAACGGCCTGACTCACCACTCCTAAAGAGCGAACAGTTTGAAACGAACCCACATTAAACAAGATGCTAGCTGAGAATAAAAGAAATAAAGAGGTCTCTTGATGTAATTTGCAATACGGTGCAAATCGATTGTATCACGCAGAGTTTCATTATGAGTTCTCTGCGATTAAGTAAGTGGAGCATGGGAAGGTGAACGTGGTCATTGAATTTGCAGATCATTTGCTGTGTTTTAATGAGAGGAGCAAGTTCTCCACCTGAGACCACATCTCAGTGTGCTTCATGCTTCAGTGGGTTCACTTACATATCTTGTAGAGCACACATACAGTACGTGCAGGAACGATACATTTTTTTGGCACTTACTCTCGCACTTATTATCAGACAGCCTGTGTCTCTGAGGGTACATTTAAACAGCATTTTTTTATTTTTAGAGTACAGACGACAACACTGTCAAAACGTTCCCTGTTGACATGGATCCATGGGAAGGGCTAAAAACTCTGTATGATGCATGCTGACCAGTAGTTGGTGACGTCACTTCGTAAAGAAACACTACGTGCTTGCGCACATAATATATATTTGCATTACGTCACCATTTTCATAATACTGCATTTTTGTAGTTTACACTGAAACAAAAACCTGCCCTTTAAAAACCCATTTTCAAACGTTTGTATTTTCAGGCCACCAAAAAGCCATTGCACGTAAATGAACAGCCAAAACTCATAAAAAGTTTTCAGTTGAAAATTGTGTTTTGTAAACACCCCCTGAATTCACAAATATTTTTAGCCTATTAAAATACCGTTATATGCCCCTAAAGTTCAATTTAGGGGTTGATTTTTGTCTTATATTTATATCATATAGTTTAGCAATATCGAAAAGCCAAGATTTATTGAATAAATTAGCATTTTTTTAAAGGGGTCATATGACACGATTTCATGTTTTCCTTTCTCTTTGGAGTGTTACAAGCTGTTCGTGCATATATAAGATCCGTAAAGTCTCAAACCCAAAGAGATATTCTTTCTAAAAGTTAAGACTTGTCCACGTCTTCCTAAAATGTCTCGTTCAAACACGCCCCCACAAATCTACATCACTGCATGGGAAGATTTGCATAACACCGTCCAAATGTACAAGCAAAGAAAGAAAGCATAACTTTTATTCTCACTGTAGTCACCGTCACTGATATTGCAAATATGGCAAGGGGCGTAAAACTTCTGTCATATGCTTGAAGTATGCGGCCAATCACAATGCACTGGATTGCTGGCCAATCAGAGCACACCACGCTTTTCAGAACGATGAGATTTGTAAAAATCGACAAGAGGAGCAACAATAATCTACGCGGTATGTGGAAAATTGTTTTTTTTTTACCTTAAACCGTGTAAACATTACACCAAATAATGTTCTTTTTAGCAACATCATATTACCCCTTTAACAAATCGAGTGAGCCATTCAGTGATTGTTTTTTTTTTTTTTGCTTGACAGCCCTAACATACATATCCATGATTTTTGATTTATGGTGTAAAATGTGCTAATGTGTGACAACGTGTTAACTATCATACAGAACCTTATTATAAAGAGTTACAAAAAACGACATAAAATAAGCACAAAAAAGCATAAAGCACACTGATTGGTTCTAACACCAAGGAACACATATTGCCACTGAGACACTGAACTTGACTTTGACTTGATTAAACCAGAGAAAGTGTTATATTCCAAATAAAACACTCACCATACTCAGATTTGCCACACCTACAACATTTGTTCAGTATCACTTTCTCCAGTCTAACAAAGAAAAACCTACTGTGCCAAATTATACAGCTGTTTAAAACATCAACACTGCCATCCTCAATCCATTATCTCTTGCTCTATAATTATAATCATATTTGTTACTTACCACCCATTACTGCAGTGACAGTTTTTGACGTCAGTATCTTCTCCTCTGTTTAGACACAATGAAGTGTTTAGACTGTTATCATTGTGTCAAAAACAGAACGACCACCCCCTTCAATCAAACCGATCCCTGATTAGTGTGAGCACACAGAGGAGGGGAAAGCCATATGGAAGATAAGAAGGCAATGGATATGAAAAAGGGAATTCACTCGGGACTGCTGTCACATGGTCCAAGCACTCCAGGCAGGTGCTGAGGGGACAGATTAATCCTATTGTTCCTGTAGATGCAGAACAGAAATGATGGACAAATTTGAGCATTTTCACAATTTTGCAACATACAATGTTTTGGGAGTGAGACTATAACGTTGAAATATTTCAGATTCATGCAGAATACTAACAGAAGCAGGTCATGATCTCATTATCCCATCACAAATGAACATATCAGCATGTGCACTGAAAGCAGACGGGTGCTGAAGAGCCCTCTGGTGCATAGTAATGGATATATTATACAAAGATGAAAACCTCAAGATCTGAACATAACTACATTATACAGAGAAACGTATTCAATTTTGCAATTCCATTTGGTGCATCTATTGGTAAAAAAGTGACATTTTGACATATGTGCAACAATAAAATATTATGACAAATATACTTAAATATTGTATTTTTTAAATATATATATTAATGTAATATTTAAAATAAAAATATACATTTGTGACTATATATTTCAATGTGAATTTGTATCTTTCAGTGTGACTTTCTTATTTTAAACTTCATCTGACGGTTACCTTTTTCTTTAGCTAAATAAAAACTGATTCAGAGTTTTTGGATTGGTGATATTTTAGTATCATTGAGTTTGTTTGTTTTTAACGTTTGTATTTGAGTGAATTTTTATTTTGTATTTTCCATCAGCAATTTTATTTTAGCTAAAGTTTTAGTAATTTTGTTCTGTTTTTGTCTTTTTAAATATGTCTGTACATTTGTATTAATTTAATGTTTTTTTTATTTTTGTTTTTTAGTAAATAAAGTTAAATTAAATAAAAATGAGAAATGTTGCTTTGGCAAACTCAGATTTATAAAAAAATGTAATTCTGTTTAATTGCATATAACTTTAAAAGTTAGTTTTAGTTTAGTTTAGTATAATAACCCTCTTTTGGATGGCAAAGTTTTAGCAAAACTAGGCTGAATAGGAATGTTTTATTACTTGTTTAAATGTTTTACTACATATAAATTAAATACTGTAAAAATGTGATCATTATTAATTGAAGAAAATCTTAATGGACTTTAATAAAACTCCAGAACCACAATACAGTGCTTTTTCTCGATTGGCAGGGAAAGACACCAAGAAACGATTCTAGGTGCCGTGCTGAAAATGAACATCAAATTCAGGATCTATTCAGTGGACAATCATTCCAGAGCACGCTTTGAGCAAACAGGGCAACGTTTCAACATGTAGCTCATACATACCGTAGTGGATGAGCTGGAGGGACTGAACAGTGACAGCTCATCCTCAACACATCTGAGGAGATTTCCACCCGGCTTGACTTAGGGACCTAGTGTACTCAAAATGCAATTTGTCATTACACATATTTATCTAAAGGAACTACCAGCATGCTTAGAACAGGGAAAAAAATCCCCAGAAGAGAGTAAGGGTTAAGCATTTTGCTCAAGGACACAGTGGCGAAAGGTGACCGCCGTAACTCTTGGTTCATGCATCACACCTTGCGGGCTTTGAACCTACAACCTTTGCTTAGCAAGTCAGATCTTTAACCGTTAAGCTTTCACTAACCTTTTGTACTTTTGCCTGAACTGAAACATTAAATAACATTGACGCAAAACTACATCATCACCTACTCACATCGCTCCAAACCCATTCGACTTACATTTCTCAATGGAATTGCATTTTCCTCACAAAAAGTATTGAAATCGAGTCATAACCGTAAAAAAAATATTTTTTGTAAATAAAAAAGATTATTGGCGTACGTTTTATAAGAAAATACTATATTAAATACTTCTACTCAAACTTCATATTTAATTCAACGTATTACTTGTTGCTTCTTTGTAAATATTTGTGAAATTTTGCAATTTATGAGTCAAAAATTATAAATTATTTCTACATTTTATTTTTTCAGTGTACTAATTACTTTTAGACACTGTTTTTCAGAGCTTGACAGCCCTTGGTCACCATTCACTTTCATTGCATGGAAAATAGCATCTCAGACATTCTCCTAAACATCTTTGTTGTGCCACATAAGAAAGCATGTCATACAGGTTTGGAACGACATGAGCATGAGTAAAACCTAAAAGCTTTTATTATTAAAAACAACAGTTCACATATTCCTTTGCAGCTTGAATTAACTGAGTGATATTGCACATTTACAGTAAGTGACTGAATCTTATCACAGCTGCACTCATGTGTCGTTGTTGACTGGTTGTGCATTTGAAGGATTCTTTATGTAAGGTGGCACACACCATTCCGCCAGCCTGCTTGAACAGATGCACAACACAGACTGGCTGTGTGATATAATGGCAGAAGTATCTGAAGAATGGTATTTGGATTTAAATCAACAGCCTTAGGCGAGGCACGGGAACATCTTGGGCCTCTTCTGTGAACATAAGGCCCCCACTCTATAAGGAAAGCAGAGTTAATGCCACATGAAGAGCTGTAAAAAGAGGATGCACATTCATTTCATTTGAGGTTTGACTGAGAATGTCAATATTTTAGGAATGATGAGAGCAGCGCAATGTTTCCCCTGAAAACATTTCAGGGGAAATTACAGAACACAAGAATGAGAGACACATGCCTTCTAGTCTAGAGAGTGGGTGGATGATTGACATATGATGGAGAAACCTGATGATGGAGAAGATATATAGGAGATGTCTGTCCAGATATGGGCTTCACAATCATTTGAATAATTGACATTAAATAAATTAAAGTACAATTACAGGTGCTGCAATTAACTATTCACGAAAAGTGGCAATTACACAAGTATTTTTAAATCATAAACTTAAATATGGACATTTATATACGTATATCAAAAAGCTGAATTAAATAAATAAAATATTAGAGGATATATTTTAACTAGCTGAAACTAAATAAATAAAAAATGTATGATTAAAATACAAATATTTCAACAATTTAAGAATTTGAAAAAAAATAAGTGACAAAAAGACAAATGAAAACTGATCATATAAAAGCAAAAGCCAACTCAAAATATTAATAAAAACGTATTAAAAATTAATTGCATTAATAAACTGAGCTAAAAGTACATTTTTGAACATGCTCTCAAGAGAAAAAAAGGTATAAACTGAGGTTGATTTACAATGCTTTAAACTTGCCTCTAACACAAGGCATGTGCCTAACTGACTTGATTCAGTCAATGGCTAACAGACAGTGTTTTTTTTTGGATTAACCCAATTTTTAGAGGAATTTGGTTTAATATACACATCTATGTAAAGTGGTCTGATGTCTTCTGCCTTTCTTCAGAAGCTTCTGCTATTCTCTGAAACATACAGTTGTTACCTGCGAGCCGTCCTTGAAGAAGTTGATTGTAACGTTAGCCTGTAACGTTGGGCTGATGATTGTAGGCTAAGGCTACAGCGAGACAATTTTGACTGCGTCCCAGGGTTAGTATGCACTTTGGGACGCAGGGTTAGTGTTTGTTTCGTAAACCGACATGTTTTTGAACCCAATAATCAATTCACTGATTCACTTCCATGTACCGACTCATATTTGCTCATTGGAATCCATGTACAATTAAAATGACGCGTGTTATTATTAAAACTAGTTGAACATGTCAGTGTTTCCGGTCCTAAACGACTCGGCGTTTTAATGAATGCAGTTGAGTAAATTATCATCACGTGTCGCCACTGCCTGAGGTAACCTTAAGAACTGGATGTGACTGGCTCATAAGTGAATCTTTTTAGTAAATAGATTCGAATAAAAAAAATAATCCATTTGCTTTGAAAACACGAAGATAACGATCACTGAATTAAAATAATATTATTATAGTTTTCAATTTTGTTACACGAAGATCAATAGTTTTCGCCAAAATAGCCTAATAGTTAATATAGTGTATTGTTTAAGATATTGCTGCTACTGGTAATATGTATATATTTGTTATTTATCAGTGGTGGATAAGTCGACGAATCTTCCAGATTGCCATGGTAATTTTCTGTCAGTACAATGTGAAAAATACGTTCTGCTTTATAAGATGTGCCAGCCCTGCTTTCACATCATTTATTACAGGCGGTCTATTTTCTGCCTGGCAAAATGTTCCCATGTCTTTCACACATTTATTTTCGTGATAGTAAATTCCGCTGTTCCCTGCCGACAAATTACTTCTTTCTGAGAAAAGAAGCCCCTTTATCTAACAACACGACAGTGCCCTGCAAAAAAAAAAAAAAACAGAAGCCCAATAAAAAAACAGTCCATTATAAACCTTTTTTCCAGTAAAACCATAACAAAATTCCTTTTTTTGGTAGTGTGTTTTGGGCATTTTTCCAATAGGATTTAACATCCCACCAATATAATCCATCACAGACCGGTAGACACCATTATAGTTTCCATTGAAACCAATACAATTCCCATTATAACCATTAAACCCATTAAATCTTCTATTGTGTTTTTCAGCAGGGTGTAAACTACCTACAGCTCAGTCTGCAAGGCAGTAAACGATTGCCTTTGAATTAAGTAAAATTATGTTCCTGTCAACCAAAGTAATATAGCAGTTTAAAGTCTATTCCATGTTCATTCATTCATTCGCTCGGTAAGCAGCAGCACGTAATATGCAGTTTAATGTACAGTCCAGTCAGAACAACACCCCTCTGTTTTTATTTATTTAATAAGTAAATAAACGCACGAGGTGCTTGTTTAAGGTTATTTATGTATTATGTGCATGCTTGTTTTCACTGTGGAATTTCTCATCTTAAAGTGGATAATATCCCCTTAAATAAATGTAAAATAAAACCAAATGATTCCACTATGGCAAATGGTACTCCATGCGTGCACATTTTGATATATGTGCTCCTTTCTCACTCCTCATCAGATGGTGGCAGTAGCACACTTCCATTACAACCAGAAAAAAAACATCCCAGAAACACAAACGTCTTATGTACTGTACACTCGCATAGATATATATATGGGCTGGTCGTGGATATATGGTGTATTCTTACGTTAGTATCTTCAATTACCTTGAATCTGATTCAAAAGGCGTTTAATGTAATGTATCGACTTATTTCATAGTTGATGATTGTGTAAGTGCACGCTTTTTGTAAACAAACAAGCAGTTGTTACGTATAGCTAGTAAGGAAGCGATGTGTCATGTGTTATGCCAAAAATCTATATATAGAGCAGCTATTAAACATCTGGCCAGAAAGGAAACACTTCTGAAACAAAACCCAATGCAAGGGACATGGAAGAGGTCTTTCAACGCTGAACACGTAATGTATAATCAATATTATCCCATTAAACCCCCTAGAGTGTAAAACTAGTCCCAGACATGACCTTTACAAGTCCCATGAGAGGAGTGAACTCATTTGCATTAGTTCTGTCTTCTTCACAGGCTTGTCTAGAATCAAGAGCACTTCCTATAGTTCATCATGTCAAGTACATATGTGACCTCCCTGAAAACCACAGGTTTCCCATGGGAAAGTTCCCCAAAGTCCTGGAGAGTCTGCTTAGAGATCAGGTCATAACAGATAAACAGGTTGGACATGATTAGTGAATCTGTAAATGATATTAACACACACACATATATTTAACAAAGCCAAGTTTAATATACTTTTTAAATGTCACTGTTATAGGTGTGGGCCCCTAAGATTGCCTCCACGGAGCTTCTGGGATGTGTGCATACTGAGGAGTACCTGTCCAACTTTATCAGCGGTAACATCAGTGAGAAAGATCAGAGACGAACCGGATTCCCGTGGAGTTCTGCTTTAGTACAACGCTGCAGATATGAAACAGGTTTGTCATTTAGTATGTGCTTAAAGTCAAAGATGTAATTATCAGGGTCATATTTCACCCTTTACTTTATATAGGGTTGTTTTAGTATTGTTTATATGTTATTATTAAGCCTAATATTTTAAATCAGCCTCAATATCTAATACAATTATTATTAAATTTTGAATTCCATTTTATTATTATTTCAATTTAATTTTAGTTTTTTATTATTTATTTATTGCTATGTTCCTTTATCATTTTCTGGATTTGTTTTATATATATGTATACTCATTACAAAACTTTTCTTATTGAAATAAGCTTAATAAATTAAATTATTATTATAAATATTACCATGAAGTACATTTACAAATTGACTTTTATTTTTTGCATTATAATACACAGACCCTATTTGTTATGAAAATAATGTCACAATGGAAAAAGGCTTTATTTTCTTATGTAAAACATATTTTGTTTTTGCATATTGCACTAATGCATAGCTATGGAGGTTTGTAAAACTACAGTATATCATGTAATGTATTTCTCTCATGTGAGGTGTGGTCCAGGCGGCACTGTGCTGGCAGGAGAGATCGCCCTGCAGAGGGGACTGGCGTGCAGTACAGCCGGAGGGACCCATCATGCCTTCCCCAGCTACGGCTCAGGTTTCTGTCTGCTCAATGACCTGGCTGTGGCTGCCAAACACCTGATGGGTGAGTCCACGTCCAGGAGGAAGATTCTCATCGTGGATCTGGATGTACATCAGGTACATGACTTCCAACCTTTTACTCTTTGGTTTTATTTTTGAGACAGAAATATTTAATAACAGTGGAGTAATCATTTACATCTGAAAAAAAAAAAATTGTACTGACCAAAATGCTGTTACTTTCCTGAATTATGTATAATAATAATGTTTTCCTTTCCTCTGTTTACTAGGGTGATGGTACAGCATTCATATTTAATGACGAACCGGATGTTTTCACCTTCTCAGTGCATTGTGGGAAAAACTTTCCTGTGCGAAAGCAGCAGAGTGACCTAGATGTCAGTTTGGAAGATGGCACTGATGACAAAGAGTATCTTTCCAAAGGTATTTTCATTTCACTTTCACTCATTTTGCACCTACACAAAAACATAAGCAGATCACTTTGTGACTTTTAAATAAATGTAGATCATTTCAATAAATCTCTATTAAAGGAATAGTTCATAAAAAATGCAAATTTGCTGAAATTCCAGGCCATCCAAGATGCAAATGAGTTTGTTTCGTCGTTGGAACAGATTTGGATAAATTTAGCATTACATCACTTCCTCTGCAGTGAATGGGTGCCGTCAGAATGAGAGTCCAAACAGCTGATAAAACCATCACAATAATCAACATGACTCCAGTCCATCAATTAATGTCTTGTGAAATGAAAAGCTGTGTGTTTGTAAAACACAAATTCATCATTACGGCATGTTAATTTTAAACACTCCAGCAAAAAAAAATTGTCCATAATCCGTAATAACATGAAAAGGTTCATTCCCTGTTGTCCTCTCACATCAAACTCCACTGACACATTTAAAACTGTTTTGGACTATTTTTGAAACGGTGCTTGATCTGTGAATATTTCTCTCCTGATTCAGATATTTTTTCACTGAAAAAACAGTATTATGGATAGAGAACATTTATTGAATTTCATTGCAAGTTAAAAAAGCTATAATGATGGATTTGTCTCTTACAAACATGCAGCTTTTCATTTAAAAAGACGCTAATTGATGGACTGGAGTCATGTGGATCGTTTTGATGTTTTTAATCAGCTGTTTGGACTCTCATTCTGACGGCACCCATTCACTGCATAGGATCTGTTGAATTTCTCCAAATTTCTTCTGAAGAAAAAACGGTAACACAACAATAAAGTGTCATTTGTTAACATTAGTAAATGTATTAACAAATATGAACAATACATTTATTACACTATTTATTAGTCTTTGTTAATGTTAGTTAATAAAAATAGTTGTTCATTGTTTATTCATGTTAGTTCACAGTGCATTAATGTTATCTAATGAACCTTAATGTGAAGTGCTACTGAAAAGTCAATCTCTTCTACATCTTGGATGGCCTGAGAGTGAATACATTTTCAGCAAATTTTAGTTTTTGGGTGAACTATTTCCTTAAATAAACCAGTGCGTTTACTATGGTAAAATGCATAGTCATTTCCTGTACAGTCCAGGAACACCTCCCTTGGTTACTGGAGGCATTCCAGCCGGATATGGTGCTCTATGATTCTGGAGTGGATCCACACTGGGAGGATGAACTTGGAAGACTTCGTCTCACAGATGAAGGTGAATCCTTTCACTCTATTGCGTACATATATCATATATATTGTAAAATTCAAAGCAGTGTTTTATGTAATTGACCCTTCAATGACTTTGTGCATTTACTCAACATAGGACTTTACCAGAGGGATCTTTATGTACTTCAGACAGTCATTAAAAAGGGCATTCCTGTGGCTACTGTCATTGGAGGAGGCTATTCCAGAGATATTGATCGACTGGCGCGCAGGCACTCAATAATTCACAGAGCTGCATCAAAGGTGAGGTCACAGAATTCATAATGAAAGTAACATGGTATTTCATGGACCTGCGTGAATTGAACATATATATTCAAAGGTTTATATGCCTTTAATGTTCCCATTTCTGCATTTAGGTTTGGAGAGAACATGGACTTTAACTCCAAGATGAAACTGTGCTAAACAATCTAAGATTGTTGGGTGCTGAGAGGGACCATATGTACGTTCCGCAGTGCATAGCCATTGTATGCAATAGATTTCATGAATAAAAATGCCATATTTATTCAAGCAATCCTTTTAATTTGTACTCTTTTAATAATGTTTTATTAATTATTATTTAAAAATGGTTGGGTTTTTACAAAGAAAAAAACTTGCCTCTTAAAATGAGTGTCGCTCACTGTTATTATTAGTATTCTAAATTAATATTTAATTAAAATCTTCATTAAAAAATACATGAATTTAGCCCAGTAGATCAGAAAAAAACAGTGCTTTTATTATACTATTTATTAATGCTAAAATTTATTTAAATAGTTCTTAATAATGCAGTTTTATTATAAACTGTTTTACAAAGCACATAATTACTGGTCTGTAATTAATTCTATACCTTTAATTAATTACAGATTAAAAATGAATTTGAGCCAGCATTCAAATAAAAACCAAAATGCTTTTCAAATATAATATAATAAAACAAGTTGTGTTTCATGAAGTAGAGAATTAATTAATAGTGTGTTGATATAACTGTTTTGGTTTATTATTAAGGAAGAACATTTAAAGTAACTGGAAATGTCACCTTTTTCACTGTAAAGACATGTATTTACTACCAATGGGTCAGATAAAACGAAATATAGCGCTTTTATTATATTTAAGTCAAAAATACACATAAAAATGGTTCAAGTTTAAAGGAAAATGAAAGAACTTTGTGACATTCTGACATGGTCAAGTTACACCAATACAAACATACACAATTTACAACACCAGCACAAACAAGTTGTTCAAGTTTTCAAGATGGAAATTCATCATGTGCAATCAATTACCAAGCTGTCGACTAGTTAAAATCTTGTTTAAAAGCGTCAGAGCACAACACAACAGCTAATACTAACCACACAACACATACACCTACACTGACAAACTCCTGAAGAGCGTTCAAGAAGAAAACGCCAGTTATGTGCTCACATCGTTTGGTTCAGAAAAAATATGTGCTATGCTTTCTTTTTCAGGCAGGCATTGCTTAAGACAGTTAACAGTGATACACCATTAAAATCAGTGCAAGTCAATTATTTTCAACTCAAAACTTAAGACATCACCAAGAATGGAGACTAAAGCTAAATTTAGATTAGCAAATTTCAAAGTACGACTAGCTTTAGGGTTACGATTTGGACCAACGCTGATCTCGTCAAAGCATCTTGTTATTGCCATTGATACTGATCAGCTAATGTTAGCCAAATATTAGCTCTCTGGTCCCAATACTTAAAATATCAAACTAAAACGTTTAAAGACCTCAAAATGGATATTATGAATTAAAATATTTAAAATGATATTTAAACCTTCCAGACTTGGACCTTCTCAGCCACTACGCACCAATTGGCATGGTCCAAGTAAGTGTGCAGAACATGGAGCTCATCAACATGGTTTTGGATCAACTGTGTCAGTTCTCCTTCCCTGAATACGTGGTAGTATCTCAGACAAGAGTCCTTCAGCTGTTCACCGCTTTGTCCACTCATCCCATCGCTTTCCAGAAGAGACGCTGTGCTTTCCTGCCTCAGCAAGGGCTTCTGTTGGCTCGATTTACCCTCTACCTCCACGTGTCCTTCAAGAGTTGACTGATCCCTCTGGTAGGACACCAAGTCAGGCAGTGGTACTGAGGAACAATCATGGACGAGCTCCACAGGAACAGTCTCATTTCCATTCCCAGAACTTCTGTTGTCGTTTTTATGGACCTGTTCGTTGGGATCTGAGATGAAGACGTCTTCTTCTAGACTGGTTCTGGAAGAGGATGAAAAGAGGCTGGACATCTGCCTGATGAGACCTCTACTGCTAGTCCGCCGGCTTCTGCTTTCCAACACTTCATCGACAGGGGTTTGTAAAGTGCTGGTAGAGGAACGGGACACGGTCAGACTGGTGAAGTCCAGCACTGAATCCAAAGATCTGGAGAAGAACCAACGCCTCTGTTGTTTCTGCTGGCTGATCAAGTCACCTTCGTCCACCATGGAGGATGTGCTTCTCACTTTCCTGTGCTTGTCACTGGAAGCGGAGTAGTCGCTGGCGCTTTGGGTTCCGTTGCCTCGCTGTCTGAGGGCGGGAGATAAAGGAGGATTGGGGTTCCAGGGTATGAAGATGTCCTGCTTCTCAAACTTACGCCTCTTCTGCTCCATGGCCCAAACGTAAATCATGATCCGCCCTCCCACACGCAGGGTGCGTGCCATCTCTTGTATTGCTCGGATACGCCGTTCTTTGGTGGACATGTGGTGGATGACTAAGCAATTGAAAGAAATTGCATTCATAGGTCATTGATATATATATATATATATATGTATTCTGGTGATTTCAAAGAACAGTTCAACCCAGAATTAAATGTTACTCACCCTACGCAGTACTATAAAACCCATACTTTTGCCATGTATGTAATACATTTTATTATAAATAATTTAGTTAACTTTAAAGCTAACCTTTTTTAAAGCTATATTTTATTTTTTTTATTGTATCATATAGTTGTGTTTTACGAAAGTAGAGAATCATTAGTTATTATAAGGTTGTTAATTTTACCTTTTTAATTTAGTATTTATTATGTTAACGTTTTTCATATGCAAATAATTTATTTAAATATTATTTATAATTAAAAATATACTAATTCAGTATGAGTCAATATGGTCTCAATTCAATAATGTCCCACAATTAATACTGTTCATTGTTATGATTCATCATCATAATATCAACAAACATTTTAAATTAAAAAATAAAAAATATGCACACTAAAAACATTTGAATTAAACCAAATATAGTACTCGTAATATTTTTCATATGCAAATAATTTATTTACATTACTTCTAATTAAAAATAATATACTAATTCAGTGAGTCAATATCCCAACACTGTTGATTATTATTCTTAATAATAATTAATAATTAAAACAATAATAAATAATAAAACAAAAGCAACAATCATTTTAAATTAAAAACTAAAATCATATATGCACTCTAAAAATATTTGAATCAAACAAAATATAGTATTCTTATGATATATATAGTGAAAGTTATTTTAATGTTTTTCATATGGAAACCATTTATTTCAATATTATTTATAGCTAAAATATAGTCAATACTGCCCCTTATCAATAATGTCACATATGAATAACGTTGATTGTTATTATTATTCACAACAACAATAATAATAATAATAGAAAGAAAGAAAATACAGGTTTAGAAGCTGGAAAAAATGCAACAGTGAGTAAATAACCAATTTTTAATTTATTGGTGAACCATCGCTTTAGAAAAGACAGTGTCCCTGTGTCAAAGGACAAATCTCTGAATAATATAAAGCCAAAATCAATGCAGAAAGCCCAGCTCATAGCGGTGGGCTGGTTAGTGGGGGCTTTCAGAGTGTTTAAAGCATTATGAGACTCTGATATCATCAATGGGCACATTAATCTTCTCTCGGAGGATTCACGAGGGGTTGCCAGGTGACCCAGCTGTACAGCCCGACAACAAATACTCCCAAGAAGCACTAATCTCCTGTAGCCTAGTAACACCTCGTTTCCTCCACCTCATAAAGCTTAACTAACCCTATATATCCGCTCCATTTCAAGTTAATGGCAGCACTGCCGGCTGTTTGATAGTGGAAATACTAGCATGTTAATGTGGGTGTCTGGCATTCTGAATTGTGCTCCTATGAATGTATCATTATGCTAATGATCTCATGTCAGAGCCTGTAACGCAGAAGATGTCTGCACTGCATGTTCCTTTTAAAGCAACATGACCTTTTACTGTTCCAATACATTCTGCACTAGAATAAAACAAGGATGTGCATAAAAGGAAAGACAAATCATTGTAGTTCAATTAAATGTGAAATAATTGACTAGTTTAATAACTCATATGGATAGGAATTTTAAAAGAAAAAAATATTAAATTGAAAGGTTTAAGCGTGAATATTTCTTGCTGGTTGCATGCAGCAACAAAAAGCACAACCAGTATGGACCATTCACAAACAAATGACTAATGAGTGGATTCTTGTATATGATTCTGGTCAAATATTCATAAACTTGTGCTTTGTCAGGTTGAATCATTCGAATGACTCACTGAATCGATCCGAACAGTTCTTCACTTATTCACTGAACTAAAAGTCAGTTGTAGAACTAATAAAGTGCTTCCTCAAAAGTACTAAAAGAATCAATAATGGAAGTGGAAGCTGCCGCAGAACCAGAATGAAATTGAAGGCCAGGGTTATTATAGTTAATAAAACTATTTCCATTACTTTAAATAAAATATTACAAAAATATATATAATTTTTTTTAGCTAGTTCAAATGTAGTTAAAGTAACATTTCTCATGTTCATTTAGTTTAACTTCATGTGCTAAAATAACAAACTGAAAATTAATAAAACCATACAGATATTTAAAAAAAAAAATAATAATTACTAATAAAAACAAAAAAAATACACATCGAAATGGTGAATGTTAAGATGTTTGTCTACCTGCAAAAATGTAAATTATATGAACAAAATGTATTTAGTCGAGATATACACTATATGCGCATTCTCGGTTTTATTCATCTATTTTGAAGTCTACATTTTTTATGAATAATATAATTATTGGATTGTAAGAAGTAGAGAATTAATTTGTCTCAGTATTTTTACTATGATTAACTGAACTGAAGTTTTAAAATAATTATATAATAACCGTTTTGAGGTTTATTATTATTGTTATTATTCATTATTATTAAAATAATGTTTAATGCAATATTTAATGGGTTAGTTCACCCCAAAATGAAATTGTCATTAATTACTCACCCTCATGTCGTTTCAGACCCGTAAGACACAAATTAAGATATTTTTGATGAAATCGGAGAGCTCTCGGACCCTCCATAGACAGCAATGCTACTGAAACGTTCCCAGGTCCAGAAACATAGTAAATACATCGGTAAAACGGTCCATGTGACATCAGTGGCTCAACTTCAGTTTCGCGATGCTACGAGAATACTTTTTTTTGTGCAAAGAAAACAAAATAACAATTTACTCAATTCTTCTCCCCCGAGTTACGTCGTCCACCATTTTGGAGAGTATCACGCATACGCACGCTTTCCCGGAGCGTAAACAACGCTTATTACACAGATTACGTTCATGCACACGCTTTCCCCCCTAACGTAAACAACGCTGATTACATCAAATACGTTCTTAGCTACTCTCCAAAATGGCGGAAGACGTAACTCGGGGGAGAAGTAAATTATGATATTTTTGTTTTCTGTGCACAAAAAAAAAAAAGTATTCTCGTAGCATCGCAAAACTGAAGATGAGCCACTGATGTCACATGGACCGTTTTATCGATGTATTTACTATGTTTCTGGACCTGGGAACATTTCAGTTGCGTTGCTGTCTATGGAGGGTCTGAGAGCTCTCCGATTTCATCAAACACATCTTAATTTGTGTTCTGAAGATGAATACGAAGGTCTTAATTAATGAAAGAATTTTCATTTTGAGGTGAACTAACGCTTTAAATAACTGAATCATTAAATAAATGTAAATAAGAATCGTAATGAATCCATCCGAATGTTTTAGGGTATTTATTTTGCTGCATTACCTGCAATGGAGAGCACTGCATCAAAGCAGCCATCTCTGTAGGGTAAACGCAGGCCATCGCAAAGCTGCACCTCGTGACCTCGACTCCACGCAGAGTCCACCAACGGCTGACAAACATCACTGCCCAACTTAAAGATATCCTCATTGATGTGCAGATATTTGCCATTGCCACATCCTGCAATAATTAAAAACAATAATCAGTGCATGTCATAAAAATGAATCGAAACAGAAAATAGTTTTTCCCTCATGGATGATTCACAGGGTTGTTTTTCCAGTGTCGTACTGTAATAACTTTGGTGCCCATTCATCCTTATTAAACTTTAATACCAATAATTGCATTTCCTTTCAAACAGCGGTGAAGTAAATGCTGTCAGCGAAGTCTGTTTGTGATAACGGGCCATTAAGTTTTTCCAGGCAAAAGAATAAAGACAAGATTACATGGGTTTCTTTTCAGCTGTAGGAGACACTGATTGTTTACCAATAAAGCGTGACTTTGACACTAGTAAAAGCATATTGATCTTGCCGTTCTGAGAGTTTTAGTCCTCGCTTGAGAGACACTAAAGACAGAACGCAAAGCCTTACCTACATCAGCCACGATGCTGCCGGGCTCCTGCTCTAGCAGGAACTGTTTGACCTTGGGCCAAGCTTTGTAGCGGCTGTCGTTGAAGTAGGGTGCGATCCTCTTGTACACGCTGTGAACATGGTCTCTCTCCAGCTGGCTGGCCGCCTCATCCATGCTGCTCTCTATTAAACCCCACAGAGCATCTTCACCACTTAGCCAGACAGAGAGAGGAAGGAGGAGAGACATGAAATGAGACCTAAAGATTGAGTCGCCCTCTGCTTAATGCTTTGGTTTTCACAGACTTTCGGAAAAAAATTAATTCAATACGACATTTCGATTGGTTAAAGTCATTTGGAGATAATACTGTGTTAATCTGGGTATCATCAGCATAGCTGTGATAGGCAATTTGGTTCTTTCTCATTACTTGACTTAGTGGAAGCATATACAGGCTAAACAAGAGCGGTGGAAGAATTGAGCCTTGAGGGACTCCGTATGTCATGGATGTCCACTGAGACTTGTGCTCTCCTATACTCATAATAACCTCTCCCTTTTAACTATGACCTGAACCATTTGAGAACCATCCCAGAAAGCCCAACCCAGTTTTCCAGTCTCTGTAGAAGTAGGTTATTATCGACCGTGTCAAACGCAGCTCTAAGATCTAGTAGTACCAGCACTGATATTTTGCCAGAATCAGAATTAAGGCGAATATTATTTTTTATCTCAATAAGCACCGTCTCTGTGCTGTGATGCACTCAGAAACCAGATTGAAAATGGTCCAGGTATCCATTTGAATTTAAGTATTTGTTCAGCGGATTAAAAAACGACCTTTTCAATAATTTTACCTATGAAAGGAAGATTTGATATTGGTCTATAGTTGCTCAACATGGTGTTATCAAGATTGCACTTTTTCAGAAGGGGCTTAACAACTGCAGTTTTCAGGGAGTTTGGAAAAGTCCCAGAAAGAAGTGAGGCGTTCACCATTTCTAAGAGATCTGCTTCTAAACAGTTAAGCACACTTTTGAAAAAAGATCTGGGAAGTGTGTCAAAATAGCAGGTTGACGATTTAAGGTGCAGTACTATTACTTCCAAATTTTGGTCGCTTGTTTTTAAAATTGCAGTTGAATCTGTGTGACCTCTGCATAACTAGAAGATGTGCCAATCTCCTTTCTGATATTATTGATCTTCTCAGAAAAGAGAAGTTAAATAAATAACACCCCTACCCAACCCTACAAAAGCAGGATGTGTTATAAACTCCACATTTTTTTAAATGTGGCGTTTATCGGTTTTTGCAAATGACCTCTTCGTACATATATTTTAAAAAGTGCATTGAAATTATGTTTTAATTATAATGGTTTACAAGGTGTGCGTGTATAATTTAAAACAAATGTAATGCATAATAATTCTAAATAAAAAAAATATACATGCTTAATGGTCATATCATCACCATTCAAAAACAACAACAACAACAAAATAACATTAATAATAATAATAAACACAATCTCAAGTAAACTAATTGCATATATTCACAATGAGAACTAAATGACTGGCTGAAGCTGAACTGTTATGATTAATTCTTTGCTTGCCTCTTTTCCATGATAAAGTCATTTAGTAAACTGTTGCTCTTCTGCCACTTGACTGCGACAGCACAGACAGATGAAGTTATACGCCTCCTCACAGCTGCACATCACTTACCAGAAGTTCAGTACAACAGCATCATGCTTCACAATCAACACATGACTGTTCATTATTTCCCAGCTTCAAACACACACTACATCTTCCTCAACAGGGACTTCTCAAACAAAGCTTTGAAGCAGAAACAGTCGGATATTTCTGTGCTTGTATCAATGCAGACTGCAGCCCGCGCAGCATAATTGAAATGCAGGGTGGACGGCACCACCTCTGATCTGTTTTCAAAGCCTCGGCTGTCATATAACTGCTACTCTTGAAACGAAATGCATCAGCTACAGGTTTTGCTTTATCTATTTATTGTCGAGTATGTGACCTATAACACCAGATGCATTTGAAAAAGGTGTTGCATTCAGCTGCAAAACCAGATTAATTGCCCATCAGCTTGTTGAGTTGTTGCAAGTTGAGGACTGAAGTCACGGATCAATAAGAGAACATTTTGAAGCAAATCCACATTCGATGGTGATCTACTCTCCTGCATTTCAAACAACAACGTTCAGTCAATAATCTCATGGTCCGGCTAGCATATCGATGAGACTTTCATGTTGGCTGCCAGAAGGGTTTAGACGAGTCTGCAAAGAATGAATGCAATACGATGACCGTTTTATTCCATTTTCACTATTACTAAACAAATAACCAGAATCTATAAACAGTGGTTTTGGGTTGTATAACAAAGCCATTGTGAATAAGCAATTGAAATGTTGGGATATTTCAATGAAGACAAGATTATCTTGTTATTTCATAATGCCTCAGTGGTTTGGAAATGTAGTCTGCTGACTGTTATGTAAAAACAGAAAGCCCTTCAGCTGAATCAGGTTGCCCTAAAGGGGAAACTCCACAGCTGAAATCGCAGATGAGCCGTAAGAGACAACACAGCAGCACGTGGGCTGATCGTATGTGTGCGACTTGACAGAAGGTGTGTGATGTGCAGGCCAAAATAAAGAAATTACATACAGAAATGTACATTTCCAAGCAAGAAGATGTTTGTTTTTGGTAGCATCTTGCACAATAGATCTTTTAAATTTAAATAAAATCAAAACTGCTTTTTTAATGTACTTATTGCGAATGGTTCATTGGTGCAAGTTATCACTTGTTCACTAATGGATCCTCTTCAGTGAATGGGTGCCGTGAGAATGAGTCCAAACAGCTGATAAAAACATGTTTGAATTAACAAATCCATCATTAAAATGACTTTAACTTCAAACCGTAGCTTTCACTTCACAGGTCTGCGGATTATTGTGATGTTTTAATCAGCTGTTTGGACTCTCATTCTGACGGCACCCATTCACCGCAGAGGATCCACTGTAAGTAAGTGATGTAAGGCCAAATTTCTTCCGATGAAGAAACAAACTAATTTTCTCAATTTTCACTATTCCTTCAAAAAAAGACAACACAGAGCTTTGTGTGATTATTTTAGTAAACTGTATGTTATTCTCCCAATCCAATCAATTCCAGACTGATTAATGTCAAGTCACGCAAAGTTTTTTCGAATGGTAGGTTTACACAACAAGGATTGTGCTAAAAATAAATGTTTTTCCTTTGCGTTTTAAAATGTTTCATGTTTAGACAACAATCCTGGTTCATACGGATCCACAAAAATGACTAAAAACGCTGAGGGTGAGTAATTAAATGACAGAGTTTTCATTTATTAGGTGAATGATCCCTTTAAGGAAGTAAATTGGAGTGCAATAACTCTACAAGAAAACAAAAGAAGGGACACAATAAATAACTTTGCTACTAAACAACTACTAGAAACCACGAAGAATACCCTAGAAACCACACTGCAACATTCAAGACATTGTGGTGATGAGTTTGTCATAGGTAAGCATCTCTCATATTTTCTGCAGAGAAAAGATAGTCTTTAGTTATTATGGTCATTAAATATTAAAACGGGACCTTTTGGAAAAGAAATACAAGAAATAACTGCAAGGGCTGCATTGGCATAGATTCTCTCTCCATGGGAAAATATCCTCACCACAATTGTTTTCTGAGAAGTCATTTTAGACTTCTGGCTCTCTGGCCTTGAGAGTCTTGTCAACAAGCTAGCAATATTAAAGATCATCAAGGCCGCACTGCGTCAAATAAAGAGATAGTGGACGACGACCTTAGAAATGCCACCTCACTGAAAGAAGTCAACTGCTTGGTGTCGCTCCAAAGCACCTTTAGAAAATACCAAAGCTCTGTCAAAGCAAAACTGTGACTTCCTGGAGGCCTTCTGTTTGGAGCGTTACGATTTCATCTCCCTTCGGACCCCGCAGTCGGCTCCGTTCTGCTGAGAACTCTGAGGGTCCCTCATTACGAGACTATTTTAGGATCACACCCGCTGACAGAAGGCTGGGAGAGAAGCGCTACGGCGTCATCACCTCACACAGCCCTGACGAGACTCAGATCGCATCCGACTGTCCCTTCAATTCATTAAAATGCTCAACTCGACAGGCGTTATGTAAGCAGCTGCAAGCTGGATGTTGGGAGAATACTGAACAGCAACATCTAAATTTAGAAACAAGCAATACCCACCAGACCACTATTCTCTTCCAGAGAAACAATGGCTCTGACTCCGTTCCACCGGAAACATGGAATGAACAATAAAGACTTTCATTGTTTAGTAATTTATCACTCACTACTCCATGCAAGTCTTCCATAACTGATGCAGCAGATTTAACTTAAATAACTTTTTTTTAATTAAGCAGTTTATTCTTATTAAATATAAGAACTTGGTAGCAGTATAGTATGCAGCAGAGAGATTTGTGTGTGTGTGTGTGTGTATATATATATATATATATATAACACACACACGCAAATACATGTCACAATCATTATTTCTGAATTTATATTGAATATTCTCTATGAATAGCAGATGGTATGTAACTATAATGATTACGTTACTTTTGTTGATGTTACGACAAATTGTTTATAACAATAATCAATAATTTTATTTACATTTTTCATATTTTACAAACAATATTTGTGTTTTTTTAATAGACGTAATATAAACTATATTATATTATTACAAATAAATGAAAACAGTAAACAGATTTTATATAGGCTATGAACAATATATAATAGACTTTAGATTTTTTTATATATATTAATACATATTTTAGAAAACAAGCACACATTTTTACATATATAACATGCATACATAGCATGCATCATAAAACTGGTTTACATATATAATTGTCTGTGTGGGTTGTTATATATATATATATATATATATATATAAGTAACTGATGCACTTATACAACATGTATACAAACACACGTGTGCGCATTGATATGTATATGATCTCAGCTACATAAATAACAGGAAATACTTGTTCATTCATTCATGTTTGTCAGGAATCGTTACACTATGAGACACACAATCCTGCTGACCCTTGATGTCGATGTATAAAGTTTAAAACGCCAACAGAAAGCTTCTTCAGAGATGTAATCTTCGTTAAATGAACATGCATTTCACACACCGCCGTTACTGTTTATCTTCACGCGCAAACTACACACAGAACTGTCATTCAACGCGATGCGAAACAAATCTATGTATTTCCAATACAAAGTTTTATCCCATGTTTCCATGCAACACGAGAACTAGCGTCGTATAGTAATAGTTACATCCTCTGAATCAAACCTACCTCTCTCAAGCGTGCATTCTCAGCGGCATCAAATCCGACGGGAGGCTGTTTCTTTCATTCGCGACATTACATTCATGTAAAAAGTAAAAACAGCGATAAAACGTCGACAACCCACACTGACTGTGTGCAACAGACCGGCTCAGGATGCACACCGGGGATGTGTTATTAGTCTGGAGTGATGTCCGATTCGCGAACGAATCATTCGCTTGAACCGGTTCTTTTTAATGATTCAGTCGAACCGATTCGCAAATGATTCATAAATCTGAAAGTTCACGATTTTTAGAGTATATTTTGGAAGCATATTTTGTGTATAGTAAAAGTAGAGTAAAACGGAGAGATGGATAACTGGCACCTTAAACGCAGCGTTTGGCATAATATAATTCAAGCAGATTGGAAAAACACATTACAAACTGCATCATACAACTGGATGAATAATAAACTACAAGCTAATTATTAAAATTAGCCAAAAACGTGTTAAATAAACCGTAAATGCCACTTTACTTGTGAGACTTAAGGGAACACTGTGACGAATCACAGTTCAACAAACCGTCCAAAAGAATCGACTCGCTTAAATGAATCTGATATCTCCATGTAACTAGACGGATGAGTGAACTTAATGAGAGCGCAGGGAACAAGGGGCTAGTTTGCGGCGTAACATCCGCCACTCTGATTGGTCAGCACAGTCACGTGACCACAATATAATAAACACACACTGTGACACATAGCAAACGATTGAGGTTAGCAGGATTTCCATTTACTTAAGGATGATTCAGACTTTTACTACAGCGTGTTATGCGAGACAAAAGAGCAGGGTGTTAATAGTTTAACAAAACCCAACAGTGATTTATAAAAGCTGTAAAATACCATAACGATAGATAGATATTTTGTATAGATATTAAACATAAATTAAAACCTCCTTATAAATCATTTCAAGACTTCTGACTGTGTAAATGGTCGTTAAGAGTTTTTGATTATACCAACACTGAATTGTTTGTCTTATTTCCTATTTCTCAGTTGCAGTTGGCACTCAGTAGAGTTCTTCCGTAGTGTGGGTGTGTATGAATACATGCAAATTACTGTTCTCCACAAAGCTGTTATAATAGTACAACTGCCTCGTGTTGCTGTTGAATGCAGTCTAATGGATTTCCAGTTTTGAAGTAAATGCCACAGCAGCTGGTCAGCAGATGGTGGACCCAAAGACAGTGCATGAAAAACTATCTTACACAAATATGTTGTTAAGTGATCATCTAAAACCAAATGTCCTCAAACTTGAAAATGATGCAGATTTATAGTTTCCTGGGAAAAGAAAAACAAATATATGTATAGAATAATTCTTGCTTCAAGTAAAAAAGCGATTACTAGATGCTGGTATAAACCCAGTCCGCCACAAATACAAGACTGGATTGGCATTGTAATAAGTATTTTTATTATGGAGAAAATTACATTTTGTATAAATAACCAAAAAGATATGTTTGTTGAATTTTGGTCCAAATGGATCGAGTTTATAACCCCTATTGAACCAAATGTTTTTTTGTTATAGAACATATGTTTTATGTTTATATATATTGTGCCTACATCCCCTTTCTTTTGTAAACAGTTTTTGCTGTAATTGGAATATAATTTAAAGAGATATATTGATGTTTTTGTCATGAAGAACTTTTTGAGCAGTTTTTCTTCCCCTGAATCGGGAATATAAGTTGGAAATGCTGTAAAAGTGACAAATGTCATAAATAGATTTTGTGAATTGTATCTCTGTCCAATAAAAACTTAAAAAAAAAAAATTTTTAATTCAGATTTATAAAGCAACGGCAAGGACACTGAAAGCACAAGATCCATATCCAGTCAGCGGTCATCTGATTCAAGTGCATTTGATTGGATTAAAACAGTTTTTGCATTTAATTGCACGAGAAACATAACATAGTTAAGACATTTTTTTTATCCTATCGGCCCTCGGATAAATTAATCTATTAGTTTAATCACCTCAATCATCCGTAAAGTTTCTTAAGATGTTAAGCGCATTTGGATCTTCTGGACACATTAACACCTCTGAAATTAATATGTTGAGGACTGATCATGTAGTTTATTTTAGATGTTTCACTATCGATATTATTAAAAATAACACATTTCACAAAACTATATACGTTACACTTTTCCTAACTATGAATGGCTTAATTGATGCAAAGTCTTTTCACATTTTTTGAAGACAAAGCTAGAAAATAATTCACCTTAAGTGCCTAAATGCTCTTTTTTAATGTTACATTCTATTCTCATTTTGACATTACAGTTTTGTCTCTAGTTTATATTATATCTAAAAGTACTGTAATGGTGGGTAATTATTTTTTTAATTAAACAAAGATCGTATTTTACTAAATATAAACCTTAATGTAGATCAGATAAATGAATATGCATGAAAATATACTGCTGCTTTTATAGTTTAGAAAGTTTAATCTTTTGCATTAAAACATTTGAAACGCCCCGACTAAATGAACAGTACCAATAACACGTACGCATGTTATTTATACAGAATATTTTATTGGTTCAGCAGACTGGAAAACTGATTTGGATGGTGGTGGAGGATCTTCAATTGTTTCCCAACACAGCCAATATTAAAAGCCAATGCTCTGTACCATCTCCTCCCTGTTTCAAACACGGATAAAATCAATACTGGGCTGTAAAATGTAACAAACACGTGAATTTATCATCAGACCAGTGTTTCTTTTATCTGCAGAGGCACATTTGCACATGCACAACCATATGCACACAAGAATTACACAAACGAGAAGGGTTAAAAAAAGGAAAGGATAAAATGACGAACAAATAATAAAAAAGGGAACTATAAAATGGTTAAGCGTGTAGCACAGTACAGAATGATATACAGAAGACACACGGGACACACAGTACTGCTAAAAGTTTTTTTTTCCTTTACTTGGACAGATCAGCTGGTGCAATATATTTAAAGCTGGAGGTAAAAGCTATACAAGTTGTCTCCCTAACCTTGGGTGGGGGGGAAGTAAGAGCCCAAAAACTATTTACACTTTCTTTCTCATAAGATTAAGATCACATGGTCGGCACACTTAACAATGGAAAACTAACCATGTGTCATGGTGGATAGGTGAGGCAGAAGCAGACGGCAGTAAAAGACGGTAAAACACAGCTGAAGCAGATGCATGGCTCCAAAAAGTCCAAACTTTCCACAAGTTCACTCTGTTCATCGGACTTTTTCCTTAAGTATAGCAATCTTCAATCAATCTTGCATTTTGTTTTTGAAAGGACTCATCTTCGGTCTCTTCGCCCCACCTTCCGTCGCACCTACAAAAACATATCAGCACATTCTCACAACTTTCACCATTTATTACTAATTCATTTGTATTATTTATCTGAACATTCATGACTACAAGATAAATATATAAATATAAAACACATTCAAACTTATTAAACATTTCTGCATGAAATTGTATTTAAATGTATCATTTTCAAGATCTCAGCTGAATTAATTTTTATGACTTTACATAACTCATGGTTATGAGAGAGATTTTTTAATCATTAAGTTTTCTTGAACGGATTTCTACATGGAATTAAGGTCATTTAAACAATTATTATACTTGAATGTATCATTTTCTGCCCAATTAATTTTCATGACCTTCCATCATGATTACTAGATATATATATATATATATATATAAATCTTAATGCAAATTTCTGGAGCAGATTTCTAGGTGGAACTAATATTTAAACAATTTTTATTTTTAAACTTATTATAAATGTAAAGATTTCTGCTTCATAAATTATGACTTAAATTACTCATGATTACTTGATAGATTAATTTTTTTTAAATCTTCATATAGACTTCTTGAGCAAACTTCTGTAGAATTCATATTTAAACACTTATTTCCAGACCAGATTTCTATGTTAAATTAATACATGTAAACAATGATTATATTTATTATAATTTTGAAGAGGTCTGCCCAATACATTTCTACAGCTTAAAATTATTCATGATTGCTAGATAAATATTTAGTTCTTTTTTAATACTCCTCATACCATACCATATTTGTGACCCTGGACCACAAAACCAGTCATAAATGTCAATTTTTCAAAATTGAGATCTATACATCATCTGAAAGCTGAATAAATAAGCTTTCCATTGATGTTATGATAGGACAATATTTGGCCGAGATACAACTATTTGAAAATCTGGAATCTGAGGGTGCAAAAAAAGTCTAAATATTGAGAAAATCGTCTTTAAAGTTGTCCAAATTAAGTTCTTAGCAATGCATATTACGAATCAAAAAGTTGATATATTTACAGTAGGACATTTACAAAATATCTTCATGGAACATGATCTTTACTTAATATGCCTATAATTTTTGCCATAAAAAAATCTACAATTTTGACCCATACAATGTATTTTTGGCTATTGTTACAAATATACCCGAGCGACTTAAAACTGGTTTTGTGGTCCAGGGTCACATTTAAACAACTATTATTTTCAAACAATTACTACTACAAATGTCTCCAAATCGAAGATATTTTATCTTCAATTAATAATTAAGCTTAGAAAGCCCTTTTTTATTTTAAATCAGCTGATTTGGTATTCCATAACTGTGGGTTTTCGAGGGAAAGGAAACTCACTTTAGGTGACGAGTCTATTGACTCATCCTCTTCCTCCACGCTCTGCTGGGCCGTGTCCATCTCCTCTTCGGACTCCTCTTCCTGGTTGGCAGCAGCTCTTGATCTCCCACCGCTGAAACAGATTGTATGAGTCAAATAAAACCCATGAAACAGACCCAGACACATGAAAAGACTACAGTCAGCATCAAGGGAAAATGTCCGAAAGCTTTGAGCACCATGAGTCTGTGTACCTGGCTTTCTTAGCTGCTGTCTGTGACTTTGGAGGGCGTCCTCTCCTTTTCTGAGGTGTGGGTTCCACAGAATCGCTGGCGGTCTCTGCCTCCCCTCTGCGAATAACCATTTCAAATACACATGTTAAGAATAAAGGGTTTGTGGGTATTCAGGACATTCAGTTCCAGATCATCTATATTAAGGTCATATATATATATATATGGCAGCCACTAACCTTGGTTTACGTCCTCTTCTGCCTTTGGGCTTCACCTCCATATTCTCACTGCCAGCGTCATCCTCATCGTCCTCCTCTTCCTCTTCCTCATTTTCTTCATCTGCAGGTGGAGCGGTCTTCTTGCGACCCCTCCTGCCCTTGCTGGGCGTCTCGTCCTTCGAGGGTGCTGATTTGGGGGGCCGTCCTCGTCGGCCTTTCTTGGGCGGACTGTTCTGTTCGTCTTCGGTCTCCATGGAGGCCTCTGCCATGCTGCTGTCTTCACCCCATTGGTCCTCGGCATCGTCAGTGCTCGTGTTGGCAGCTTTCTTCCGGCCCCGCTTGGGTTTGGACTCCTGACCCTTGTCGTCCTGGTTGGCTGCAGGACCCCGCTTGCGCCCCCTGCTGGGCTTTTCGGTCTCAGATGGGCTCTTCATTGAAATGTCTTCATTCTCACTGTGGTCAACATCAGCAGTGTCCAGCCTGGGTTGAGAAAAGAAATCTAGGTTTAAGCCCAAGCAAGACTTACTGGCATGGTGACAAAGTTTACTTTGGGTGGTTGCTAGGGAGTCAGTGTAAGTCTGGGGATATTTTTTAGCATATTGTTGCTAAACAATCAACTCTTTTGTCAAAAAAACTTTTACTTATTCTTCATTAAGATCCTTAATTAAAAAAAAAAAAACCTGCACTGACAAAATCTAACAATTATATACATAAGTATTTACAATTATTTACAAATAATTGTAAATATTTTATCTGAATTGTACTAAAACTATAAGTAATACAATATTATAATATATCTATGAAATTAGCAATAAATTAAACAATAAATAAAATGAATAAAAAATATATATATTTATATTGCTAGGTGTCAACGCAAGTCTATGTATATTTTCTAGAATGCTCTTGCTAAATAGTCAACTCTTGTGAAGAATAAAATAAAGCTGCAATTTTATACTCAAAGTTTACTAAACTTAGAAAATATACAGTGTACATCATAAAAATAACAAAAACATGTGAATAAAATTCATAAAAATAATACTAAAGCACATACAATCATATAGAAATAAAATGTATTGTTAATAAATGTAAATTAGTTATTAAACCTATATTGATAATTAAATAAAAATGTAAATTAAAACAAAATCAATAACTACATTGAGCCATCATTCATGTACACAGCACATATGGTGCAAGACAAATAACTTTGCGTTTAGATTTTTTGTAGAAATGTTTTGAAAGCCCAACTATTAATTGACATGACAAAGTGTCATTTTTCAGCTGTTTTTCTAGGTCACATTATAAAGACACCTACGAGTGTGGCTATTATAAATCTCGAGGGACAGCATGACTCATCTCAATGCCATCGAGCGGTACATCCCCCGCGTGCTCTTTCGATGTGGAACAGGTAAAAGGAAACAGCAATTATTGTGCTTTCGTGACACAGATCCATGAAACACTCCATTCAAAAGAATCTCAATGACAGCTTTTCAGAAACCGAGCGTCTCTGAGACGACAATCACATGCCTACCCTTCATGCAGGGACGTTGAAAGGCAATATGATTATTGAGCACCGTGACCTCAAAAGAGCTTGTTTAGCCCACAGTAGGATATTAATACCGCAGCCAGATTTTGCAGTATGAAAATTACTTTTAATAACATCTAAAATGGATTCAGACGAGGTTTGCAGACAGCTCAGAGTGCATTACAATATTACAGTTTTAGGAGAGGGAGTGTGTCTCGTTATTTATAATGCTTGTGTTTATGCACACCACCAGTGGATTTATGGGACATCTGGATCAAATTTACGCTACTGAACAGATTATGCATCAAATATGCAGTTTTTAGGGATGTGCTAAAATACATATTTTCAAAAGCAGCACACAGATTAGAATGTGAAAGCCATGATATGGTGTTTTTAATATAGGATTGGTGAGATCAGATTACTGAACAAATTGTTCATTTAAGTTGGTTATTAATTTATGGGTTTACCCAAATTGCAAAGCATTCATAAACCTCACAAAAATGATAAAGAATATCTTTGTAAGTATAACTAATAACTAATGTAATTTTCTTGAAACAGTATAATCTTCCATATACACTACTGTTTGAAAGTATATAACATTCCATTTAAATCATGTATTTATGAACATAAATCTAAAAATGCTGCTATGGGCTCAGTGCTAAAAATCTTTTCTACAGATACAGACCCTGTTTGCAAGGATATTAGCCAAAACATTAATTTTGATGTAGTTTTGTCTATTTATTCATCCGTGCAGAAAAAAGCGGAGGAGAGCTCAATTCAGTATTCGCGCAGAGTTGACGCGGCTGTCTGTGTCAGTGGCGGAGCCAGGATGTTTTCATTATGAAAACATTATGTGAAAATGTGGACAGTGCCAAAAAAAGGTGCCTTTTTATACTACAGATATTGATATTTTACGCGTGGCATCGATGCATCGTATCATCATATCGATGAATCGTTACACCCCTACTCTGTACCACCTGGTACTTAAAAAAAAAAAAACACTGTTACAGAGACGGTTTCATTTTTTTAGTACCGACTTGGTACCGAAGTCCTGGGTCTTTTGACAACACTATGCGCACCAATACATTTATTTGAAGAAAAATACAATGTAATATTTGTACAATTTAAAATACCTTTTTCCTTATTTTAATACACATAAAAGTAATGTATTACTGTGATGCAAAGCTGAATTTTCAGCATCATTACTCCAGTCTTCAGTGTCACATGATCCTTCAGAAATCATTCTAATATGCTGATTTGGAGCTCAGCAAACTTCCTATTATTATCAATGTTGAAAAAGGTTGTGCCACTTTACTTTTTGTGTGAAAACCAAGATTCTTTGATTCATAGAAGTAGTTCAAAATAGCAGCATTTATCTGAAACAAATCTTTTCATGTTTGTGACACTAACCGTCCTTTACTGCGGCCAGGGGAGCTGGGGTTGGAGTTACTGCTGGCATTGCTGACGGTCTCCATGCGTGAGAGTTTGGTCTGCAGTTTTCCTGTGGCGGACAGGGGCTTGTTCACAGCGCCTAGCACGTTTGCCGCCTTAGGCTGCAGAGAGAATCAGGCAGTCAATCTCACAGTCCTGTCGGACCCAAGAAGGTTAAAAGCACAGAATAGAGGGCAAATATGTACCTTTCCTGGGGTAAAGAATGATTTCATCTCAGGAGGCAGATAGTTTTTTGTGTTACTGAAATTCTGAAAAGCAGCAAGAACAGAGATTTAGTGAGCAACTGGGAGAAAAACCTATTTAAACAAACATTTTGTTTGAAATTCAGATTTGACCTGCCAACTGAATTTAAAGTTTGTACCCACAGCAGGACTTCCACACCGGCTGACCGATCACTTTCTATGACTTCTGACTAGATCAAGACTTTAATATTTTATTTTTTATAGAGATGGCACTCAAAAGAACATTTATTTTTAGGGCTTAACAAGAAAATGTTATACACTATAGACATTTCAATGACTGTTTAATAGTTCATAAATTTCTACGACTTTTCAAGGCCTAAAAATGTGTAATGCTCAAGATACATAAATAAAGAGTTGCTGTTCATGGGAGATACGGGTTCAAATCCAGTCATAATGCCCTCCTGCCTCTCTCTCCATCCACTTTTCTGTCCCTTTTTAAGCAAAATAAAATCCCTGATATTTCTATAACTGGAAGTCCCGCAGCAGTTAAGCACCTTGTCCGGTTGTGTGAAGTAGCGCGCAGGCAGAACGGGATCTTTAGGTGACTCTAGACTGTATGTGGTGCTCTTGGAGATGACGATGTTCATGGCTACGTCACACACTGTGTACAATTTCTGTAAGGAGAGAGAATTGAGAACAGTGTAAAATCTATTTATGCATGATCATTTTCACAGAGTAAGATACTAAATATTGTCAGTTGTTCATAATACTACCAGAAGACAACAGCAGGACAATGTAACGTAAATATAAAACAAGTTTCAATGCATTCCAATGACTTCCAATTTTTCATGCTTGTTTATCTTTTAAAATATTTTTTTATATATTTCTGAAATTAGGTTGCATTAATATAAATAAAATGCAGTAAAAACAGGGATAGTGAAATATTTTCCATTTTAAAATGTAATTTATTTCTGTGATGGCAAAGCTGATTTTTTGCAGTCATTACTCCAGTCTTCAGCGTCACATGATCCTTCAGAAAAGATTTTGTGGTCAAGAAACATTTATCAATGTTGAAAACATAGTGCTGCTTTTTTGTGGAAACCTTTTTTTGAAAAGAAAAGATTATTTGAATAGAAAGTTCAGAAGAACATCATTTATTTTGAATAGAAATCTTTGTAATATTATAGAAAGTCAGTCACTTTTGATCAATTTAATGCCTCCTTGAGTATTGATTTCTTGAAAAAAAGATACTGCCCCAAGCATTTGAACAGTAGTTTATGTTGTATTATTATTATTCCATAAAATGGATTCTTACAATACATGTTTATTATATCTGTATGTATTTTTCCAATCTTTTGAATGAATTTAGAAGATTATCAAGTGTAGAAACGTCTATAATAAATCCTAAACAGACAGATGGCTGTCTGGAGGGGGTTGTGAAGAGAACTTTCATAAGGACTGTAGACATTTCCATGTTTTGTTATTACGTAAATGTATTTCCAGTTCTGACAATCATTTATATTTAAAATCCCTAGATATGTTGTTAGTTAGAACAACTTTTAAATAATCACATGAGAAAAACAAAGCATCACTCTGAAACAAGACGGACCTCATTAATCTTGGGATCATCCGGACACTGTCCATCTTTTGTCTGTTTTATGTTTTCCACCATTTTCCTGATGAATGCATGGCTGTTGTTTTCATTTTTGGCCATTAGGATCTCCAAAACAAACCACAAAGCCCTAAAGGAAAAGGAAGGATATGAGAGCGAGAGGATCGGAGAGAAACATCATTTTCAAGATTAAAGGCAGATGGCAGCTCTGGAACACCATTTATCAGTGTTTTCGGCAGCCAGCCAAAGATCTATCAAGCAGCAGATTTACTCCACTGTTTATGAACATTTGAAGAACAACATATTGGTAACGAATATCTCCTCCAATTACGCATCTGACATTTTCAGAGCTTGAAATGACAGCCTAATGAAGAGATAAACACTCTCCAATTAAAGAGTAAAGAGAAGCCGAAGGAGTTTGTGTCGACTCACTCTTTGATGTCCTTGAGCTGCTCGATGTCCTGGACCTTCACGTAGTCTGGGTCGTGGACCAAAAGGTGAATTGCATATGGCACCACATACTCCGGCAGGAGCGATATCAGCTTTTCTGCAGTACACACATAAATGCTGTTTATGATAATGTGAGTGTTATAAAAATCTAGGCATATTCCAGGACCCACAATGTTTTACAATACCCCCCGGTTTGTACTGTGGCTCATGAATATGAATTACAAATGGAAAAGGTTCACATTCTCCAAAGGTCTGAAACTAACAAATCACAACTGAAAAGGCTGACGTGCAATGAATTAATTCCAAAAGCAACAGATGAAGAAACCAACACAATGGACCAGCGAATCCACTTGACAGGACAGACATAACAACAGCCTCCTTTGCATAATGACCCTGATGAACAGTTCAACTGAGCAGCTAAATAATTCATTGTACTGGAAGATGCATGAATTTTAACTAATAAAGATCACTAGCACAAAACACACCACAAGGCCTCTAACAGGGAATCTAATTCTACTTCGGATTCCTGAATGACTCTTAGTCTTTGAAAAGAATCCTCACCTCTCAAATACCTGGTAATAACTAAACAAAATTATGGATTCACTGTGATTCTCTTTTGAATCAACCCAAAGAAAGTCACAATTTTAAACGAGTTGGTGTTGCAAGGCATTGTGAATCAATTTGGAATGGAATTATGACTCCTTGTATCAAATCTAAATGAATTGTGAGGTGCCTAAATATTTCCACTTTTATAAAGTTCGACATGAGTGTTTTTTTTCAGCGATTCATTACACAAACAACAACATTTGACAGTCTATATATTATAAGCTGACTGAAATCATGGTGATAAGTGGCACTCTTAAACCAAAAAATATTTACTACAAAATAAAGCGAGGATCCTAACATGTATATGAACTGGAGAATCACTTCTTTTATTCTTGATGAATTTTACATGAATTACTAATAACTGCTGTTGCTGAAAAGATTATGATGCATTGAGAGTCATCGGAGTCAGATTTTGACTCCATAAAATGAATAGATTGTTTCTGTACAGATTAAAGAACCAGCTCAGAAGAGTTGCTAATTAAAAAAACAAGACGTATAGTTGTTGAATACACAAAGATGTCTTTGTCTGTCTATCCTTATTAACACTTTAAAAACCAATCACTTATAATATCATGTTATATGAAATAAATACACACAATTCTAAACTGGTTCTCGATTCCTAGCCCTTGCCTTCAGTGCAGGATTTTGACTGGTTCTCCTTACCGCTGACTGCTGCATGCTGTTTCAGGTATTCCCTCCGCAGGTTGATGTTTTTGACCAGGCATTGGCGGGCGTGCGCCCTGCGCTCTTTCACCGGGTCTTTGGCACACAACGTGAACACAGCCAGGTACTCCAGTGGCAGACGCAATCTGCACAGACCTTTTTGTAGCTTCTGGGCAAAGGCCTGTCGCACCTGGTAGCACTCATCCTGAGAAAAACAAAAGGATTCATTAGTTCCTAATCATCAGGAGTCATTCAGCTGATGCTTTTTTTATTCAGTGTCTTACAAAACACTCCAAGGATAGTAACACTTGAGAAACCTGGGGTTAAGTGCCACCATCAGTCAAGTTTAATGTTGACCACTCCTGGATCAGCTTTTTTTTTAGGGTTTGAACCTACAACCTTTTAGTTTCCTGTATAGGTCAACATTAAATTCCAAACCTGACCCCTATTAACTTTTTTTTAAGGGGTCATGTGATGCAATTTCAAGTTTTCCTTTCTCTTTGATGTTACAAGCTATTGTACATAGAAATATATATGCTGTAAAATTTAAATACATTTCTTTTAAACGTACTGCACAGACAGCACCATATAACAGATGAGATGAACAAGAGAGGCTATTAATGATCTTTTATTGCGCAAAAATATAATACGAAAGGCTCCAATACAGAGCGGCATAAAGCACTTATGCGCGTCCCGTGTACATAATGATGTGCTTGAAGCAACACTGAGTCACAGCGCGCAGGCGCAGCGCTCCGGAGTCCCCATAGAGAAGTTCACAGCACAAAGGAAAGAGATATTAATGCGTAGTGTATTAAATCTGTGCCACAGTTTATTGAGGCTTTTCTTTTAACCGTTTTAAATGTCAGTTACTGTGCTTGTGAAGAACCCTTCATAGTGCTCTCTACACCAGTGTTGTGATCTAACAGACACCTGGTAGAAAGTAACATGATTTAGAAACAGCACGAGACTCTAGCTAGATAAAATCCTTTTATGCAAAACCATTGAACTTTATTTGCAGATCAAGACTAGTATAATAGGAACATTGGAGAGAGTTTTATCGTCTTGACTCTAGTAACGTTAACCGAACGCGGCACGCAGTTTGAAAGCTGAATGGAGGATGAAGGACAGCTGCAGCGGAGAGAAGTGTTTACGTGAACTTGACTTAAATATTAATCTAAACCTCACATTAAATTATGTAACGGCTTCAGAACACTTGAAATATAGTGCACGGAAACTTTATGTTGTTGTATAATGTGTTTGTGGCTTTTGTGGGGCTTAACAATAACACAATATTAGCTATGCAGAATATCGAATTTGGATCGGTCTCATCAGACCGATACTCCGATCCAGCAGAAAATACCAGTATCGAAGCGATACCGATCCTGAATATCGGATCGGCGCACCCCTAAAACATACCTGGCAATAAAGCTCATTCTGATTCTTCCGAAAGTAGATAGATTTAGGAATCATTAAGATTACTTGCAACAGAACAGCAATGCATTTTATGGATGACCGTTTCGTGAACCTAGGAGAGGAGGTAATTCTGACTTTGCTATGAATCTGGCGCTTCTGAATCAGTGACTCGACTGTATGTTTTGTTATTAGTTTAAGTATTTGCTATTGACTGCGGAGTTTTGCGTGTGTGTGTGTTCATCACTGTGTCTGTCACGCGACTCTGTTCCTCTCTCGGGCTTGAACTGATGGTAAAACTAAGGACATTATTATTGGTCTTTACATTTATTTTGAAAGCTAAAACTCACGATTATGGTAAGGGACATTACATTTACGACTCGTGCTTGTGGTGTTCGGCCAATCACAATGCTCCGGGTCAGTTGGCCAATCAGAGCAGACTGCACGTCAGAAGAAGGGACTTTGTAGAAAACGAAGCGTTTGAGAGAGGCGGGGATAGAGGACCTACAATAATGTACAGTATTTGAAAAATAAAGTTTTTTTAAATATTAAAGCATGTCAACATATTCTGTTACACTAAATAATGATCTTTAAAAAGCATCATATGACCCCTTTTTAATGCACATTTTTCATCTTATTGTGAAAGATGAATCACTTCCACTGAAACTATTCGTCTGCTGACGTCCCTTTTTGGCTGTCGGTTAATAACATTATTCAATAGCCTGCACAACCTACCTAAGCATTGGTTTTCCAAACATGCAACAAGGTCTGGCTCCATTTTAATATTAATCACCCACTCTCAACAATCCAAATAATTCACAGCCATTTTTTCCCTGGTTGAACATCGTGTTTCACTCCGAAACAGTTATTATAGAAATAAACTGAAAAGTGAATGAGGTTTCACCCTCTCTCTGCAGTAGGAGACATTATTTTCAATGGATTTAATCTGGGGTACTGAAGCGGACTTCTAATTTTACGTCCAGCTTATCTGACCGATAAAATCAGATTTCAAAGCGTGACTGGTGACCAGGAACACAGCGAATCACTAGACAACCAGTCTGTTAGTCAAAGCAGAGTAACCCATTAAAATGATGTTAAGGGATCTTCTTTTTGACATTAGGATGAAAGATAAGTCCATCAGGGCAACATGGAGTCAGATAAGGAGCCGGCGGTTGGTCTTACGTTGATGACGAGGGCGCAGAGCTGGTACTGCTCCAGGGTGATGATCTCATGGTAGCATGGCTCCTGGGCGAGACGAAGAATGGCACAGCCGGCTGCCAGCCGCAGACGAGACATGTCCGGCTTACTACACACACACACAGAAAAACAGCACATGAAATCATAAAATAAGTTTTTCAGAAAAACAATGATATTTTTTGTATTTTTTCCAAATAAAAGTTAAAAAGGTCCCGCACAATATCTATGCAAAATATATAAATTATTTATTAACAACGTTTCGGTCGACATGACATTCATTAGGGAAATTCCTGATAAAGGTCATGTTGACCGAAACGTTGTTAATAAATAATTGATATATTTTGCATAGATATTGTGCAGGACCTTTTGTCTTTTAGTTTTTGACCTAACTGGTCTTTGCCTCCTACGCACCTATCTATTGCAGTCAGGTGTGTGGAGTTTAATGGTTAATTATTTCCAAAAAAAAACAAAACATAAAATCTACATATTTTAAATACACTACTGTTTAAAGGTTAGGGGTCAGTAAAAAAAAAAAAAAAAAAGACAGAAAAAGGAAACAAAAATTAGTACTTTTATTCAGCAAGGACACATTAAATGGATCAACTGGTGACAGTAAAGAAATGCAGCAGCACAACTGTTTTCAGCACTGATAATAAAACATGTTTCTTGAGCACCAAATCAGCATTTTAGGGTGTACTCACACTAGGCGTTTTGAACCGTGCCCATGCACGTTCGACCCCCAAAGCCCGGTTTGTTTGACTAGTGTGATCGCTCCGTGCCACGGTTCGTTTAGCCGGCCCTGGCCCGGTTGAAAAAGGTGGGCCTGGGCACGGTTCGGTTGGTCTCGGGCGCATGTGGTGTGAGCGCTAACAGTGCCGGAGCAACAGAACAGATACTATTTTGTGTGTGCTACTGTCATCATTACGACCGCAAACAAATTATATCACTACTACTACACGTTTCAATTAATTTAATTCAATCAAGTATATTTACGTCTTTACGACACTGAAGGACTGGCTTAATGATGCTGAAAATCTTATCATTTTATTTTCCCAGTCAGCCGTTTTTGATGACACCGCTCCGAACAGTTGCTAGTAAAGGGTTTGAAACTAAGCAAATATCACTCACCCCATCTTGCCCTGCTCCGTCAGATCACCATCGCTGCTCAGGATAGCCGTCAGCATTCTCAGAGTGGAGTTGCCAGATTTACTCTGGTTGTTCTTCACGCCGAGCAGCCATCTGACCATCAGTTTCAGACCCTGAATCTGAGACACACAAGAGATAGAGAAGCATTGAACACACTTTATTCCTCAGTATCATCTCTGAGTGCAAGCTCGGGTATCATTTTTATACTATGCAAAGGAGAAAAAGAGAAGAAAAGAACCTGTCTATTCATATCTGTAGGGAACCAATGCAATACTGGCTGAGATGTGAATCACTCTGGTCCTTTCTTCAATAAAAATGAATAATAAATGGCAAGTCAAATCTTAGCTGCATCTTACCTTAGCCAATGTTTCAGGAGAGACTTCATCATCCGGGACCCACAGCTTGGTGGTTTTCTTGCCAGGAATCTTTGCAGCACAGAGAAAATCTAGATCAGTATCAGATGCCTCAAAACCCGAGAGTGAGGAGAATTCCTTTATTGCTTGGTCTAAAAGTTTGCTAACAAGGTTACAACTAAAAATAAACACTTCTTGTTATAGAAGCGAGGAAACAAATGATGTGTCACACGTCTATGTATATTAGAGCACATGACTCGCATTAAAACCACTGGAAAATGAAATAAAACTACGCCCACAAGGTCAATCAAATGAGATCAGTAAACAGGATCTTAAACTTTCTCACCCATTTACTCTTATAATTATACTGGGTTGATTTAAGCCAGCAAGCACATCCCCATGAAATCACATTAATTCAATAAGTCCAAATTAGTTAATGGTACAGGCAAATAAACATGCATATTTAATGCTGTTCTCTCGACCAGCTATGATATCCATTATCAGCGGGGCTTTCACAAGCATGACATTTTGGCTGATTTATTGTTAAATATTCAATTCAAGATTATTTGTATAGCGCTTTTCACAAAACAATCGTTGCAAAGCAGCTTTGCAGGAAATTAAGTTTCTACAATAGATTTATATATTGCAGAAACTTCATATATTTAACTTATGGCAAAATAATAAATAATTATGATTAATGATTTAAATGTCTAATGCTTTAATTATTTTTAAATGTCTTTAATACAGCTTAATACACATACATCATAGAAATCTACTTAAACATTTGCTTAAATTAAAAGTTTATTTATTCATCTTAAATTCACACAAAACAAAAACAATTATTTCCTTTAATGATTCATGAACAAATATTACATATTAAATACGAATATTATTAATTATTTGATATTTTATTGTTGCCATCATGTTATTGGAATATATTGTTCTTAACGTTGGAATATTATATATTTACATAGATAAATAAAATAAATGTATTTCATTCGCCGGGACTGCCTGTGACAGTTAGATGTAGTGAGAGATAAGTGTTTAATACGTTTGAAATATGGATATTTATCCTTCAAAACTCATGGATTCGCTACAGGGGGCCTTTATTCACCCCCCGGAGCCGTGTGAGGGATGTTTTATTACAGTGCGTGTACTTTGTCAAGTCTTCCGAACAGGATCCAGCTAACACCCGTTTAATCCCATTGTAAGGCTTGGAGGGGCAAGGACAATTTTTTATATAACTCTGATTGGATTTGTTTGAAAGAAGGACGTCACATACACCTAGGATGCTTCGAAGGAGAGTAAAACACAGACTAATTTTCATTTTTGGGTGATCTAACCCTTTAAGGCCATCATGCACACCTGAGCAATCCAGAGGCCTTTATAGATCAAGTGTGAGTTCATTTTGAGTGCTCTAATAATGCACTACTTCACCAGAAGGCGAGACACTAAAAATTAGCATTTTTACGCAGTTCATCTCATTGATTGCCGTGTCTTCTCATCAACATTCAGGCTATATTGCGAAACCGTAATAAGCAATGCTATGACTTACCCGGTCATTCATTAGCAGGTCTTTCACGATGAAATTGGCCACTAAAGATTTGAGCGGAGCTGCAAACTGTTCCGGGGCCAGCATGGCCAGGTGTCCCAGCGTCGTTAAAGGGGTGATGAGCTGTTCCATGTTGTCTGTGTCTAGACTCTTATGCAGAGGCTGCGGCAGATAGAAAGCAATTGTTCAGAATGCCAGAAGTTTTAAAATAAATATGGGAAGTTCGCTGTGCCAAGGAGAGTTCATTTCCGAGGCACAGCAAAAAAAAAAAAAAAACATTTTCCAGATATTTTTTGGACCTTAACAATCTTACCTCAAATATCTGTGCAAAGTGAGTGTCTCTGTTGGAGAACATGGCATGGATGCAATGGATGGCATATTTGGCCTGGCGAGGAAGACCCTTCTTTGCTTTGAGCTGCAGTACTGGTAAAAGGACTCTAGGGGGCAAAAGGAAGTCAAATAGGCAGGAGTGAATGGCACCATCCAACTTTATGGATGACTGTACAGCAAAATAGAAATTAGTTTTCCTTTAAAAGTGACAGAGCATCTCAGAAATCAAGAAATGAGAAACATTCTTCAATAAACATAAGCATGTTTGAAACTTTTAAATTGATGGAACAAATCAAGCAGCATCAACCCAGATGTGCTTTTCTGATCAGTCTGGGCCGTGAGACGGACTCAAACGTACGATTTGATGTGTGGGAAGCTCTCCTCCAGCTTGATGCCGGTGTTTTTGAAGATTTGTAGCGCAGCCTCTGCAACCTTCTCATCGTCCATTTTCAGACAGCCCAGCAAAGACTCAAAGGTCTCAGCAGAGTGGAATGACACAGGGTGGGTGAAGGACAGGACCTGAGCGTAAAGACATTTATACAGCTAAAGAAAACCCATACATCAATCTAATAATAAAAAAGTTACTTTGTGCTTTTACATATGTGTGTTGGGGCTGGGCGATAGTGTCTGCTCTCATTTTATTGGGCCAAGCTTCCTAAAAAAGTTTCTCTAATAAAAACTATATTGTCGTCTTTGATTTAAAGTTCAGTAGTAAAAATGCTATAGCACTGGAAAGATTGTCTAATTTCCATGAATCAGCGCAAACAGTCTATAAACTATTAATAAAGTGATTCAAAACATTGATTCACCAATTCATTTGTATTACAAGTGATACCAGATGTTTCTGGAAACTCAGTGATTAAATTCAGATTTTTAAACATTTGTAATCAAACAATAACTGTTAGATTAAAATAATGGTTCATCTGAATAAAATAAAATGCAGCTATACTACAGCAACAAATAAACTAAACAATTCTGACTTTAAATCTAACATGAATGCAAGTATCCGTACAAATAGATATAAAGCCAACACGGACAGTCTAATGTGGGTAACACGTCTACAGATTTATTTACCTTCAGCAACTCCAGGCCAGCTCTGATCGCTTGCTCGGTCGGGACTCCTTCATCTTCATCATCAGCAGTTCCTTCTATAGATTTGTTTACCTGTTTGATAAGTGCACTGCAGAAAGAGATGAAGGAGTGAGACTGTGTGCAAATGATAGTACATTTATTCCCGGTATTTAAAAGTCTTAATGTACCTGATGGATTCGGTGTCGATATGAACAGGCGCTATCCTCTCCAATAAAAACTTCACCATCTCTAGGAAAGGATTGCTGGGTTGTTTGGGGCTGCCCAGTTTTTTGGTGATTTCTTTCTGTGGGGTGGAAACAAAGCCACAAACTGAGACAACTTCAACTGTGTTGGTAAAAACACGATTTTACTGCAAGGTGAAGCAATACGGTACTTACCACGCAAACTTCGGCCTGCTTACACGAGCAGGACGGGCTCACAAGAGTCTCCAGTTGCTTTCTGATCTTCTCGTCCTCCTCAAGAACCTGAGCGAGCTTCTTCACAAAGTCCTGCGTCTTGCCTGGGTCTGGCAGGTTTCCTTCAACACAAAGATGGAGAGATGTTTCCCCCTCAGTGAACGTTTCTTGTTACTACATAAAAGGCAGCGTGTACTTGAAAGAGAATAATTTTAACAGCACTGCGGAGGAGACAACACGACTTACTTGTGATAACCATGACCTTTGAGAACACAGCCTTGTTGTAAGAGTCAGACTGGGGGGGGGGGGGGAAATATTCAAGAATGTTTAAACATGCAAACCATGTAATAAAGAAGATTTAGAAAAGCAATAACTAAAACCAAACAACTGTGAGGAAAAACCAACTTTTGGCTGTTTTATAAGATCCAGAAGATCTTTGACGTGGTGTCTCAGCATGTTCTGACACTTCCACATTTCATTCAGAGCTCTATAGGAGAGATGGACCACAACAACCACAATCAACATTTCAAGTCTGCAAATACATCTTTATAGGTCCAATAATCTCTTTTCAGACCCATAAGCACCTTATAAAATCACTAAACACAACATGAAACAGCTGTTTTCTCTCCATATTATGACATACTTCCAAGTCAAACAATATTTAACAGTGTAGGACTTTTTATTTACAGGTTGCATGGTTCAAAATAATTCTCAATTTCTGCACAAGCATAGGTTTTAGATCACAGGTGCCCAAACTTTTTAATACAGACCTAAAATCAAACTTGATTGAGTGGGCCAAAAATAATGTTTGCATTATATTCAACTATATTAAAATGTATTACATTGAAACAAGTAATTGTAAATAATATAAATAACTATTGAAAAATACAAAATAAATGTTTATTTATTAGAAATGTATATATGCTTCATATGGCATTTGTCCCCCATTTCTTGATATTCCAACTACAGGCCTTGGTTTGGGCATCTCCGTTTAGAATAAAACAAGAATTACTGCACCTACTTGACAGCATTTCCATCCAATGTGGCGTACAAGTAATACAGACACTTCATTCGCTCTGTAGTCTCTAGATTGTGAGGTACAAGATATTGGGCGAAGATCCTCTCCACAAGCAACCTAGTGAACAAAAACAAATCCAATCTGATATTATATATTTTGTATATTTTAATGTAAATTAAATTCCTTTAACATTGCACATTGTTTTCTTTGACATGTTATTATACAAATTTAAATGATCTTAGACGGCATTCAAGTGACGGCATTATTGTGGCCAGCCTAAAGCACACCTGTGCAATAATCATGCTGTCTAATCAGCATCTTGATATGCCACACCTGTGAGGTGGATGGATTATCTCGGCAAAGGAGAAGTGCTCACTAACACAGATTTAGACAGATTTGTGAACAATATTTGAGAGAAATAGGCCTTTTGTGTACACAGCATTACATGCATCTTTATTTGCAAAAAATGTTGTTTAATTTTCATTAATTAAAATATAAATTAAATCAATGTGATATGCCTTCATCTGATAGCCAGTAAAATGTATATACACAACACAGAATTTCTGAGGGGGGAAAAAATAATTTCATGAGGCTACTGGAAGAATAAATATTTTTTTTTATGCATTCAAATAATTAAACATTCTAAAACACAGAATTTGGTAACAATAAAACATAAGGTGAGAAAAAAATAAAGCATGTAATTTTGGTTACACTTTTAATAAGTTAATGTTAAATTGTATAAGTTTCATGATTTTAATTAATTAAGCATGCTTTTTGATTAATACAATTTTATTTGATCATTAAAAAGGAGTCCAGAAAAATTAAAACAGGAAACAAAACGGAAAACTGAATTTGGAAAAAAATAAAACTGAATTTGGGAATAAAACGGATTTCATAGGGCCCTACAACAGTATAATCAGTCAGCAGAAAAAAAAAAAAATCTTGTGAACCCTGATAACGTGTCAGGGTAAAAAGAGATCATGTATTACATTACAATACACACAATGTGCAGTATGATGTCTTTATAATGCATTATATAAACAGGCTCCAAGCAATGCGTTAATAAATCTGCATTAGCAAGCGGCTGTCTGGTGACATCACTGTTCTCTCTTTACAACTAGCCCTGTGTTCAGGCAGCTCTGCAGAATCACTCAATACAGGTTCAACTGAGGATTTTCACAGTTCTCTTTTTTTCAGTCAAAGTGCAGTCTCTCAGAGGAAATGCTTCTATATTCTCATTTGAGAAACATGCCCACTGGCTGTCAATGCATCTAAAAGCCTTAAAGAAATGACTGGAGTTTTTTTAACGTCAAGAGGGCAACTGGCAGACTTTTGACACATGTCATCAGTACCATCGCAGAACTTTTCTCTGTAAACAACAGCATCTCAAATCCTCCGTTCAGCAGTGGTCCTTAAATTCCTACAGCTTGCAAACAACCTTATAAAATTCAATTACACAACAGAACTCCTTCATAGAGCAGATTCTGTTTTATAAACTCTTACAGGCTTCACGCCTCATTCAAAGCTTGTCAGACATCACCAATCTTTTTCAATAACATCTTAAGGCAACAGTGAGAAGGCAGCGCTTTTGAAACTGCAACTACAGGAAATTGTGTCAATGTTTTGGTAGTACAGAAACTTTTACAGAATCTTGTGATTTGATTTTTATTGGCATTTTTAGGCAGCCACCCAAGTGTAATTTTTATATACCGAAGCACATTTAATATTTGATGCTTTCACGGTTTACAGAGCTTAGGGCCTTTTGTAGAGAAAGACACAATATTTGAGGACACCCATTCAGTGGTATGTCACGTACTATGCACATTTCGAGTTGTATTAGGCGCCAGTATTTTAATTAATTAAAATTACATAACCATGTCCATAATCTATCAATCATCAAAAACCACTTCTACCAAGACATCTATGTATTTTCCACTTAATGTCTATGTACTGACTGGAAGCAGCTTTCAATACTGACCAATTTATAAACCATATATAAAGCTTGAATTTAAAATAGCCAAGGATGTCGCACAAGTATTGAAAGACAGCCGGCTTATCAGCTTCACTCACCGGTCGTCGATGCTGTTCTGGTAGTAAATGTGAAGCAGTTTGTCTTTGATCCAGGAGATCTGCTTGGCTGCCTCTTTGCCTGCCTCCGCCTGCAAGGCGTACTTCTTATAGATCTGAGCCAGACCCATCATAGCTTCCTTTCGGACCCGCCACTGCAAGATAACACAACGGGAAGCTCTACTCAGTGAGATTATTACAACCCGAATTCTGGAAATGTTGGGATGCTTTTTTTAAATTTGAATAAAATGAAAACAAAGACTTTCAAATCACATGAGCCAATATTTTATTCACAATAGAACATAATACATGTTTAAAGAAATTAAGAAATGTTACACTTATCCACTAAATGAGCTCATTTCAAATTTGATGCCTGCTACAGGTCTCAAAAAAGTTGGCACAGGGGCAACAAAGGGCTGAAAAAGCAAGACATTTTGAAACGATTCAGGAGAACATCTAGCAACTAATTAAGTTGATTGACATAGGGCCGGTTGCACCAGCTGGACGTACACCCGGTTGTAAGGCTGGGCTGGACGTAAAATGTGCTTCAATTCGTGCGTAGAATTTATACCCGTTGCTCCATTTCGGCGTAGTGCTACGTCTGACACTAAATCTTACACCTAGTCAGAGGTAGGTGTAAAGTGAATAGTCATGATTTACTCGGACATTATTAGTTTAATGCACTAGACAATGAACTACTCAACCCATGATGCACTACAAGAGATATAACAGAGTAAGCCATAACAATACAATAAAACACTTTTGAGTATTGAATAAAAAAAATACACTACCATTCAATGTTTGGGGTATATAAGATTTGTATATGCATTTCTTAAATAAGGTCTCTTATGCCCACCAAGGCTGCATTTATTTGATCAAAAAACACAGTAAAAACTATAATATTGTGAAATATTACTACAGTTGAACAAATTTTCAATCTTTATATATATAAAAAAATATATTCCTGTGATGAAAAGCTGTATTTTCAGTAGTGATCGACCGATATTGATTTTTTATAACCGATACTTTGTACGTTTATGTACCCGATAACCGATATGCAGAACCGATATTTATTTACTGTTATAAAGTAAGAGTAACAGAGTGAAGTAAGTCCATTCTTCACTTTGGTTTTTCCTCCTTTCAGTCAAGATGACAACAAAAAACTGTTGAAAATTACCATTTTCATGTAAAATGTTATCTTCAAATTACAACAATATAAACATTTTATTTATAAAAAGCATCATCAGCAACACTGATATTAACAATAAGCAAAAGAATGTCTAACGTTTTCAAATGGAGAAAATAAAGGACAGGAGTCATATCAACAGGTTTATAAGCTGTTTAATAGGCTAAAGAGTGAATAATAATTAACTGGATAATGTTAATTCAATTAATAACATTCTCTGGAATATTGAAATAAGCTATAACAAACAAAACATCGTATTTTATTGCATTTCTTAACTGGAATGTTTTATCAGAATTATTAAAATGTTTTTTTCATTCTAAATTATGAAAACTGCTGACAGCGCGGTTTATCTATTTACACAGAACTATACTCAAACTGCGATCGCTTGCGGAGATAATAAATAATACATTTCGATAGAGATTTATTTCGATGTTTATTGGCGAAATAATGGTTCTATAGTAAATGTTAATATAATTTAGCGTGTTTCAAACAAGTGAATCTTGTATAAAGTTACATGCGGTGGTCGTGCTGGAGCTTCTCCTGAGTGAACAGTGTCCACTGCTTCAAGTGTGTGTGTACTTGGATGGATCAAATGCAGAGAACACATTTCACTGCTGGTTATACTCTGTAAAATTGTGTATGTGACTAATAAAAAAAAAAACAAAAAAAAAAATATCGGTTATCGTTTTTTTCAAAACCGATATCAGATTATGGTAAAATGCTTAAATATCGGGAAAAATATCGGTAAACCGATATATCGGTCGATCTCTAATTTTCAGTCGCCATTACTCCAGTCTTCAGATATCATTCAAATATGCTGATTTGCTGCTCAATCAACATTTCTTATTATGATAAATGTTGTGCTGCTAAACATAAGGATCAAAATAACAGCATGTATTTAAAACATAAATCTTCTATAATCATTACCAAATAAAAGTATTCATGTCTTTCAAGAAAGAAAAAAAGCACTTCCTGACCCCAAACTTTTAAACTGTCTTAAATTCATAAAAGCATCCCTAACATGGCAATTACAATGTTGCCTAGATTTGCAGCTTACTAAAATTTGGAAAAGTGCAAAAAAAAAATAAGACATTAAAGAAGAGAAATCATATTTCTAGCCTGTAGTCACATTTTGCCTCAACATGAATATGTCAAAGGAACGGCTGCTTTTGAGGTTTTACCAAGACATAAAAATAACAAAACATCCATTTAGCTACAGCTGAAGCTGCAAAGCCTGATATGACAGTTCCTGCATAAAACCAAATCTTATGTATGGCAAGCAGAAGCAAACGAGGTGTAATAGGGCGAGATGGAGATACGCCTTGACTGCTGCGGTGTCATTTGTCCAGGAACACAGAGGGGCCTTCAATTAAATTCCTCCCTGAAAGCGTTTTGAAAAGGCTGAGGAATGGTTATATGCGAGTTATAGTCCAATTTATATTATTCCATCCCCTCTAGCTCGGGTGGCTAAAGGAGACTGCTGATTAAATTATAGTGAGAAGAAATGGAGTGTGTCTGGAAAGAAACAAGAAGCTAATGTATTCCAGCTCGGCTCTGCCCTGAATGCGGTCATGTCAAAGTCTCTGGTTCATTTGGGGTACTAATGGGAGAAAATGCCCTCGGATATTATGCATGAAATAAAATGACTACAGCACTGATAAAGAATGTTTAAGAGACAGCAAACAAACAAGCATAAAGACAGCCTGGCACATACCCTCTTATCCAGAGTCCTCTCCTTCACAAAGTTCAGCAGGTGATCATTGACGAGAGAGAGGTCCTTTTTGGAAGCCGTCACGATGGACACAATGACATCGTGTCGAATTGCCTCCTCTGGGTCATGTGACCTTACTTTCAAATACTCTGCATGAGAAAAATAAAATGCACAACTTGGTTTAATGTTAAAAATTCATAATTCAATGTATAATTTTTTTTATTACAATTAAGTAAAGGTTAATTAAGTAAATTAATAAATACAAACTGCTTTAAGAAAATATATAACAAGACACAAAAAAATATTAAATTCATTAAACAAGGTTTGCAGTGGACTACTTTCAGACAAAATTTGGTTTAATGTGTATTCTTATTTTCTTGGTATTGTGATGCATTTAATATATTTAAATCATGTTATTCAATTAATAATATATTAAATAATTAATAAGATATATATATATATATATAGTGCTGTCAAAGTTACTAACGCATTAATGCAAATTCCTTTTAACGACACTAATTTTTATTAACGCGCGATTAATGGAGCGCGTATTTTCTGTTTGACCCATGGCCTGACCCGTAGTTGAAGAAATGGAGATTCACAGTGTTGCCAACTAAGCAACATTGCAGACCCCTTTAGCGATTTTTTCCCCCTAAAAACAAAAGCGCCCAAACCTTATTTAATCTCCGAGAATCGCCGGTACTGCCGCACGAGCGCGAGGTCTTGCTTTCCCAGCTCGTGCACACACCTCTCTCTCTCTCTGTGCATCTGCTCAGTTTCTGTTCAGCACGCGAACACACATCTCTCTCTTTCTCTCGCTCTCTCTGCATCTGCTCAGTTTCTGTTCAGCGCACACACACACATCTCTCTTTCTCTTGCTCGCTCTCTTCCATTCTTGAAGAATGGAAAAAGATAGATCTGGCAAAATGTCGCCAACTTGTTCATTCCATGCCTAGAAGACTTGGTGCTGTCATTAAAAATCATGGAGGCCATACAAAGTACTAGATTTAGTAGTTTTTGTTGTGGGGTGTACTCATTTTTGCATCACCCTAATTTGAGTAAAACTGAACATTTTGTTCTCTAAGTTATATTATTAACCTTACTTTCATGTTATAAGTTAAACAGATGTTATATAAAACTTAGTCTTGTCAACATTTTGGAAAATGTTTTTGTGTTCATTGAGATATTGTTTAAAATGTTACTTTTCAAAGGGGGTGTACTCATTTACGCTGAGCACTGTATAAAAATTCTTAGATCTTTGAGTTCAGCTCATGAAAAATAGAGGCAAAAACATGTGTTTTGCATTTATAATTTTGGTCAGTGTATAAGAGTAGTCAAAGTTAGAAGGGGAACAGTTTGTACCTGTGAGATCTTTTGCCAGGTCTGGATGGTTCATCAAGCAATGGCTGGCAAACTTTACACATTCCAATCGAACAGGAACATGGATGTCATTAAACCTAAGAAACCACAGCAAACGCAGGTGGTCAAAATCTTTCAGCATGATCTTGCGGTTGAAACTTTTTTTTTCCAGTTTGTGTACACAGAGAAACAGGTCTTTGGACGTGTTGTGCATGGGCTGTACCTCCCAAGGTAGCACTGCCAGAGAGGTTTGTTCTGTGAAGCGAGCTCTGAATCCTTTGCACCAAACATCTTGGCCAGGAGCTTCACAACTTGCAGGCGCTCGTCGTTATCATTGCTCTACAAAACACACAAGGGTCTCCTGGTGATATAACTGCAGAAAGCAAGGCCCGTGGACATTAATTACAGCACAAGGATTGAATGAACCCATTTAGTTGATTTAGCCTCATTGTCATTGTGCTTTGTGTAAAAACAAAAGATAAAGGCATGACGTCAAATACGGTATATGGAACAGGCGGCTTCAAACAAAACGATAACATTCATTCATACACTAATCGCAAACTCAACCTGCTTTTGCCAAAATGTATACAAGTTTAATAACACAGCCAACACAATAGAAAGTAATCGCCTTTGCTGGTTTTTGAAAAATGCTAACTATGCTTTCAGGCCACGCTGGATTAAATCTCATGAAAGAAAACAAAAGAAAGGATCATTGACTCGGCTGAAGTGTAATCAATTTCATGCAGTGTGTCAGCATCTTTTAGCTCGGGAATGGTATATCCATTTATTAGAAACACCTAACTTAAGCAGTAAAATTCACATCAACTGTAAAATCACATTACCTGTCAGGTAGCTCGCAAACAACTGAACCAAATTTTCCATTGTCACAAAAACACAATGTAAGGTAAGCCACTGAAGGGTGGAATTCATTTGGCTATTAAAACACCATAAGTTCTGACCACAGTTAATATACTCAAGGTTTGAAGAGTTTTTTTACCCCCACAGGCTGCAAAAAGCCGTAAACAAGGCACTGCTTCCGTGGCGTTGTGAGATGTTAATCATGAGCTATCACAGATATCCTAGAGCACATGTCAAACTCAAGACCCGCGGACCAATTCCGGCCCACCACATAATTTTATGTGGCCCGCGAGAGTATAGGATTGTTTTAAAATAAAGATCTATGCAGCTTTATGTTGTAAATTGTGAAAGTGCGTATCAACACCACAAGTTTCTGTTTCTATTTGGCGTTCTATTTATATGCAGAAATGGACTTTGGTGTGAATCTGATATACGCAGTGGTTAGGATTAGGGGTGTGGGGTTTTTCCGTTAATGATGACTGCGTGGACGGCTCAAAGGAATAAAGCGGACCTCATCAAGTGCTCTACCGACGGAAAAACACGATATTCTCCATTCTTGAATTAAAAAAATCGATTGTAGCTTTCAGACATGATTTTCTTCTTTTTGTCTAGAGCGCTTTATATACAGAGACTATGCGAGATCACTTTAAATGTGTGAGCACAAATCTCTCGGCTCGCAGGTGGATTCATTCACTCACAGAAAACAGACGCGCCTTCTATCGATCAGACATTACATGCGTGCTCTCAAAAATGATCTTCTCTCTTGAGTTTAGTAAACGCAACCTGGAGTGTGGGCATCCATTGGCAGAAACAGAAAAAGGCATTTTCGTCCAAACAACTTCCGCTCACTGGATATTTTCTCTTTTTCGGACCATTATCTGTAAACCATAGAGATGGTTGTGCGTTAAAATCCCAGTAGATCAGCAGTTTTTGAAATACTCAGACCAGCCGGTCTGTCACCAACAACCATTCCACGTTCAAAGAGATGCTCGCTGAGCAAGAAGTTTGGATGTGATTGGCTGATTAGCAATTTGTGTTATCAAGCAATTGAACAGGTGTACTCCGGTCAGAGCAATTAAACATTCAAGTACAACTGAGGATCACATGTCTGCTCACACAGATACAGAGCACATCAGCTCTTCTTCCTGAGACGGCTGAGGAAGTTTGGAACGAGCCCCAGAATCCTCAGAACATCACTGCATCCTGACCGGCTGCATCACCGCCTGGTTTGGAAACAGCACCGCTGGCAACCGCAAAGCTCTGCAAAGGGTCGTGCGAACTGCCCGCCACATTGTTGGAGGTGAGCTTCCCTCCCTCCAGGACATCTACACCAGGCGGTGTATAAGGAAAGCCTGGAGGATCATCAATGACTCCAGCCACCCGTCCCACAGACTGCTCTCTCTGCTGCCCTCAGGAAGATGTCTCCGCAGCATCTGATCCTGCACTAGCCGACTGAGGGATAGCTTTTTCCCTCAGGCTATCAGGCTAATGAACAGTCAGAACTAATACACCCTACAGCATACTCCCACTTTACGGTATGCCATGCACTGCACTTTAACTTTAACTCTAACACAGTTCAAACTGGACTACACACACACTGCACTAATACAACAACCTATCTGCTACCACTGGATACCATCCAATGCACATCTATGACATTGCATATCCATCTTATGTATAATCTGTTGCACCTTCGCATATTATTGTGTGTATACGTGTACATAATGTAGAATGTGTACATACGGTGTATAAGGTGTACTGATAACTGTAAGTATGTCTAATAGTACACTGTGTGTACTGAGTATATGTATGTGTATTTTGCACACAGTCATCTGTATAAGTCTGTAAGTATGTACTGTCTATATGTAAATTGTTTCTGCACTTTCTGGAGCACGCTCTCAAGAATTTCACTCACCAAGGCATGTGCTGTGGTGATGTGACAAAAGTGATTTGATTTCACTATATTTAAATAAATCTTTCAAATAAAGTTTTGGTCATATGGCCCACTAATAATTGTTTTAAATAATCGTGATTATGATTTTTGTCATAATCGAGCAGCCCTACCTAGAAGTAGCCAAATATGCATCCAAAACTAGACCTCTTACCAGCCTGACATTAGATGGGGGCACAGAAAGATTTAGTAGTTAATCTCAAATTCTAATCTTAACAGCATTATCAATAAATAATAACGATGCTAATAACTACACTTTCAAAAATGTGTTAGTCATCAGTAAATAAAGAGTAAAATGTGTTTTCATGTAAAAACTGATCAAGTTTGTTTAGCCTTAGCTAATAGATTTGTTTCAAACATGCTACAATACTGCATATCTGAACTCTTGGAAGCTTCAGAAGCTGTTGAAATGAACAAAATCCCTTCTTCAAAATATCCCTGAAACTGATTCAAATAAAGAATCTTATGAATGGACTACTAAAAGAAAGGTAATGTGCCTCATTTTTTGCAAAGTGACCCACATTTGGTTTTTGACCACTGAAAATGTGTACAATTTAACGATTTACTCCTGGAGCCACATTGAAATTCCAATATCTCTGGAACTGAACAATATAGGGCCTTAACAATTAAGATTTAGTTAGAAGTCTGTTAAAATCTAATGGGGCATTAAGATATCTTTAATATTTTTGAGTTACAGGCATGCAAACTTTGGACAAAAAACTTGAAACCTGCTCTTTCCCCATTTTTGAACGGTCACCACCGGCATATAACAAAAGATAAAAAGTCAAAGATATAAAAAATATAATACCAATGTGCTGCCACTTTCTGATGCTGCGAAGGGTCCCCCCCTGCTGAGATGAGAACTATAAAAGTGGTGGATTACATAAATATTCATCCATGACAAATTTCATCAATACATGTTATCTTTCAGAAAAAATCTTAGCAAAATCAAGAATTTGAGCAAAACCTCTGAGTTGACCGGATGACCTATATATTATATAAACCATACCATTAAAAGTAATGATTTGAATCATAAAGTGAAACATAAATAAAGATTAATAAAGGAGAGAAAAATCTCCAGAATCAGGCAGGGCATGCATTCATTGAGTTGACATTTGAACCGAGGGACATTCACAACTTTCATCAAATCAATCATGCATTTTTTTCACAAGCAAAAACACTGAGACCCCGAAAGATGACAGCACTATGTATCGTCAACAAGCAATCTTACCTTGAGCTTGAACTCCAGCTGCGGCAGGACGGACAACAGTAGATGGCTGTCGATGTTGTAGAGCTCCAGGATTAGGTCAAAGACATGTTCTGACAGATCACTGACTGAAGTCTTCCCCAGCATCAGCACCTGGTTAAAGAACTGAGAGACACCAAACTGTACATCACACACTAACCATCAGCATCTACTGCATGTCACTGGAAAACGGCACCCCTTTAAACTCACTGCATAACCGTCTGGCATCAGCACTTAACATGGCGTCGATTAGAGATTAGTGTGAGGAAGCTGGTTTTAGATTGAAATAAAGTAAGTGGCTTCATCTATGGACACTTGGGCAGGAGAGGCTGTCTCCAACAGAGTGCTTTTACAGAATAGAAAGGAATAGAAATAGAAATCAGGCCTTGCTGATCTATTAGCGTTATTGAGAAGGATTCTCCTCCATGCTTATTCTCACTATCTCTAGCGTTTTTAATGAGCACTGCAGGGAATAGAGTTCACAGCATAACAGCGCTGCATGCTGCTGCGGGTGTTGCTGATGAATGCGTTTGAGCATGGAGGTGCTCTTGATCTCCAGTTACTGTTGCAAGCCTGAACGAGTTTTCAACAGCGAAAGGGCTGGAGTCAAATTATGGAGGATCATTAGGGATTATTCACAATTTAAAGAAATGAGAAGACCTTTCTCGTCACCTTGTAATCCAGCATGATTTTGGCACAATATGTATTTGGTGTATATTATATGTACAGTTAACTATAGTAAATCACGTTTACTTACGTTGGTAATGTACGGCTCTATGGCCTGAGCGGTTCTCTTCAGCAAGGCTTTGGCCAGATCGTACGCTTGCTTGTTGAGGTTCTGAAAGGCAAGATGAGCAATAAAAAAAAAAATTGTTTGTGTAAATTTCATGAAACCGGTCAAGAATTTTTGTGTGTTAAGAGCTTTTAAGATTGTTTTATATCTTGCAATTTTTCCTTATTGTCATGTAAATAAATATATAAAAATCATATTTTGGTTATATCTATTTATTTAGACCAATTAAGATTTTTTTGTAAATAAATCAATTCATAAAACATGTTTTACTCAAATAATAAAACCTATTTTAAGGGCCATTACAATTATTTATTATTATTATTATTAATTTTGTTCCTGACATTTTCCATTCCTCTCAAATTATCATAAACATAATTACATTTTTTACATTATGGTAGTATTTTTGTACTGACTTTAATGTTTTATTATACATTTAAAAACTACTGCATTCAAATAATTAATAATGATCAATAAATAAATATTAAACAATAATTAGAGGGGGGCTTAATTGACATGCATTTTTTTCTAATAAGCTCTATTATGTAAAGTATATAAAAATAGAAAATAAAAGACAGTAAAATAAATCAACAAGTAAAAAATTGTTTACAATTTAAATGCATTAAAAATTAAATCACTGTTTTTAAATATACATTACACAAAAATAATATTAAGTTAACTCCAAACAAAACTAAACCTAGGAGGTTGAAGTTATTTACATAAAAATAAAATGTAATGTACAATTATATGACTGTTCATAAGTAATGACTTCTTAAAGGCAGGGTAAGCAATTTCTGGAAGCAAATGTTAATATTTGAAATCACCAAAACAAACACGCCCCTACCCCAAAAGGGTCTCGCCCCTATTTTGATAGATCCGCCCCACATATACGTAGCCTACGCAACGATTAGTTCCGTGAAACATAAGGAACTTTTCCACCGAAATTACCTGGAAAAATATGTCCCAGGAACTTTTTTCCCCCCAGACCTGTTGCTGTCTGCGTTTCCCTCGCGGTCTAAGTACAGAGAAGATTAGGCAAATAGTCTGGTGATTTAACGTTAGGTCTGCGCGTGCTTCTCAATACCAAGTACGCAAATTTCGGACTTGCATCCTCGGTAGTTCGGACTTCACGAGTTATACTCGGGAGCATGAGCCCCTGCGAACAGAACGACGCAAGTCCGGTAATTCTGCAAACAGCAGCGTACTTGATAACATCAGTCAGCTCGCCTCTGCTACTGTAATCTTCCTCACTGTATTTACAGATGAAATATATCAAACACCACTGCCTCTTTTCATTTCCTTTAAACATAATAGCCGCAGAAATGTAGTTCAGGGAACGTACATACATTACAATGAAACAAAATATTATATCAAACATTGCCTATTTTCATTTTAACATATCAATAGAACAGTTGAATAAAGACCAAAGTTTACCTGTTAGATTTACCCAAAACGAATTATATCTTATGTTTAACCACTACAGAGACATCAGAGCCAGCGGTAAATGTCAGAAGGACTAGCCGAGGTAACGCTCCTCTCTTCGGGATACATGAGCATTGAGCGCCCGGTGAACCCAAAATCGGCGAAGCACATTTTCAATTAGGTACTGTTTTTATAAATAAACCACAGATTTGAGTTTTAAACAACTACATTCTCGCCTGAAATACACGTGTCCAGTGTAGGCAGGCTTTAGCTGTTGCGGCGCGGCACGTCCGGTGTAGACACGGTGTTACTCACCTATCGAGAAGAAACAAAGCAACCTCGGCGTCCGATCGCAGGCCTTCCGCTCCTTGAGTTCTCTCCAGCGCCGGAAAGCTGATCCGATCCAATATTTACACGGCTACTACTTCTTGCTTATCGTTCCGCAGACGTTTTCCTCTTTTGTTTTTTATCCGCCATCTCTATTTTTCCGTCACTCGGCTCGGCTGTTCACTGAACGCTCTCTCCTCCACATCACGAGTAGACACGCCCCTTACTGCTGATTGGCTACAAGTTTATTTTGGTACTCGGCCACGACTCGTTTTCTAAAAAGTTTTTGAAAATTGCTTACCCTGCCTTTAAATGGTTATGCAATGCAAATTATGTAAACATTAAAAACACTATTAAAAGTAGGCCAATTATAATCCAGGCTTTAAATGCAACATGTACATAATATACAGCTCTGTCTCTATAAAAAGGTTGAAGCACCTGCTCTTTAAATAATGCATATATTTATTATATTACAATATTGTATATTTATATTATTTGTTTATGTATTTTTTTCCTTGGGTGAAATGTGACCTGGACATTTTTTTTTTTAGTTCTGTGTACCTTGTGTGCTGGGACCAGGTTAACCAGAACAGTATCCAGGAGTTCCTGTGAGACCGAGTCGCCTTCACAAACAATTGAGCTCATGAGATCCACCATATGCATGTGCACTTTCTGGTTATGTCCATTGCTAAAAAAAAATGGTAAACACAAGAACTGACCTAAAATCAGGTGCATCAGACAGTCAAAGTAGAGGAGTGAAAGATGCAGGCAAGTGATCAGCTAGAGACAAAAAAGGAAAATCTGACCACGCCCCAAGTCACGCCCACAAGCCACTTACAGCGCTAATTCTGCCCTCGTTTGGCTCTTTGAATCATTTGAACACTTTTAACTGTCCTGCTGATGGCGCCACGAGCTCGTGCAGCTCTCCCAGGATAATTCCATTTCCGTCCATGTTTTAGAAATCAATCTTTTCGCAGCTTATTTAGGTAATAGCTCAAGTCCATTTGCATGATTTCAATCATGCAGTAACCAACCAAGCCCCCCCCCCCAAAAAAAAAAATTGGATCTACGCGAATCACATGGGTCGTCGGAAATACAGAAATCCGTATTTATACGGAAAAAAATCACATCCCTGAAGATGGGAAGCAAATGCAATGACGCAGAGAAAACAGAAACACTTCTAAATTTTTCCATTTACACATGAGAGCCGAGCGCTGCAGTGTCCCGCTCATAGAGGACATTTCCGACTGAGCGAACATCACTGGCTGAGATGAATCACCCCCATATGCAGCCTTTATAGCGCACATGCAATGAGGGGTTTCCACCTGGGATTCGCACGCATCATTGTCATCTGACCGAATCCAGGGAAATAATATCAGCGAGCAGGAGGCTGACAGCTCATTAGGACATAACAAATAGGCTGCAGCTTCACATTTACATCTCAAACAGAAAACAGTAAACCATGGAGACGCTTTACTGAATTATGACAATCGATATAGCAAGAATCACCATTGAGCTCTCTAACCAAATGGCAGCACATTTACTGGACTGCAAAAATGACTAGGTGATACATTTCATACAATGACATTTTTGGTCATATAAAATTTGGTGCAATTAATACAGGTAATGAGTGGAGGATAGGAGGGCTTCTTAAAGACAAACTAACAGGTCTGTGAGAGCCAGAATTCTTGCTGGTTGGTAGGTGATCAAATACTTATTTCATGCAATAAAATGGAAAATAATTATTTAAAAATCATATAATACGATTTTCAGGATTTTTTTTTAGATTCTGTCTCTCACAGTTGAGGTGCACCTACGTTGAAAATTACAGATCTCTCCATTCTTTGTAAGTGGGAAACCTTGAAAAATCGGCAGTGTATCAAATACTTATTTGTCCAACTGTATATCTATATACATTTATGTAGCTTTGTTCGTTTGGCTGTTTCCTTATAAAGGTCCAGAAATGTGTCAAGTTTTTCGTCAGGTGTCTTTGTTAGTGATATGATGTCATTACATTGCTGTCTTGCCGCCAGCCAATCGCTGCATTGCTGATCGTGGTCTCGAGTATCGATACATCTGCCCTTTTTGGGGAACACTAGAATGTGCAGTAATCTTAGACAACTTAATCCAGATATTTTAATCTAATATGCAAATTTGTTTGAAGAACCAAATTAGCCAGAGATCAGTTATCAGGATTAGAAGATCCGGCATCTCTCAAATCATCTCAGATGTATTAAGCGAGGTACGAAGAACGGACCCCAAACCAATAGACTAACTTGATTACTTGGAAAAGTGATCAAGTGAGTCAAATATATACACATGTAATGAATAAAATATAAAAAAATGTTTGGCTATATTGAACTCTTGAATGGACAAACATGAACAACATTCTCACTTGATCACTTGGAACAGCGTTCTGTAGAGCTGAGTAAAGATCTCATTGCTGTCCTCCAATTCAAAGCAGATGTTGTAGGACTTCACCCAAGCGATGTTCTAGAGCAAGAAAGGGAAGGACATGGTCAGATGCTGGTTCAAAAACCATTGTAAGACCTTGCTTTTCTATATTAGTTGGGTGTCATACCTCCAGTAGATAAAAATATCGATTAAACTGGGCGCTCTTGGTGTCTTCCAACCCTTTCAGCTGTCGAGTTATGAACATGAAAATATCCTGAGTGGAAAAGAAGAGCAGAGAGTTTTATTATTTTATGCACCTGTGAATGCAATGCATGAGAGACAGCAGAGTTATTATAGTGTTTACTGCTGAACAACTCCATCCGTTGCGGTCTTTTTTTCAAGGTGAAGAAAAACAGACACAAATATCACCTTCAAAATTTCAGCACATCGGTTTTAATGCATACTAATACAATTAAATGTTTCTTTCCCAAAACAAACCACAGTTTTACATAACTGTGCCATAAAAGACTTAATATTGGGCGGGTCATGTGATCTCAACATGGTAGTCAAACATTGCTGGTTCTTCACTGACATATGCAAGAACTAACACTGCATTCAAATCAATAGATGTTGAGTTTTCCAACCTTAAGTTTATCAGGTGATGTGTACGGTGCCTCAGGGGCATAGATGCGAAATATATCTGCAAGACAGCAGGCCACGAGTAGTCTGACATCTTTGTCTGGGTGTTTGAGGAAAAAATCCGATGCGAGATGCAAGGCCAAGTTCAGATAGAGTTCCTTCTCCTCCTCTGAGTCCTGGTCCATGTCCATGAAGGTTTTCACCACCATCTGATTTTGAAAAGCACCATAAAGCCGTGTGTCAACCACGCATCCAACTAACAGTGTGATGTAAGACACTCTAATGGGAAACACACTTTCACTTGGCAGTCTTACTTGAAAATAGACAGACGTGACAAAGCCACGGAGGGAGGAAACGCTAGCTACAAGCTGTAAAAAACAGCTTGAAATACGAGCAGAAAAATCACAATTTCATTCTGTGTGATAAAACCTCAGCTGAGGTTTAGAGATGAACAAATCTAAACATGAAATGTTTTCCATAAAATATTTCTACTAAAATAACCAACCAAATATGAATCAATCTACACAAATCTATAAATAGAACTTCAAATTAAATATTAATTCGGGTTACTGAAAGTTTTGACATGGTTTAATAAAACTCAAACTATTATAAAATCGTTTTTGTTAACTGAAATAAAATAAATACAAATATAAATGTTAGACTACAGAAATTGACTAAATTTGTTCGTTTCTAAAATTACTAGAACTAAAAGATAAATATTAGGGCTGGGTTTCGACACAAATTTCACGATTCGATCCACATTCACAAGCTTGCGATTCGATTCAATATCAATTATTTTGGATATATATCAGGTACAGTACATGCTTAAGGAAAATAAATCTCTCAACTAATGTTGTAAAATGTACATGAGAGTCAGTTAGTACTACATTACTATAATATTGAAGGTTAAAATTACCCTTAATGAAGTTTTTAATATAATAAAGCTACAATTACATAATAATAGTTCTACTTCAATATGTTGTTTTTTTATATAAACAGTGGTGGCTGTCATAACTTTTTGGATTTATTCAAACATAAATTAAACATTGAAGAACAGTAAAAATTATAATGAATATGTTATATGGTGCATATATTGAGCAAAATGCCCCTCTCTACAGTTTATTTTTCTATCTGACTAATGTGTTTATGGTCACAGAATAAGTTTTTCTGAGGTAAATGTGACGTGACATTGTATACAAGACGTTATATTGACGTCTTTGAGCAGCTGAAACACTGATTGAGCGATTAGATGAGACAGGATACGGATTGTAAAGTTGTACTTTTTCTTTTAACTTGCCTTCGGATGTTTAGTCATGTTCATTTTGTGCTGAAACTGGTATTAATGTGGAGGAGGTGATCAGTTCACATGCTGCCGCGTCTGTTGAACTGAGGCGCTACAGCGATCTCTCACTCCACATTAAACAGCATTTATTGTTTGAATACTGCAATAAAATGGGCAGAATTTGAAATCGGAGACTTTGTTTCATATTAAAAGTACCAAAGCACAATGCTTATTGCGATATATTGATGGAAGTGCCCTTCAACGTTCCGTCCATTACCTGAAAACAGACTAATCGATTCTTGGGACTTAAAGGGACAGTTCACCCAAAAATGAAAATTCTGTCAATTACTCACCCTCAAGTAGTTCCAAGCCTGTATGAATGTCTTTGTTCTGCAGAACACAAAGGAAGATATTCTGAAGAATGTGGGAAACAGAGCAGTTCTGGGGCACCATTGACTTCCATAGCATTTTTTTCCTACTATGGAAGTCAATGGTGCCCCAAAACAGCCTGATTACAAACTTACTCCAAAATATCTTCCTTTGTGTTCGGCAGAACAAAGACATTCATACAGGTTTGGAACTACTTGAGGGTGAGTAAATTACAGAATTTTCATTTTTGGGTGAACTGCCCCTTTAAGAATCGATATCGTTCCGTAAAAATGAGAATACTATAAAAATTATAAATACTATCGAGATATTGATACTTTTTAACCCAGCCATAATAAATATATATTTTTTTTATGACAACAGAACAAAAAAATGACAATTAAAAAAAAAAATTGGTTCAAGTCCTAAGATTACTAAAACTAAAATAAGGTAAATAATTTTTTTTAAATAAACAGCAAACAAACATAAAATTTGTACAATTTTCAGAATTTTGTTGAAATACAAACATTACTAAAACTTACATTTAAGCCATATAAAAATATTACAACAGATTCAAATATTACAAAAAAAAATAAAACATGAAAACTGAAAATATCATAAAAAAAGCTATTTCAAAGTAATATATTTAGATTTATATTATATAAATATTAATTAACACTGGTTATTCATTAATGGAATCAGAAGACTTGCAGTCTATATCTAACTGAAGAGTCGGACAAGCTTCAGTACTCATTATTAATTGTAATTACACAGAAAAAACACATTCAGCACTAATAATAAGCTGTTTCCACTTGGGTGAATGAGATTGCTCCTCACCTTCAGTCTCCGAACCATCTCCTCCTTGGAGATCTTATCGGAGATCTCCTTCACCCCCGGCGGGTAGGTGATTTTGCCGTCCGTGGCTCGATTCTTGGAGTGAGCCATGCTCTCCAATCAGTGCTCGCTGCAAACATGTCAAACCAAAAAAGACATGAATAAGTCAGCCCACAACACTAAGTGGACAGGGAATTTCCATCAATTACTTTTTTGGGAAAGAATGTGCCGTTAAAAAAAATCATCCAGTGGATCCTGAATATGGATTTGACTGACTACAACATATACAAAAAAAAAAAAAGTAAGGCTTGTTTTGTTTTTCTAAAAATTGCTGGATGCCAGCCAAAACCTCACCTCCTGTGGAGTTAAATATTGCCGGTGCTAAAGAGCAGTGTCCAGAAAGACATTTAAATTCAAAGAAATGCTATACTTTTAATTCAAGTTGATGTGCACAGAGGTTTTACCGATTAGCAAAATAAAACCCCACACGTGAATTACAATACCAAGCAGACAAATCTAAATAGACAAACAATGCTAATTAAAACAACTGCATAATAAGTGTTGCACATAATCATCAGCTGTAATTCATAATAATAAACAGCTAAATTAAGCCTACTGACATAATGAAGAGTAAAAATTAAGTAAGGAAAGACCCCATGGAATCCTTCTTCAACAGGAAATTGGATGTATTGAAGGGCTTGTACTTTTTTGCTTTTATTGGAGAATGTATATAACTGTGGAAGATGAGTTGCCAATATTTCAGCCCATTCTTCCAAGAGAAAAAGACTGTAAAATTTGAAACGTTAATTTAAAAAAAAACAATGTCCACTAAAGTTTCGATGAAATGGAAGTATTGTTGATAGATTTTCCATACTGTGACGTATATCTGCATGTAGTATATCATTGAAAAAATGTAGGCTAGGAACGTTGTACTATGCACCAGCAGACTGGATTTTAAAATGAATCTGATCTTGGAAGTCAATTGCAGAGGGGCGGAGCTTAAGCGTTCTAAAAGAACAGAGGATTCGCATAATAGAGAAAAGTCTGTTTTTGAATAGAAGATCGAATTATGACATTTAAATTAAGAAAAAGAAATACACGTGCATGAATCATTCACAATAATATCTAGAATATGAATTTACAAATTTGATCCATTTTTATTTAATTCGGACTCTTCACAAAAGAAAATGATTTGTCTTAACAAAACAAAATAACAATATTTAATATTTTTTTCATCTGCAGTAATAAATGGAAATATATTTAAACAGAAAAATATAAATATACATGTTAGAATTAATGTTATTTTGTATGTATGTATATATATGTGTGTGTGTGTGTGTGTATATGTATATATATATATTTATGTATGTGTGTGCGTGTGTACACACAACACTATATACAGCATACGTAATTATAACTTAAACATAATGACTTACTAATAGTTAATTCGAATTAATTATTTTTAAAAACACTTTCATTTGGATTTCATTGGGTCTATAAAAACACAGTAGAATAAAGGCAGTCAAAATGCAAATAAATGCATTATAGGTGCATTACATTTCCCCTAAGAGCGATCAATAAAGTTACAACACCACAATTACGCAAGAAATCAATAACGCAAGGTGAGGTGAAATAGCTGTCATTTCTAACAGGTTCAACACAGTCCAAGTGTTTCACAATCCCCGCAAACGCCAAACATATACAGCAATTTACAACACCTCTATGCATGCAATTAGTAAACAGTGCATCGCATTTCCAGCTATTTACAGACACCATTACAACCGTACAACGATTTTGCACGGGGAAAAAGAGAGGCTTACAGTCTGACAGCAGGTTGACTTTCTGAACTTACGTCTTTGTGCAGCACAACCAGGATAAAATACAGTCTTGATCACACAGCAGCTGTTATTTCATTCCTTTGACAGTGGTTTATCCCATAGAAACAGATCTAGCACCCCTAAGGGGGTGTTTACAAGCTACAATTCATTGCACACAACTAGTGCCCCTGTTACTATCTACACCCAATGCACAACAGCACGTCTCATCTCAATAGGCAACGGACTAAATGAACCCATAAGAAAAATGAATGTAAACTACAGCAGTAGAATCTGAAATGTGTTTTGAATCAGATTTTAAAATAGGCTGAAGCGGTTTACGAGCAGCTAAGCTAAGCTAACAGAGCTAAAACACAAACACTTATATGCATGTACACACACGAGGCAGCAGGAAAGTACACGGCCCTCTTTTGCAATGAAAACGGTCACGAAAACACACGTTTCACGTAAACCAACAACAACTGTCATTGTAATTTGCGTTTTGAGTAGAGAACGAGCAATTTTGGGGGGAAACACAGTGAGGGTGATAGTCAGATAGCCTCGCATGGGTTAACAGAAGAATAGACAACCAACTGCCGAAAAAGGTAAAAGCACCAACTAAAACAGCCACGAAATAATAATTAACAATAACGGACTCCAATCATCGCGTGACGATTCCACTCGCTTGCGGTTTAAATTTAAACAGACATTTAACGTACCTTATTGGGAAAAAGTGCGCGCTCCACTCGCTTCTCCCACCGCTGTGATCCTACTGTCGGCTTCAAAATGGCGCCAATTTGTCCTATCGCACCAGTCAGTGCAGCTCCGCTCAATACAGATCCTTCTCTTCCGTCCTCCGCTCGAGTTTATTTATTTACGCGCATGACTCTGTTTTTTGTGTTTTATTAGCGGGTTGGGTTTGGAAAAAGAAATAAACTGCTATAATAGTGATGTAAATGGCTAGTGTATAAACGAGCGTTGTTGAGTCGCTAGCGGGTTGGAGTGTGGTGTAACAGTGACACCCACAGGCCATGAGGAGCACGACAGCGGTCTCCGCCTTCATATCCTGCACCCGCGTTGATCAAATAAACGAAATAAAATACTAATATTAGATGAAAAATTCAAACTTGGAAGGCTTCGGAAATGTTGCCTTGGAAACTGACTGAAAGAAGTTTAAGTTGAGGTAAAACTGCTCAAACAAAACTGAAGTAAAATGAAAGGTATATAGAAATATGAATAATAATTTAAATGACAAAAGCACATAAGATTACGTAAAATAAAATTAAACCTGAAAATATAAATATATATACATACTGCACTGGGGGTCATTTTAAATCGAAAAAAATCAAACCTATAGTAGTTTTTAAGTCAAGGATTCATCATAAAAAGTGTTAACATTTTTACAATCATACAAGTAAAGCCGAATTCCTGAAATATATTATTCACAGTAACAATTGAGATGACTCAAAATGTCAACATCTTGTAATGTATAAGAGACCCCTCTGTCAAGCTCCTGAAGTTTGCAGACGACACCACTCTGATCGGCCTCATTCAGGACGGTGACGAGTCTGCTTACAGACAGGAGGTTAAGGAGCTGGCTGTCTAGTGCAGTCTTAACAACCTGGAGTTTAACACGCTCAAAAGCATGGAGATGATCGTGGACTTCCCACTCACCATCATGAACAGCACTGTGAATGCAGTGGAGTCATTCAGATTCCTGGGCACCACCATCTCTCAGGACCTGAAGTGGGACAATCACATTGGGTCCAATGTGAAAAAGGCCCAGCAGAGGCTGTACTTCCTTCGCCAGCTGAGGAAGTTCAACCTGCCACAGGAGCTGCTGATACAGTTCTACTCTGCCATCATTGAATCTGTCCTCTGCACGTCAATAACTGTCTGGTTCAGCTCAGCTACCAAATCTGACCTCAGAAGACTACGGAGGGTAGTCCGGACTGCTGAGCGAATCATTGGTGCAACCCTCCACACTCTCCAAGAACTGTATTTATCCAGAGTGAGCAAAAGGTTTGGCAAAATCACTCTGGACCCCTCACATCCAGCACACTCCCTCTTTGAACTGTTACCGTCTGGTCGACGCTACAGAGCTCTGAGCACCAGAACGACCAGACACAGAAACAGTTTCTTTCCCCAAGCAATCCATCTCATGAACCCTTGATATTAAACGTGGAACACACAACACTATTATGCAATTATTTATTCACCACACATACTTATTTTTTCATTTCAATCTGCACATGTCAGACCTCACTCATATTTACCTGTATTGTATATTGTGTTTTTGCTATTTTGTACATTGCCTATTTGTATATTATTATTTTATTATCTGTCTTTTCCTGTTGCTGTCATTCTGTTGCACTGTGGAGCTTCTGTCACTATAACAAAATCCTCGTATGTGTAAACATACCTGGCCAATAAAGCTCATTCTGATTCTGATAACAACGAACAGAATCAATTTTTTTTTTTATTTGGCTTTTAAAAATGTGCTTTTGTCTAATGTCTATTTAGTTTTAATTTATCTTTATCAATGTTAATACTTCAATTTGAACTTACTTTCTTTGTTATTGAAAAGGCAACATTTAGCATGACCTTGAGAGTGGGAACTTATATACATTTACTTATAGTGAAATAATATAGAAATCTAATGGTTTTTAGTTTAAAAGTATTTTAAAATGCTGTTTTGGGAATTGCTTTCCAACCAATTAAAATATTAAATTACGTAAAATGTAGTGAAAGAAATTAAGAAAGAAAGAAAAATCAGCCCACATTGAAAAGCACCCAAGTGTAGAAATAATTAACATTTTATCAAAACAAATCAACATTTATTTACAAAAATATTCAGCACTTCAGAAAACAGTGTCTTGTTTAGTACATGAGCCATCAACAATGTACAGCATATTCATAAAATATAATCCCTGAGATCAGATCAGTGTCTAGATTTGAGCTGCCGGTCTTTTGAAAAGAAAAAAAAGACAGAATGCTTTAAAAAAATGCTCCTAATTGAGCACGTCACTACAGACCATATTTTTGATTTAGTCTTCAATCTGGAACCTCTGCATTAATTTCATGTGTCAGACTGTCTTAAAGTCGAAGGATTTATAAGACTCTAATGGTCTTATCCTAACAATGTTCCACACTTATCAATGTGGTAATTTATGATTTACATTATTATATTACAATGGAGAAAACTAGAAATGTTCTTTCTTTTGTAAATTGCTTTTAGTATTTCAAATAAATAGATATGCCAATGGCCATAAAAAAACAGTCATTAAAAACATCTTTAGCTGCATCAGTATGTATTCAAATAATACAAATGTATATATATATATATATGTGTGTGTGTGTATACATACCCACTATCATTAAGAATGATAACATTAATATACTTCTATTTCAAGAACAGCTAAATGGCATCGGTTCTCTGTTAATGGTCTTTCTTTTTATGGGAAGGCACCACAGAATTCATCACAATGTCAACATTCATCGGCCGCTCGAAACCATCCAGCATCTTTGCTATTGTTTCTCGAGGGACTCCGTGCTTGTTCCTCCTGTTGATTAAATGAACAGACAGGAAATTACCAGGACAGCCAAGCTCTAATAGACTGCAATACAAAGCCAGTTGTAAATAAAACTAATAAATGAAAATAACAATGGCTCTTAAGCTGGTCTTATCCATGGGATTATGAAAGATACTTACTGATCCTATAAAACATTGTATCCACTTACTCACAACTGAAATCTCTACCTCTGTACCGTAAGCCAAAACCTGATCCACAGTCAATAGTCTTTCTCATTCAGTGATTAATAAAAGTCACTGTGTTCCTGAGAGCCAAAACTAGAAACAGACTTACATTTCTAACTGGGCAGGATCATATTTCCAGCGGGTATCTGGCTCAAGAAAGTCCACACGGTATCCATTGTCTAAAGCCTGTGTGAAATAAAGTACATGAATAAAAATGTGTTACTAATTAGTAAGCAGATATAGTTCATTTAGCAAATAGCTGGAGAAATCCTTGTATTATCTCTGAATACAAACATATGGAAATGTTCTAAAGCACTGCTAATAAAACTTTCAGCCAGTGTTCAGAGCCAAGTTAAAGACTAACTTGCGTTTTACAAAAATACTCCAATCCCAGGCATTACTTAAAGATTCCAACTCACCATTTGAACATAAGGCTTCATTTCCCAGGCTTTAACGTTAGTGTTGTCGATGATAACGGGCGAGCGGCCCTCCAACATCGCCTGCTCAGCTGAGAAATGACAAAACCATGAAGAATTAGCATCCAGATTGGTTTTAGAAAAAGAACTGCATGCTCTTTCTCAAAACATGAAATGCTCACAATTGAAAGAGTTTCTATTGTTGAAATCGTTTGAAATTTGAAATCTCACAAAAACAGTCAAGAAAAAGTCATGGTCAAATTTGACACCAAACGCAAAAAAAAATATATATTTTTCATAAGGATGAAAAAATAAATAATATATTAGGCTTGTTTAGATTTTTTTTTTTGCACTATCAATTTTTTTTGGTGGAAATTGTGCAAATGAATATACTGTATAACACATTATACATAAATATAATTTTCTGCTATTTCTCTTTTAATGCAATGCATTTTAATCCTGTTTTCATAATTCAAATTGAATTATTATGCTTTATTAGTGCTTTCAAATGATTAATCGCGATTAATCACATCCAAAATAAAAGTTTTTGTTTACATAATATATGTGTGTAATGTGTATATGTATTGCATATATAAATACACACACATGCATGTATATTTTTAAGAAATAGATGTTGTTTATTTATTTAAAATATTTATATATAATATAAATTATATGAATATAAATATATACATGGAAATATTTTCATAATATATGCTGTATGCGTGTGTATTTATATATACATAATAAATATACACAGTTTACACACATACATTATATAAACAGAAACTTTTATTTTGGATGCGATTAATCATTTGACAGCACTAGTATTTATACATCATTGATGTGTTTGATAAATAAAATAATTACATTTTTATTTCATTCATGTTTTACTGTAATAGGGTTAATTTACTTTATATAATGTATCAACATATATAACTTATTTATTCTGGGCTAAAATATGACCTGGACTCTGGAGTCACCAAACTAATTGTAAATTATGTATTTGATAAATGTCCCATATCTACAAAGATGTTACTTGGCCTGTCCTCACCTCTCTTCTGGTTCCAGTCGTGCGCATCACCAAGCAGAGCGGAATCAAATTCATATCTGTTGTCTTGGAAAAAGTAGTCATCTGTGCTCAGTATTAATCCATTGGGACCAGTGGACAGGAGCTCTCTGAGAGACATACAGTCAAATATTAGAACATCTATATTTCTCTGCTAATCCTAAACTAATCAAAACATGCCGTTGGGACAATGTTTGTATAACTTAACCAATCAGCACAAGTCTTGCTTGTACGGTGTATTTATTTAATCAAACATTTGACCACTGGTTTGGTGCAAAAACATCAATGAGGTCATTTCTCTACATATTTAGTTTTGCTCACCTGGCCAAAGTGGATTTTCCAGATCCTGGGACTCCCCTCAACAAAGTGAGCACAAAAGCAGAGTTATTATAATGCTGATATTGGTCTTTTTCATGATAATGCTGCTGCCAGTGTGCTGAAGATGTTTGATATTCCTCAGAGAATCCAGGATGTTCACGTGACTGGAAAACCCTGTTTTGTTCATGCCACCTGTTCGAAGGTAATGGTGGTCCTTCCCATGGGCCCCAGCTGTTGTTGTTGGCATGAAAACTGTGGAAGACGTTCTCCTGAGGTCTCATGTCTGGAAGAAACATGATAGCACCTCTAGAGGCTGGGGGAGGGAAGAAGTGCACCCTTGGGTCTGGAGGAACCCATGGTGGAGAAGAATACCACGGCTCTGGATTTCCTCCTCTACCAAAGTCATCCATATTACATTGTAAGCGAGGTCTCCATCTTTTTGGATCTCTTTGGTTGCGTTCTTGCTGATCTGGGTAAGGTCTGTAGGCTCTGCCATGATCCGTTACGACAACAGGAATGTCTGTTCTGTTTGGATGATGGCTTTGGGGCTTGTTGGAAGGATGGAGGCCATGCTGTTCAACCGTTTTGGTGTCCGCATTGACGTCAACCTTATCATCTTCCTCAAGCTCTTTGTAAAATTCACAAAGCTCCTGCTCGATGGATGGCTCCGGGCGACACACAGGCCCAATAAATGAAGTACTAGTGACGGCCAAGTCTCTAAGGACACGTTCTCTCTCTGTCTGGCTTGTGTTCTCAATGGAACATGTGTTGGTAACTTCTTTCTCATTAGTGTCTGTTTGTATTTGTGTTGAAGGATCCAGCTCTCCACCATCTGGATTCACATCCTGTTGAGTTTAAAATGACTTCCAACATGTAAAAAAGCAAATTCAGTCTGATTGTTTGTCTGGTTATTGGACGATTTAGCCACTGGTGTCACTCTGACACCATCTGAGTGAGTTAGTGGTGTTTTCATGTCGTTCCTCTACATTTCCACCATCAGGTGGTGAAGTAGATGCACTGGCATTGACATGTGGCATCTATAAAGAACAATTAAAACCACACAGTAAAATCACAGTAAAGCAATATTACGTCAATTCGTAGATTCATATTTGTACAAACTTTTTTATTATTGATCACAAGTTAGTCATAAGACTGTACAGACGTTTATATCGGTCTTCTTGACAACCATCATTTAAGAAAATACGTTACTAACGTTAACGTACTTAAAATGACCGAAGCAGTTTCGATAAACAATGAGGTTCAATACCTATACATTTTACGGATATTTTCTCAAATTACGGTGAAAAGCTTTACCTGACGTGTGATAAAACTTGTAAGCACTATGTTCTTATTAATCAAATGTTTTTTAGCATAGCTGCTAATAGCTAGGAAGAAGTCAGCAGCCTAGACACACAACAACACAAAAGAGAAGTAACAAAGTTCAAAATAAAAGTCTCAAAAATAAAATAAAATAAAACAATAAATTAAAAAAAAAAATTCAAATAAAATAAAATATTTGCTGCTCTAAAATATTTCCTATCAACAAGGTTACAAATATTTCTGCTGATTAATATTTTTGTGGAAACAATGATCATTTCTTTGGAGGATTCTTTGATGAATATAAAGATCAAAGTAACAGCATTTATTTTTAATAAAATACTTTAAATTATATATGCCTTTACTGTCACTTTTGATCAAATAAATGGGCCCTTCCTAAATAACAGTATTGTATGTGATATGAAATAATATGAATATAGCTTATGTTGTCATTTGTATTTCTCTGCATGTTTCAGTGTATTGGAAGGATATGGTCAATAAAAACAGTACGATTACAGAAGCAAAACTCCTCCAGTGTGCTCCTCCAGTTTAACCACAGAATGTGTCAGTCACCGCCACGGGCGTAGCCATCATCTTTACAAGTGAGGGGGACAGATATGTAATATACATATATATCATATTACAATATAACATTTCTGTAATATAACCTATCAGTCAAAGGTTTTTGAACAGTAAGATTTCTTATGTTTTTTTAAAGAAGCCTCTTCTGCTCACCGAGCCTGCATTGATCTGCATTATATTATAAAATATCATTTATTTCTGTGATCAAAGCTGAATTTTCAGCATCATCATTACTCCTGTCTAGTGTCACATGATCCTTTAGAAATCATTCTGATATGCTGATTTGCTCCTCAAGAAACCTTTTTAATTATTATCATTATTATTATTTAATATTTAAAACAGTTGAGTACATTTATTCAGGATTCTCTGATGATCCGAAGATCAGCATTTATCTTAAATACAAAGCTTTTGTAACATTATACATTCAAAAGAGTCAGTATAATTATTATTTTACTTTATTTGTTTATTTATTTTGGCAAATTAATAATAGCAATTAAGACTTTTATTTAGCAAGGATGGTTTAAATTGATCAAAAGTGATGATAAAACGTTTATAATGTTACATAAGATTTCAATTTCAGATAAATGCTGTTCTTCTGAACTTTCTTTTCATCAAAGAAACCTGAAAAATTCTACTAGGCTGTTTTCATCATCATCATAAAACAGCATCATCATAAATGTTTTTTAGCAGCAATTCAGAATATTAGAATGATTTCTGAAGGATCCTGTGACTGTAATGATTCATTTTTGATGACCATCAAAATATTGTGTTTTCCTGTAAAATCACCAATTTCGCTCTCTTTCACTATAGTGTACGTTTGCAGGCACAAACAAATGTGGTATGTGGGTTCTTTAACTGAAATCCCATATAAACACTGCAGGCAGCCAAACACCATGACTGGCGAGAGTAACTGAGAGCAGCTTTTGAGAATGTTTTCAGTCATCTCACCGCCAAAAGCATTTTGTCTAGTCATAGATACCATCGACTGGGTCAGATGCAATAGAAGAGAGAACAAAAACAAAACATGTGTCCATAGTTTGACCCAGAACCATGAAGGAACTCAAGGTTTCATGTGTTTTTAGTCATGGCAGAGACAAATAATCCTTTTAGGATGGCAAATTTGGATTGTTGTGATGTCTAATTTACATTTACATCTCATTTTTATTTCGCTGATGGTAAGTTCAGTCTGTTTATTTAGCTACATCTTATATTCTATTAATTCTATTCCGTATATATTCACTTTAATATCTTTACTTATTGTTTATTCACTGTATTTATTCACTTATGTGTCCATTTATATACGTATGTGACATATTCATAATAATAAACCACCACAAAAATATCCATAAGAATTTTTCTGTTTATTTTTTAACAGTAGTATTGAAGAGGTCATACCACATTTACAGTCAATCAATCAATATATATTTATTTGCTTACCATTGGATGCATATACAGAATCATTAAAAAAATAATTTGACCAAAATATCCCAGACATGATCCCTGAATCATGGTCTATAAATACATTTTTAAATAATGGAGAATTTCTACTGATTTACCAGCTCAGTAGTGAAAAAATGATAAAAATGAGTGCTAATTTTTACAGCAGTTGATAATGATTGAGAGTTTATGGCACAGCCACATGATAAGCGCTCAACAGTTGAGTATGGAGTTGGCCCTCATGATGCGCATGACTTTCCGAGCGCTGTAACTGTACTCAAACTGCGTGTGCTCACGATAGAAGTACAAATATCCTGTTCAAAATAGAAATAACAATTATTTTTATTCAAGCATTCATGCTTTGGTGAATCGATTCAAATACATTACCTGACACAATGAGAAAGTTATGCAACATTAATAATTTACACATACCATAGTGATATGCAGCAGCATCCACTTCGTCTCCTATTCCAGGAAAGTCTTCCTCGATGGATCGTGGGTATCCACTGTCCATGGTGCCTTTCTCCTCATCATAACTGGAGATGAGATGCAGCTCACATTAGCTTTTGGCATGTGTTGGGTTTGTGGTTCAAAATACTTCAAAATGCAATTAAATATTTGGAAGTTTTAGTTTTTTTCCACAAGATTATAACATACCTCCAGTATTCTTCATCTACGAAAAGTAGAGTCTTGCCCGTGTCTCGGATGTTAACTGCTGCATCTATTTTGCGGACAGTCTTCGGGAGACCAAGTTTGTGGATGTATTTTGGATAGCCGTCAACCAGATTGTAGCCATTGAGAGCCCACATTCTGATACCTGTAATATTTTTCCAGTCATAAAAATATTTTTGTTTATTTAACTCAAAAATGTATCTGTAAGTGTTGTACTGTTATATTTAACTCAAACTAAAATAACTAAAAACTGATGAGATAAAATAAATATAAGTAGCAGATTGAAAAACTTAAACATAACTCTTACAGTATTTTTTTAATATTTTCAATTAGCTTTTAATTTTACATATTGTTCTAATTTAAAAATTTTTTAATTGGAGTTACATTTTTAGTAATTTTGTTGTGTTTTTGTCATTTATATTAGTTTTTTTAAAACATATACTGGTATATATTTATATTTTTAGTTTTTAAACTTTATTTTATTTTTAGTTGTTTCAGTACGTTAACTTAAAACTAAATGAAAATGAGAAATGTTACCGTGGCAACTAACTGAAATTAAAAGCATTAGCATTAGCTAAAACCATTTAAAAAAGTAATTACTTGAAATAAAATAAACATTATAAATAAAATGTTGCAACACTTCTCATTTACTTTAAATACTAAAAATTTAAAACTACAACTAAATACATAAAATAATAATACAAATGAAAAAAAACACAACATAATTACTAACTTTAACTAAAATTACATTGAAAGCAGAACAGATGAAAATAAAAGCTAATTTAAAATATGAATAAATACTATAATAGTATATAAATAAGTGTTGGTAAAGACAACTTTTACAGAACACAAGATAAAATAACATGACTAATAATTTGCCATTTAAATCTCAAAACTAACCACTGAATATGATGACGATATCTTTCTCTGGGTTCTCGTAGGCAGCATCTACGTGGTTTGGTAATTCAGGCCAGGTATTTTTAATGAGAGTTTGTTCAGGCTCATGCATTTGTGGATGTAGTCGCCAGTAAAACCTGCCAACAACAAGAAACAACAAAAAAAGGAACCATATTAGGAAATAATACATTATATGCAAGAGTTTAAAAATGTGCAGCAATGAACCGTGGACTATTTTTGCACCTGTCTTTGAAAATGACTGTCTCTCCACGGAGTTCAGTGACGGCATCAAAACTCAGTTCAGGGTCACACTTGGTTGGGGCGTCTGGTTTAGGCTTAAATCTTCCGTGGTCTGGGTTTTTACCTGCAGTTAACCCAAAAGCAAAGCCTGAATTAGGACTATGAAGCCTTCTAGAATGATCTTTTGGTCAAAGTGATATATTACTCACCATAGAGAGCCTGGATTCCCATAATGTCATCATTAGACAGAGGGTAACCCCTGTCGTAGGAATACACCGGGTACATCAGTGACCCCGGGTCAGAGGAGTGGGCCATCCCGAGAGCATGACCGAACTCATGGGCCGCAACCAAGAAGAGATTGAATGCTGCAAAGAACATTAGATCAGAAATCAGTAAAGACATTTATAATTTTACAAAAGTTTTTCAGATAAATGCTGTTCTTATTTAAGCACCGAATACAGCAGATAAGAATGATTTCTGAAGGATCATGACACTGAAGACTGGAGGAATGATGCTGAAAGTTCAGCTTTGCGTCACAGAAATACATTTTATTTAAAATAGAAAACACTTATTTAAAATTTCAATAATACTTCACAATATTGCTGGTTTTATTGTATTTTTGATTTTCTGAATGCTGCATTTGTGAGTGAAAGGGACTTTAAAAATATAATTTTATTTTATGTATTTATATATATTTTTTGTACCGTGAAAGTCTTTGGTCCATGTTTCATCTTCATCAAAGTGTGTATCTCCACCAATGCCGTTTCCAGGTGGATACGCATGAGCAAGAAGCCCCTCGGGTCCATCAAACGGGTTGAAGTCTCCATGCTCTGTCGTTTGCATTCAAAAAAATGATGGTGATTGACAGAAAGGAAATTTTATCCCCACTTTAAAGAATAATAAAAATGCTAGTACCTTTTGCTCCAAAGCTGATCATGATATCAGCATTTCCCTCGTGCAGTTTCTTGAACCTCAGTGGTGTCACCTTGCTCCAGACGTTAAAAGCGTCTCGAACGGCTTTGTCCACATCTGTCTTCTTCAGGTCAGGAGTGTAGTTCAGAATCCTGTAAACAAAAGCCGGATAACTATACTGTGCTTTTACCATATTCAGTTCTTTAATGTACAAACACAAACCTGAAGGTCACGTTTGTGGTTTTCCATTTGAGCTCTCGAGGAAAGTGGTTATATTCAGCCACATCTGGAACTCCACAGCGAGCCATTTCCATCACCTCCAAGGTGTTGTCGTCCAACTTTCCCGTCACTTCCAACTTGAAGAACGCTTGCAGCTCTCGAATCTTCTGGTGCATGAGATCAGACACTTTTCCTTTTCCCTGGAGACCAACTGGCATGCCATAGTACCTTCGAAGATATTTCTACAAAAAAATCAATGAATAAATAAAAATACATTAAGATCATTTATAACATTTTAAAGAAAAATGCGCTTCCTACCTCAGCTAATAACAGCTTGTCTTTCTCCTCGGTTGCAATAGGTTTTGCTAAAGCGTGCGCAGCAATCACCAACAATACCACAGCTGTGAGCTCCATGTTGACCGGATGATGTTCTGCTCAGTCTGACTGGCATCTTTATAGTGCTCTGTCCTGTCAAAAATTGTTTGTGATTCATGTAAAAAGTACCGTGGCCAATGCGCCACTTCCTCTAAGCACACAGCCAGCAGAATGTGGTTAAAAACTGCTTTTAGGACACCTGAGTGAGCAATGATATCACTGCTGCGGCGCTACTTTTGGCTGCAAGTGATTTGTTGACTCATTTTGGTAAAGGACATGAGTAATGGCAGGTTATAAAGTCATGTTAGTACTTCTTGTTTTGATTTTTCTTGTGTGATTTTAGAAGCCCTGGTACAACATTTCTCTCAGACTTGCTCATGTGTGATTAAAAAAAATACACAAGAAATCTATTTTTAGGCCTAAATAGTGACAAAACTTGATGCCAACTCCCTTGGCTTCATTTCAAGGTGACTATTTCCAGACTTCTGGATTATGAATCATAGCCATTCATTTATGACTAAGACCTGACATATGACTTCTAAACCTGCAGACGTTAAGATAAAGGACATTTAGCAGCTATAGGGTATAAAGTATACACACTACAGACACCAAAACTGGTGTTGTCAACACATCTTTCACTACACAATTACTAATACTGTATAATATGCACAAATACTAATACTAATTGCTGATAATTTATCAAAATGAATTATAATATACACTATTATTGTTCAAATGTTTGTAAAGAAATTAGTGCTGTCAAACGATTAATCGCGATTAATCGCATCCAAAATAAAAGTTTTTGTTTACATGTGCTTTGTGTACTGTGTATATTTATAATGTATATATAAATACAAACACATGCATGTATATATTTAAGAAAAATCTATATTAATATAAATAAATACATGTAAATATTTTCAAAATATATGTGTGTGTGTATTTATATATACATTATAAATATACACAGTACAGATAAATTATGTAAACAAAAACTTTTATTTTGGATGCGATTAATCGCGATTAATCGTTTGACAGCACTAAAATAAATGTATTTATTCAGCTTTGTCATCACTACATTTTAATTTTTAAATATATTACAATATCTTAAAATATTACAAAATTAAATTGTACTAATATATTAACAATATTAGTTTATTTTACTTTATTTTTGCACACACTCTATAAAGGTCTAAAATCATGTTATTCTCAGACATTTCCAAACCGTTTTGTGGAGTTCTGTCAGCTGGAAGGTTTTTGGAAAGAGGTTTTGTCAGCTGAACAATCTCTGTGTTAATTCAATATAAATAAACAGCACAACCCATTGAACGCACAGTTCTTCTGTTCCTCACAGCCCCGTTTTCATTCCTGTCAAAAACTGACTGACTAAGGTCTATTGTTTGATCAAAAACAAAATACTCGGCATGTTTTGCACAGCTGTTAGGGGCTTTTTGCAGCTTTGCGGCGTCATCACATGAAAAACAGTCAATCTGTTGGTTTTCCTGTGGTGCAGCCTGACCCCAGTTAAAAGGCACAAAGAAAAGACACTGTACATTAATGGCTGTTAATATAAGATTAACTATAAATGACCTTTAAACGTATCTATAAATTAACTTGAATTAAGAAAACAAAATAGCATTAGGCCCAGAGATGCAAAGAGCTGAATATTTTGCAAGTGCAGGCCTGTCCTGTTAATGGCAGCTGTCACACATAACAAAGTAATAGAGTGACAGAATTCTTCAAATGTGACTTTGCTGCATGTCCACACCTCTGTAAAGTACACATTATTAAACAGACAAGTGTCTAGCTTTCTAATAACACTGATTTGACAGAGGTTTGTGAATAAAATGACTGGCCAAAAGCACTTGCTACACTTGAGACATAAGGATGTGCAGAAAACAACTTCACAATACGTAATGCACTATGTTTTCAAAGTAGTTGTCACAATTAAAGGCGATTAGACAGGTATGGAAAAATGAGCACTGTGGGCATTATCAGAATCAGAATCAGCTTTAATCGCCAAGTGTGCGCAAACACACAAGGAATTTGTTGTGGTTTTTAAGAAGCTCTTGGTACATACACGCATACATACATACATACATAGCTATCTGACATGAAAACAGAAACATTTAAAGAGGCTTTTCTAGTGAAACTGATCGGAAAAATGTTGCTTAAGACAGGACAAACAAAAACAGTAAAAGTACCAAGGGACAACAAACCGAAGCGGCCATCTTTATCTCATCTCTGCCAGCTAAACAACATATCTTGAGCAAAAAAGTGGGATTGTGAATAAAGCAATAAGCCTCAAGAAGCAGTGGTTTACAGTGAATTTATAAGGGGTGTTTTCTTTTTCCTTTTCTTGTTTTACTTTGAAATATCAGTTTTATAACCATTCTGATGGTTCATACTTCTAATAAGGTGAATGGCTTCTGTTTCTTTCCCTGTAAAACCTCTGTTCTGGATGTTAGAGGGAATATTACACCAAAATCAGGTTATGTCAGTGTAGACCATAAAGATTCAAAATCTATTTGCTCATCTTTTTTATTTTATTTTTATTTATCTTTACAAAGAAGCAAGCAGAGACATGTACAATAAAAACAATGAGTAAAGAAAAAAAATGTTGCACCAGAGGATGATAGATGTAATTCAAGCCTATAACCTGGGGCCAAAATCTACAAGCTATAACAACATGAAGATGTAATGAACTCCTACATGTTCTCCGCTGATGAGCAGTCAAATCCAGGAGCTGAGATCAGGTCCTTCAGTGGAAAAGAAAAAAACCCTGACGCCCTGCTTTGAGGTCTATATTAATCTATCCTCTCAATTCTTATGATAAAACGTGAATAATGCATTACGATACCCTCGATCTCTAAATGACATGATGTCTATGATTGTCAGTCTTGTGTCCCCCTGTCTTGTGTTTCCCTCCCTCTTGTTCCCATATTTGGTGTTTCCTGTTCCTGTCCTAGTTCTGTGTGATTATTAGTTCATGAGTCTCTGTCAGTGTTTTGATTAACTACCCCACCTGTTTCTGTTCTCTTTGATTAGTTTCCCAGTATTCATAAGTCTTGGGTTCCCCGTGTCTAATGTCCGGCATTGATTGTCTTACCACCATGCTCCATGTTATACTCTTTGGATTGTGTCATTAAAATAAGTTTAAATGTTCTCCTCGTTCCTAGCTCCCCAGCAGATCGTGAAAATGATGCAATGCAATACATTTGTCAAAATTAACAATGATGGCATCCTACATCTTAGAATTGCTGAAAAGGGAGTTTAAGCTTAACAGAACTATATGTGCAAACATGAATGTGAATCATATCAAAATGAGACCAAGGGGAACTTCCCAGGTTGAAAATGTGGATCATGTCAGACATCTGCAGGGATGATGTATGAGGAATGGTAAAGGAACCACCCACTTGTGATCAAAGTTGTATTTGCTGGAAATGATTAAATTGTAGACCTTATGACAACATTGCGTAGTTTAAAAATATATAGGCTACAATTGGTAATGTAAGGTTAGGTATATGCTCCATAGATGTAACGTTATGCTACACTGAATTAGGCCATAACTATGTCTTTACCATTGGGGGGGGGGGGGGGCATTGTTTTATAAAGTATAAAGGAATAGAACAGTGAAGTACATTTTTTGCAATAGGCTAATTCTAGTTGGGAAGTAGCCTAATAATTTTTTATCTATATTTTATTTTAAGATTAAATTTAATTTGATTATATATATATTTAATTATTTAAAATTATTTTATTTAATGAATGAATTAATTAATTAATGAATGACGCATGTTTATTTAATGTATTGTGTGTAACAAAATGCGCGTTGTTGTGTCATTTTCTGTCGAGTAAAAATTTATTTTGTTGCAAATTGGAATTTTTTGATAGGATTATGCTAAATACATAATCTAAAAAGTTAAAGGCACAGTGCAAAATATAAAATTGTATAAGTGGTAAACGTTTCATTTTAAGTAAAACCAATTACAAGACACCATCCCCCAGCACTCTGGAGAATCAACAACTGGCAGACGATTTGAATGATTTTTACTGTAGAAAAAACACCCCACACCCGCCCTGAACACCTCTCCACACAACCATTAACACCTCCAGCAACCCCCCTCTCCCCCAAACCTGCACTGAATATAAGTGAAGATGACGTGTGCCAGGTCTTCAGAGAGAACAAAAGAAGGAAAGCACCAGGACCAGATGGTGTGACACCAGTCTATCTGAAATCCTGTGCTGACCAGCTGGCCTCCATCTTCACACAGATCTTCAACAGATCACTGGAGCTGTGCGAAGTCCCGTCATGATTCAAAGCCCAGCAGAGGCTGTACTTCCTTCGCCAGCTGAGGAAGTTCAACCTGCCACAGGAGCTGTTGATACAGTTCTACTCTGCCATCATTGAATCTGTCCTCTGCACGTCAATAACTGTCTGCTTCAGCTCAGCTACCAAATCTGACCTCAGAAGACTACGGAGGGTAGTCCGGACTGCTGAGCGAATCATTGGCACAACCCTCCCACTCTCCAAGAACTGTATTTATCCAGAGTGAGCAAAAGGTTTGGCAAAATCACTCTGGACCCCTCACATCCAGCACACTCCCTCTTTGAACTGTTACCGTCTGGTCGACGCTACAGAGCTCTGAGCACCAGAACGACCAGACACAGAAACAGTTTCTTTCCCCAAGCAATCCATCTCATGAACACCTTGATATTAAACGTGGAACACACAACACTATTATGCAATTATTTATTCACCACACATACTTATTTTTTCATTTCAATTTGCACATGTCAGACCTCACTGTATTGTATATTGTGTTTTTGCTATTTTGTACATTGCCTATTTGTATATTATTATTTTATTATCTGTCTTGTCCTGTTGCTGTCATTCTGTTGCACTGTGGAGCTTCTGTCACTATAAAAAATCCTCGTATGTGTAAACATACCTGGCCAATAAAGCTCATTCTGCTTCTGAAGTAGCTCCCATGAGTGGCGCCCCGAGGACTTTTATTTTGTTTCCAGCAGCCATGTTTTGTCGAGTGAAGTTTGCGTGTAGATTCACACACACCCTCTCTCGTGTAAATACAGTGCACAGCTTGTGATGTTACGGGATATTTTTGTCTCCACTAATTGTTTAACACCACAGAGACTGCGGAAGCGAAGACAACGAGGTTTAGCAGGTAGTTTGAATAATGTTTCAAACATATTCATCCTAGATTTTCTCATTAAAACGTTCCATCATTTTTGACATTTCAGCATGTAACGTTAACTTTACTGTGATATGAGAAGTGTTTCCTTAATCTGTAATTTACTGAGATTATGTCATGCATCGTTATTGTGGCACTGACTATAATCCTGACGTCATACTCTATACTTAAAATTTGTACTTTTACTATTATATACATTATGACTTACACGTGTTGCATTAACAGCACCGATTCTGTGCTTTGAAAGAGAATATTAGTGTTTTTGTTATGATGAATATTGATGCACATGAAATGTAAAGCAGGCTCCTGAGAAAAGCATGTGCTCGTATGTTTGACAGGATGGAGAGGATGGAGGACGATTTGTCACAGGCTTTGAATTCTGTTAGTCTGGAGCAGAAAGACAGCAAGATGGACACTTTTGGGTAAATATCCCATCTTAATCTTTATTTAGCATATGATTTCTTATTCTAAATTATTGATATTGTGTTTTACATTGCAAGTGACTTATAGAAGCCACAATAGTGACCAAGAATCACTCCATTTGGGGTTTAATCCTACAACCATTTTTGGATGGATCTCCATCCAAATATTTGAAGCAAAACTAAGATTTGAACATATCCTGTCATCATGTCAATTGCTTTACAGTTATGCATTCAGATTTTCTTCTTATGGAGCACAAACGTGTTGTAAGTCTGTCACAAGGTTGTCGATTTAAGACCTAAAGCAACATCCAGAATTCTATAAGGTGAACCGATTAGTCTCTTGTTTGCTGAAATGGTGAACGCATGAAGCAGGGATAAGCACATTGGGATTAGCTTTCTAAACACTCTTTTGTTTTACAACAGGTTTCTGTTCATGTGGGGGATTTCTGGTGTTTGTGTAAAACCAAACTGTTTTACGGTTCCATATTCTGGCCTCTAGTTTCCTAACTATACAGTAAAAAATACAAATATAACAGATGTTTACATATTCTCCACAAGACAAAATAATTACTGAATTTATAAAAATGACCCCATTCAAAAGTTTCGAAACCCTTGAATCTTAATACTATGCATCATTTCCTGGGCGATCCATGACTGTTTTTGTGATAGTTTGTGACAGTCACTTTTGGAAAGGGATCAAATATGCAGAAGATGCTGGAAAACCAAAGAAGGTGCAGGAGATGGAGGATTTTTCTGAAGAGCAGTTGAACTGCTCAAGAAATAACAAGAGACTCATGAACAGATATCACAAAATATAAAAACAGTCATGGATTATCCAGGAAATGACACATAGTATTAAGATTAAAGGGCATGTCAACTTTTGAATGGGGTCATTTTTATCAATTCAGTTATTATTTTGTCTTGTGGAGTATATGTAAACATCTGTTATGGGAAATTGCTTATTCAGGACAGTACTAAATAAAAATAGCATGCAATTTTCATGATCCCTCTTATTTTGTTTCAATTATTAAAATATTGCTTATACTGCAAGGGGTATGTAAACTTATGAGCACTACTGTATATATATATATATCCAAGATGTGTTGTCACATACTATATAATTATATAAAATAAATACATGTGAAATAAGATAAAATAAACAAATATAATTCATAGTGTGAAAATATCAGAAATAAGTATTGATGTCAGAGAAATATAAATAATTAGCCATTTATTTGTAACAGCTAATCCAGATTATTGTGTATATATCATATTGAGGGACACATTTGTAGTTTAGATTGATTGTGTTGGGTGGGTCACGTAGGCCCTTGTTAAACCAGATTAGTGTTTTAATCTTTAAATCTAAAAGTCTGCCTACACTACAGCCTCCTTTTACTCCCCCTACACCCTACATCACACACTTTACTGCATTATTAATTATTGGAACAATTGCCTTTGCTTCTCTGGAACTCAAGACGAAATATCTATCAAGATGCGCAGTAACACTCAGGTGCGTTTTTTTCACGTGACCAGCCACTGTTGCTCAGCATGGAGGGAATCTCTGAATATTTTAGCGAGACCCTGCGATCACGCTCTGACAGTGTGGCCAGCACTGGCACAGAGTCCACCAGCAGCCGTCTGTTTGTGCGACCGCGTCTGGCTATGCTCATGACCTGCGTGAACGATCTGGACTCTGACGATTACCTCCATGCCCAGGTGGCTAAAACATTAGATGAGGCTTTTCTCGTCTGCAGGCAGATTGCGGCTGACCTAAGAAAGACCAGTTCAGGTTTTGTTTTTCACTTCTCTTGTTGTCAAGTCTGGCAGATCTAAACCTGACTGCAAGTGTCTAGCTTGGTTTCGTGGCGACTGTGGACCTTTCTATCTCTTCTTACAGAGATATTAAAGTTTTAGTGTATTTGAGTTAGTGATCTTCAGGGGATGAGACATTTTAAACCTTAGATGTTAGCCCGTGGTTCTTAAAAATGGTTTAATGGATTGAGCTGTTTAAGATGGTAAGCTGCAGTGTGACATGCTTAGAATTTCTTGAATTGGTGTTATTGTTAATCTGAGCAGTTATGTAAGGACAGGAGTTACACCAGCAGAACTGTTATTTTATTGAACTGAGTCTTTCTTTCTTTCACCCACAGGCTGCACGTCGTCACGTGGAATGTGGCCACAGCCGAGCCTCCTGAAGATGTGAACTCTCTGCTTCAGCTCAGCTCCCCGAAGAAACCCGAGCTCTATGTGATCGGGTGAGTTTCAGTATTTGAATCGAGAGACAGACCGTAAAGTAAATAATGACCGTTATCTCACCTCAGAAGTATGTGCTCCGAGTGTCCTAACATCTGTGATGCTGCTTCTGTTCAGGCTGCAGGAGGTGAAGGCTGCACCGCTCAAGTTTGTCACAGATTTGGCCTTCGAGGACTCCTGGAGTCACCTCTTCATGAACACGCTGGCTCCATTGGGTTATATCAAGGTGCTGACTCATACAAACACACTTTTGTTCATTATCATATTAATTATGTGATATTTGCTATGAACCAGTGGATTATACCATCGATTTATAGAGCAGCTCTGACACGTATACATGTTTATTTATTTATTTAATGATGATGTTTACAAATTTTTTTTTTAAACATATATATATTTATAATATATTATATTTTATGTTTATAATATATTAAAATGTATATTTTTAATAACATAATTTATATATATGTTAATGATATAATTACATTGTGTATATATATATATATATATATATATATGTATATACATATGTAATTACAATTAAATTATTAATTATTACAAATAATTTTAATTACATATATGTGTATATATATATATATATACACACACACACACATATGTATACATATGTAATTACAATTATTTTTAATTTAAAATTAATTCAATCAATTTCATTACATTACTACATTTGAATTAATGAACCTATAATGAATGAATTATGAATGTGGTATAATGAACTTGGTTACACTTTAGTTTAGGGACCAATTCTCACTATTAACTAACTATTATCTATGACTTTTGCCACAATAAACAACTACTTTTCTGCTTATTAGTAATTAATTAGTAAAACAGTAAATAATAATTAGTATAGTAGTTGTTAAGTTTAGGTATGAGGTGGGATTAGGGAATCTAAAATATGGTCATGCAGAATAAGGCATTAATATGTGCTTTATAAATGCTAATATGCTAGTAATATGCATGCTAATAAGCAACTAGTTAATAGTGAATATTGGTCCTTAAAATAAAGTTTTATAATGAACTTATAGTGAATAATTACAATTCAATGTATTGATTAAATCTGTTATAATTGATATATTTAATTTAATTGAATTCTATAAATGTATTTATTGTGGCTCATGCAGGTGTCCTCCATACGGATGCAGGGTCTGCTCTTGCTTTTCTTTTCCAAGCTGGAGCACGTCCTCTTTATCAGAGACATTCAGGTCACTTACACCCGCACAGGACTCTTCGGCTACTGGGTAAGAGCTTGGCAATGCAAGTTAGCTATAGTTTTGAGAGCAACTTTTGATAAACCTAATGAAAATGTAACAAACATTTGCTGTGCAGGTAAATTAATCTTTCTTTCCTTCAAATGAAAGGGTAATAAAGGAGGAGTGTCCATCTGTCTGTCCTTCTACGGTCACATGCTCTGCTTCCTGAACTGTCACCTGACCGCCCACATGAACTACGCCTCTCAGCGGGTGGATGAGTTCCAGTATATTCTAGATGCTCAGACCTTTGACACCAAAAACACGCCACGCATTCTGGATCACAAGTCAGTCCCGGCCATGATTAATAACCACATAACAGTCTTCTGTGAATGATTTCATTTGGCTGATTGTGTTATTCCTTATCATTTATCTACATTGCTCTTTATGCATATGAATTTTAGGGTGGTGCTCTGGTTTGGGGATTTGAATTTTCGTATCGAGGACCACGGGATGCTCTTTGTAAGGAACTGCATCACCAGCGAGCGTTATAATCTTCTTTGGCCTAAAGATCAGGTACTGATCAATAGATGTAGAAAATGTACTAACATATGAATCATATATTTGCCAATCCAGAATTAGTAACTCACTTAATTTATGCAATAATGTTAGTTTGTGTCTGTGCATGTCAATATCTCCCCAGCTCACCATGATGAAGCCGAAGGAAGCTACGTTGCGGAAGTTTGAAGAGGGGCCGCTAGACTTTCAGCCCACCTATAAATTCGATTTGAACTCTGATAACTACGACACGAGGTAAATGACTCAACTTATTGCAGTGCATTCTGCTGTATTTTGTAGTCATTGGCTTTAAAGTCAATAAGAATTTTTATTGCACATTCATGGTCTTATTGTGAATGATTTAATTGTTGCACATTATTCCAGAAAAATCATTAAAATGTAATGTCTTTGAAATTCTATTCATTTCTACCTTATTTTAATTAAGAAAATAAAATACACTTTTCACAACACAGCCAATTCCTGATGGATAAAATCAAGTCCTGCTTAACTTTTTTTTTTCACTCATACATATATTTCTATTTTGGAATTAAAACGGATTTCATGTTGACTTTAATTCCAGTACATGTCCTGAATAGCAATAGTAATCCCCATCATATCCTGAATCTCCCACAGTTCCTTCAGGGCTGTCAGATGTTCACACATGCTCTTTTTCACCCCTGCAGGGTACAGAAGACATGGTTTGGTTTTAAGTAAGCTTTAAAATTCCCATGTGCTTCCTAAACTCGAATCTTCCTACCCTGCTTGTCTAGCATTCCTTTCCCTGTTTGAAGCGCTTCCGCCAGGCGGATTTGAAATTGTGTGCCGCTATCCCGTCCTGTAACACCAATACATCTATGAAGCACCATAAATAATCCATTAATAACATCCATATAGATCCAGTCTAGTGTTTAGATGTTTAAGTATTAATCTTCTGATTTTCTATGCTGTCGGTTCTACTAGCTGTTCAGATCTTTGCAACACACATGGTTATAAAGCATGCTGACGACTCGGCCCGCTTAGTGAAAATGCTTTTTGACCTACGGGATTTATTAATGGTGTCCATAAGGAGATGCAGCGTGAACAAACTCACATAAACTCCTTATATTTTTAGAGCAGTGTTTTCAAACTTTTTAAACACAGGGATCTAAAAAAATATGAGTCCCTACCGTTCAAAAGTTTGAATATAGTTACACTTTTGCGCACCAAGTATCCATTTATTTGATCAAAAACACTGTATAAACAGTAATATTGTGAAATATTACAATTTCAAATAACTTTTCTATTTTAATATATTTTCAAATGTACTTCCTGTGATGCAAAGCTGAATTTTCAGCAACATTACTCCAGTCTTCAGTGTCTCACAAGTCTTCAGAAATCATTCTAATATGCTGATTTGATACACAAGAAACAATTCTTATTATTATTAATGTTGTAAACAGTTGTGGAAATCATGATTGATATTTTTTCAGCATTCTTTGATTAATGCAAATTAAATGTATTTTCTGATCAGTTGAATTAATACATCCTTTCTGATTAAAAGTATTAATGTCTTTAAAAAATATTTACTGACCCTACACTTTTGAAGTAGTGTGTATATATATTTAATGTTATTACAAACCCAAAACGAGTTTTAAAAATATTACATTTATTTTGTATCAAATTTTTATGTGATTATTTCTTTAGATCTTTAAAATAATTAAGTTTTATTTTATTGGAATATTTGAGAAATATTTTCAATTCAATTGAAATTTATTTGAATAATGCTTTTTGCAATAAATATTGTTTCAAACAAACGACATAAAAATGTTTCATAACATTTTTATTTCCCCTCAATTTTCTTCAGCCCCCCTAAAGTCCCTGGTTTGAAAAGCACTGTTTTAGAACAATCTGTACATGTACAGAGAGACCTATATGCCACTTGTCTGTCCTTAGTGTATTTGGTGTGAGGAGTTTGGGACATAAACATGATTTTTGCCTGCCACATGAATTCATTTTCACAAAATGAATGATGCCATACAGAAAGACATGCCAATGTTCTTTCGATTGAAAGCAGTACAATTCTGGAAAAGAGCTTCAAAACAACTAACTTTATTGTATTTTTTTAACCGATTTAACCGTTTTCCTCTCCTGTGTGATTGGTTAGTGGTAAGAAACGCAAGCCAGCATGGTGTGACCGGATTCTCTGGAGAGTGAAGCCCAGTGATGACGCTAATGAAGACGGTCAAAATCAAGAGGATCCAAAGAAACAACCGGAGGAGCAACATAAAGACGAGTTCCCTCTAAAACTGAGCCAGGAGTATTACACAAGTAAAATGGAGTACGGCATCAGCGACCATAAGCCCGTCATCGGCATCTTCCGCTTGGAGGTGGGGAGGAGTTTGGCTAACATAATAGCTATTATTGTTGTATATAATACTACAAGAATGTCTATTTGTTTCTCTGAGACCAGCTGAGAAAGATGTTTGAGACGCCATTGGTGCAGGTGTGCGCTGAGGGAGAATGGAGTGCCGACTTTGACGCTCTCATAACCTACAGCCTTCTCCAGTCCTTTCGCTCCAGTGCCTGGGACTGGATCGGTTTATTTAAGGTAAGAGAGGTTCCCAAAATGTGGTCTGTTCTGATAAGGTTCTGATAAGGTCACACACTGAAAATAATCAAACGAAACTAACTATATAATGGTGTATGGGTACAGTAGTGTGAACTAATGTTATCCAGGGTGTTGTTAATATAGACCATGTGCTTGTCACTTCACAGGTTGGTTTTAAAAGCGTTTCAGACTATATCACGTACACCTGGGTGAAGGATGACCAGGTGTCTTTCACTGATGAGCTCTTTCAAGTATGCAGCATTTGCTATCTATGTTTCTTTAAAACTGTTTTGTCACATAAGCAGCTAAGTAGTAACTCATATTTTCTCTGATCACAGGTTTATGTGAACAAAGATGAGATTCCTGTTCTTGGGGGAGAATGTGTGCTGTGCTATTACAGCAGCAGCTTGCGGTGCATTGTGGGTATTAGTCAACCTTTTAAGGTGAGTAATATTTTGCTTCATGCATACATCATAATATACTGTGCATATATATGTGTATGGATAGAGAGATACAGTGTATACAGTATATTATATAGTATTTTTTTAAATATAAATATATCACTTTTGAAGGGTTTTCTATTGTTTTTCAATTGATTTAAAGGTGCAGGAATCCAGAGCGGCGATTGAAGAGGGTTTATTGCCGGATAATATCAACGGACTAGATGAAACCGTAGCCAGTTAAGACCAGGTTTAAAGTGCACGTTGGTTTATATGCTGTCATATGCAGCTCAACATTCCTGCGAATTCAAGCAAGTGCAATTTTAATCCAAAATTGATTTGAAGGTTTAATGGTGTTTTTTTTAATCCATGAAATATTATAAATGACAGCCAGTATATTTGAAATCGCAGCCAGTTGATGGAACCAGTCCCAAATAGATTGTGGTATCTTAAGTAAGCACTTTTAAATTTGCACTGTAATTATTGAAATCGATTCTAAAAAATTGTTACAAATTAAGAAAAGCATACCATCTATTTTATTTAAATAATTAATTATTTAAAGAACAAATTCACACCTCATCCTTACTATTACCCCATTCTCTCAAAACATTTAGTATACATTTATATTGTAACATTTTTTATTACCGAAATGTTTTCCTCGTCTACTGTACTTCAGAATGTGAGTGTTTATGGCTACTGCTACTGTTGTGCTTGTTTTCTCATTCCGTTCAAACTTATGCAGACTGTTACACTGTCAAGAAAACGCTGCATTTGCACAATTTAATCGAGTACTTTTACGGCACATGTTTACTTGGTGGATCTATTTATGTCTATAACTCATGCTGAAGTGGTATTATAATAATATTTGTGTCTCACTGAAATTGAGTGTGAATAACTGAAATGACCGAGTGTATTTTTGTGGTCAGTACAGTTTGATATTACTTTCAATTGACCTATAAGCAGACTATGTGCTTAAACATATTTGTCAAACCAAATATGCCCTCTTTTGGCTTAAGAAAGTGTTTTTGTTATAATGTTAGGCTAATGCTAATGTATAAATAGAATGCATTTGTATCAAATTATAATGTATAAAAGGTAAAATACTGTAAGAAACAAAATGTATCTGTAAATGAAGAGCTTTTTTATTTTCTAAACAACTACAAATGCTTACTGATGACATGAAATAAATGTTATTTAAATGAATAATGAAAACAGTTTGTTTTATTGATTATCCTCATAGTAAAGTACTAATTAACTACTAATAACAATGACAACGAGGCTGATAAATAGAGATCCTGTTTATAAATTATTACTAAATGTATGTAATTTTTTTTAAATATTTTCTGTTATTTTTTTGAGCCTCGTTTTCAATCATGAATATTAATGTCGTCTGCCGCCCTCTAGCGTTAACACGTGTCGTTGCCATAGTAACGGTGTGTTTACTCGCCGGAAGATTGTCAGCAGCAGTCGTGTTTTATTGAGTTGCAGTACACCGGCATTTATATCGGACAGGTAATACACTTTATTTACGTTTAATGTTTTAATACTAATTATTTAATGTTTATTTAGTTATGGATTATTTAAGACAAGGGTTGATGGGCAAAACAGGGCCTAACTGAAATCCTCATATCTCTTTTATGTATTATAATTTAATTACAGCTGTTTTTGGCAACAGTATGGCTTTAATTCAATTGCTATATAATTTACAGTGTTGGTTAATTATATAGTAATCATAAAACAATGAGTTTTTCTCATTAGAAAAACATGTCTCGGCTGATGGGACCCCCTGATAAGTTTCTGCCATCTGAGTGGAAACATGCAAACCAGGTGCATTTCAGCAGCTCGGAGACCGAAAGATCACTCTCACAGAGACTGACGGCGGAGTGTCAAAGACTCATCGAGGAGAGTGACAAATCCACCAAACACATGCAACAGGATGCACAAAAGAAGCTGGGTATGCAATAACTTACACCAAACACGTGTGACAGGATGCAAAGAGGGTTAATGGCCTTGCATTAGAGGTGCAGGAAGTTCAAGATGATACTTGACCTTTTAAAGATAACTAATTATATGAGGAAGCTATTTCAGATATTTCCTTAATAATGTGTAAACCATTCTGGCCTTACTTATTTGCCCACGAGTCTCGCATCTCCTCTTCAGAGCAGAGAATCCAGGACATCAAATTCTGGAGGCAGGAACTGGACCAGAAGTTTGAGGAGATGGTGCAGGAGATTGAGACCCTCATCATTTATAAGAGCCGTGTGGAAAGAGCCTTAGAAAGCTGCTCTGAGCCTTTCCAAGTGACTTTACAGTGTCTGACTGAGAGGTACAGTACTTCTCACTGTAGAGCACAATACTAAAATCAAGGGTTTTACTTGACCTACACAACCAAATGGATCAAAAGTGACAGCAAAGACTTTTACATTTCAAATAAATGCCATCCTTTTGAACTACTGAACTATGTCTGTGCCGCAGACAGAAGCGGGTGGCGATTGACCTTGTGCATGATGAGGTGGAAGAGGAGCTGTTGAAGGAGAAGGAGGTGATTGAAGGAGTGATGGCCCTGCTTCAGCGAACACTGGAGCAGATCAATGAGCAGATCAGGTCGGTGGGACAGTGACCAGAATCATTTGGGAATCCAGAGACTAACTTAAGGGGGTCAAATCATAAAGAGTGAAACACCTTCATGTTTCACGTGGAAGCATCAGTCAAACCTGGAGGAAAAAATTATATAAAAAATATGAATTAAATAAATTATTAAATTATGATGGCAATAATAATTCAATAATAAACTAATTATTTAATAAAATAATAATGACTTTGATGAGAAACTGAAAAGTGTTTAAAATAGGGCACTAAACCCTTGCATTATTGGTATATTGTGTTTTTAATAAAAATCCTAGTTATATACACTCAATTGCTCAAACATTAATTTTACTTTGCACATTTTTCATGTGTTTTTCAGGCTCATTCGTTCAGTGAAATATTATCTGGAAAAGGACCTGCAGGACAAATTTCAGGCCGAGCACATCGATGATTTCTGTGCTCTTCTCACTAATGCGTCGCCCGGTTTAAACGGAGGGAATTCAGATTATAGCAGTGATGGGTTAGAAAAGATGATACTATTTAGATGTTAAGAGAAGGTTTTCCATCTTTTTCTTCTGTATATATATATATTTGATTTACTGTTTCCAGAACTGCAGTGACTCCTGAGGAGTGGGAGAGCCTCTGCATCTTAAACATTAGCAAAGCCGAGAAGGAGAAGAACAACTCTCTTTCTCTGAGAGCTCTTGTGGACAGCCTGCTCGAGCAGACGGCGGCAGACATGCGCAGACAGTACGAGGCCACAGGAAGGGCTTTTGAGCTGCGCACAGAGGAGACCAAAACGGCCAAAACACAGCTCGAGAACCAGCTCAATGAGGTCAGGTGCACTTGTAGTATTAAATCATTTCTACAAGTGAATTAAGGCTCAGCAACATTATAATATATATTAGGAAAAACACATTTATTTTGAGATTTGTATTTTTAATTATAATTAACAATTTTATTAAATAGTACATATTTTGATCTATTTTATATTTAATAGTATTTAATCTTTAAATATTGAATGTTAATTTTGAGTGAGTGTTAGGTCAAAATAATTTAATAATATTTGATAATAATAGCCTATTGTGCATCCTTAGTAACTAGTCATTTAATATTCGGAATAATTTAAAGAAAAAAAATGTATACGTTTGGTATTTAATTGAGTAATTAGGATCAATTTCGATTTAATCTTGTCTGTAACATCCTGGGTCTTTTATAGGGTTTCATTCTAATTTGTATTTATTTTTTGGTAATAATTTGATTAGTTTGGTATGTCTGTGTGCTCTCTTAAAGGTGCTAGCAGAGACAGCAAATCAGGAGAAAAATCTGGACTCTCTACGTGTGGCAATCGTAGAGAAAGACGCTCCACTCAAAGTGGCCCAGACTCGACTGTCCTCTCGCAGCCAAAGACCCAACGTTGAGTTCTGCCATGACCCGGCTCAAATCCGACTGCTGGAAGAGGTCAAGGAGCTCGCAAACCACATTGAGAGGTAAGGGAAAGGATACCCCACGGGGCAATTGCAAACAGGTTTCCTGTAAGTGTTTAGTGAGTGAGTGTTAGTAATAGTGTGTGTGAGAAAAAAAACGTGTGTGAGCGAGTCTCCAAAAAAACATGTTTCCTTCTATGTCTCTCCACTAGGCTGACCGAGGCACATACGCTGTCAGAGATGGAACTGAAAGCTCTAGCAAGACGTCAGTTGAGCCTGGAGGAAGAGATCCAGGTCAAGACAACTCTCTGTACATAGACGAGGTGATCTGCCATCAGCTACGTCAGCCTGTGGTTATTCACAACTTCTGAACAGGGCTCATGTATGGCGGAAAGGCCTAGTATATTTAATTGTGTTTTGGAAAAAGAGTTTCCTTTAAATAATTGTATGTCATTTTGATGGTTTCAATACAGTTACTATGAAATTTAGTTTGGCTTGTCTGTTTGTTGCACCATTCAATGAGACTGTTTCATTAAATGTCTAAAAAAATGCTAAATTAAAAAATATATTGAAAACCAGGCTCCCAAGTTAATTGGTTCTAGTCTCAAAACATGAATGGATGATTTATAATAAAAGAATCAATACATCATAAAAAAATAATATAATAAGGTATGATAATTAGTTTTTTCCATTTCAGTAAGGAGTTCTGGATTTTTTTAGTACCATTTTAACAAATAAAATAAGGTGTATTAAAGCTTTTTTTAACTCTAGTCAAATAAGACAGTGTGTGTATAGACAGACAGTGCCAGTATCGGACATGATGCCTCCCATTACACAGATGCTTAGCGCCGCTCAATAAACATGTGGATGCCCTTGGACCTTACTTGGGGTAAATAGTCCATTTTTCGTTCCCAACCTGAAAATCGAAACAACACTTGCTGAAATTTGACTTCTTAGATTTCATGGATTACTTGATCAAATGACTGCGAATCTGAACTTGGCGGCTGGAGATTTTTATTAAATTCACTTTTAAAGAAGACTGGCGTCCTTTGAGGCTGGAGACTTTTATTAAACAAAAGAAAGCAAGCAAAGAACATCATGTAAATGATTATTTAAATAACGATTGGAGGTTTTGTGTTCTGCATTATTATGTCAATAAGGAAACAACATTGCTTTGTTCATTATTATTGCCATCACACAGTCAGATACATACAAATATTCTTTACAACACTCAAAGTGAAAAATTAGGTTTGACCTACAAATGCGCCCCAAATCTGTTTGCTTACAAATAAATATCTGTGTATATTTCTTCAAACATGGACCGTCTGTGTTACTAATTGCACATATAATGTCATTTTTTCTGTCACTTCCTGCTAAATATACACCATTGTTGCACAATGTATGTTCTTGTTGTGTGGTCAAAGGTTCACAACACAGAACTATATATCATGCAGAGTATTACATACGTTGGTATCCTACCAAGGTGCCTTGAATGCTTGATAAATGCAAAATGCAATTAATTTAATATCATAAGGACTCATTAATCTGTTAGTCAAATTGCATTTCAAGGGCTAATCGCATATACTGACCATCTAACAAACATCTATCGACACAACCTTACCAGAGGATTACATGATTACATAAAACATGACATTTATTTCAAGCACCTTAGGTAAAGTGATACCCTCCCATGTTCCAAACGGTGGTTGTTTCTTATTCAGTTTCAAAGGATGAGCAACAACAATCCATTATTTAATACCACTTTAAACATATTGAATTGCAGTGTGTACCGGGGCAGGGATGACCATCAGGCATTATCATATACTACATCTTATCCGATTGGCTGAATTATTATCAGGGTGATTTTGCTCCTCAATGTATTTGGTACATATTTAAAACAAATATATGTCTGAATAAAAGGGTACAAAGTTGTTGGGACAAACAAAATCCAGCAACCATTCAATAAACCAGTTTTGAATCCAGTTACTGGCCTGTTTTCATTTACAAATACAAATAAATGAAGATACAGTATAAATTAAAAGGAAAACGTATCAATTTAAAGGAACAACTCACACAAAAATGATCATTTTGTCATTATTTACTCACCCTCACGTTGTTCCAAACCTGTATGAGTTTCTTTCTTTCTTTCGTTGACGGTAGCCATTGACTTCCATGGAGTTTATTCTGTGCTATGGAAGTCAATGGCTACCAGCAACTGTTTGTCTACCAACATTGTTCAAAATATATTATTTTATGTTCCACAGAAGAAAGAAAACATGCAGGTTTGGAACTACAGGGTAAATGATGACAATATTTTTCCATTTTTGGGTGAACTTTCCCTTTAAGCCAACAATAAGGATGTCACCCAAAGCTAAAAATTGTGTTATTTACTCACCCTCATTTTCTTCCAAACACACATGGAACACTAAAAAGAACAAAAACATAACAGCACCACAAAAGTAGTCTGTACGACTCAGTATTTAAAAAAAACTAAATTGCATCACATTCAGATGTTTTGCCATCACTGATGTCAACGATGGCTTTAGAACTCTTGGAATATAGAACAAGGTTTTTCATGGTACTTTTATTATGTTTTTATACTTAAAAGATGTGATCACCATTGTAATGTTGTAGTAAAAGAACTAAATGAAGATTCTTGCGACATGCAGTTGGAACAAAATGAGGATGAGTTCACTGAATTTTCATTTTTTTGGGTGAACTATTCCTTTAACAATCACGTCTGGGTATGTGATAAACGTATCGGCAGATGAATATTGAAATGTGCATGTAGACTGTTACACTCAGAAAAAGACTGAAACAACCGCTGTATTTAAGAGTGTGTTAGTCCTCCCAGACAAACCCAGAGTTGGGATAGTGCTTATACATTATGTCGAGGCGCACATTGCACCTCGTTCCCTGATGCTTCGACTTACAGCGGACACAGTGAGAAGGACCACTAGTGACTGAGACTCACCTGCAAACCAGACCATTTCCCATAAGCTTGCTTCAAACTATAAGCTCTACTGTAACTGTTCCTTTTGGAAAGTGTTGTCTTTTAAACCAGGAGATTAATAAAACCTCACATCTGATTGAGAGACAAAATATCTGGTATGGTTACAGTCAAGAATGGGTATAAATAACCAAAAACCTTAATAAATATATAAAGAAAGTCTATTGTACAGTATCTTTTACTGATATGGGAACATATCATTCTCAGAACCTTGGAGATATGAGAGAATGCAATCTAAAACAATCTCAGACTCATTGTTCAAGACAGTTGTCCCATGAAAAGGCCACATTAAATATGGGTGAAATAGGAATTTTGTGGAATTATTGGGCGCTAGTGGCTACTGTGTCCCGTTTGGCCGAGGCATCAGGGAAGAATCGCGGTTCATTTGGCCTTAATATCAGTGTAGTCAGTGCAGTCACCATCAGCCCTCCTGAAGCCCCCCTCCCGGTGTCGTCCATGGAGAAACTCTAGGGCGGCGTAATTCAGCTCTTGCCTCTCCATGCCTGCCATCGGGCCAACAGATTGGTAATCACTGTCGTCTCCCTGTAAAAAAATATTTAGGAATATATTTAAGCACAATATTTGGAGACAGAGCAGGAAAACTTTGGTCATGTCAAAATAAAAGTCCTTAACAAGACACTCAAAAGCACTGTTAGCAATTAGCCGCTAAACAGAATGAGGTAGTCAGCGCATGCACTATTAGCTTCCAGGCAGCAGTGAACAGCATTGTTAAAACAGAAATAAATCTAAATCATTTTTGTAGTAACTGAATTTTTTTCTCAAAATATTTTGCTTTTACTGTTGTCTAGTGCTAGTTTATTTCACCTCCACCCATTTGTTTACATGCTCATCTTAAATTTCAGCCTTACCGTGCCTTCCTCTAGGATGGAGTTAAACTTTGAGCCCAGGAGCTCAGTCTTAAGCTATGTTAGGGGAAGAAAAAGAGACAGAGAATGCATAGAAAGCAATGAAAGTGGAGATAATAGATGTCAGGAAATGCTCTAAGCATAGGCCTACACTGGAACTCTCAGTTGTGACGTACCATCCACACTTGGCTTTGTGACAGTGGCTATATTCAAAATAGCATATGCAATTTGCAATTAGTTTTTCCATAGACTATGCAGATGGCCTACTATAATACATTTAATATATATATTGTCAAAATGTGCAAATATAACAGAGCACAATGTGTGCTACAATGCAAAACGTTTCACTTAGTCGTCCATTACTAGTGTAATTATTAAAGTGGATGTTTTCAGCCATCTCTTTATTAATTCAATTTTTGATTGGACTTCCAAGACACTCATCGACAAAATTTGATAAAGAATCGAAAATAACTACTTATTTACAGGATGATAATTGGTTTTTCCAACATGCAAATGTCACAACAATGTAGCATACTACTGTTTGGTAAGTTGTGAAATAGTGCCTCTCTTGCACTTACTATTTTGTTTAAATAGTAGCATAAAGTGTATAATGTGCAATATTAAGTGAACGGTGCGCTAGCATACCATTCTGATCATAGCAGATGACTGTCAGGTCTGTGAATGGCAATGTTTCCCTCTTTGAATCATTTTCTAAAAACTCAGTACAGAGTATATATAATAATATATGAGCAATTATGTTTAATATGTGGTTCCTGATTGTTTTAATACTAAGGCTAAGTGTGGAAAGCTAATTACAACTAGAGAAGAGCCAGTATATAATATCATTTGCCACAAATATGCACGAAAAAGACCACAGAATGTTGATTATTTTATTATACGGTGTGCACGCTTTTATTTTGTATTATCACTTTGTATGCAAGTACTGTATATACTGTGTAGGTGATTTATTCATTATTTTAATATCTCACCACTTTTTTCCTGAGACTCTGTTTGTCCTTCTTGACTGTGCTGTAGAACATTGAGGGATTCTCCACTTTAGATCCCACGTCCTGCCCAGGGTTACCATTCTCTCTGGGGGGTGGAGTCAGAGAATCAGACTCTGTCTCACACTCAACCATACTGTAAACTATCTGGCTTGTGGCAACACTTTAAAGGGATAGTTGATCCAAAAATCATTTTTTTACTCATCCTCATGACATTGCAAACCTGTATGTCTGACTTTCTTCCGTGGAACACAAACCAAGACATTTTGCAGAATGTCTTAGCTGCTCTTTTCCATGCAATTCTTTTGAGTCTAAGCTGCTTTCCATCCAATGAATGGAGACTGGGGTCGACCTTCAAAAAATGATATGCTTCAATTGATTTTAATTATTATTGGTCACAAGACATGCAAAAACCAATTAATATCTTTGTGAATATGTATATTTTTTGTTTTTGTTTTCATGTAATATCTCTTTCAGTGTTTGACAGACCTTGCTCTTTTACATTGTATGGAAAAGAACTGCTTGGATATTCAGCAAAATATTTGTTTCTTGTGTTCCTTCAGAAGAAAGAAAACCATATGTTGAATTTCAATTTTTAGGTCAACTATTCCTTTAAGCCTGGGCATCCATTTTAACACAAGGAGATCATTGCAACCCCTTAAATAAAACTGGCTTTGTGCCACAGTGTCAAGTTTGGGAGTGTTTCGTTTTTATTTCCAAAGGTACGTTATATTTTATATTCTTGCAAAATGAGAAAGGAGCAGGGTGTTTGCTGCAGAGCTCAGTGGTTTTGAAAGCTGAAAAGCAATGGCATGGGGCAATTTAATCTGCAATAGATTTGTTAGTCTGCAGTTTCATGCACAATGTGGCATGTTTACCATCGTACCAAGCAATCAAATTGGATCATCTGTGAGTGGGTTATGGCTTGAAAACCAAATGCCAAAAAAATAAATAAATAACTAAACATGGATGACTAGGCTTGGGTGTTTTGATACCTACAAACCCCAGTCCCAACCCACAAACTCCACCTAAATGTTCTTCACCCAGTCTTTCTGGTGAAGGATACTCACTTTTTATTATTCTGACCCACGTATCTCACAGCTGCGATGATGAAGGCGATGACTGCTACACCTCCGATAGTTCCCACTATGACGGCCATCATGAACTTTTCTGAAAGAGTGTGTAGAGTTCAATGATGATACATCAAAATCGCATTATGCACATGTGGTTTGAAAGAAGGTCTACTTACTCTCCTGCTGCAGTTCCAAGCGGATGGTCTCGGAGCCGTACATGTTGCTGATGCTGCAGTGAACATGGACAGCAGTATCACCATTGTTCCCCCTTTCACCCTTGTCCTGGAGCTTGATGATGCCTGTGGACGTGTACCCATCGGAGTATGTGCGGTAGTTAAACAGGCTGTTGGAGTCGTTGATGGTGATGTTGAGGTCAGGCAGGTAGAATTCAATCACAGGCTCAGGGTTTCCCGATGCAATACACACACACTGAACGCCCTCACGGACTATAGTGCACTTAGAGTCGTCAAGGAGGATGGGGGCAACTGGGAAAAGTTAGCAGAAATAGTCAAAAAAGCATATCTATCACTGTTGTCACTCTACTACAACTCAAGTCTGTCGTAAGAAACTCAAATCCATCTCAAGTCTCTTTTTGAGGAGCATTTGAACTCGACCTGGACTTGGACTTAGTCATAGAAAATATGTTCTTGGACTTGAGACGGACTTGAGTACTACAACACTGGTATCTATCCTTCACTTATTCTACATTCATCTATGCCAGGGGTGTCACAATCAGTTCCTAGGGGCCACTGTCCTGCAGAGTTTGGTGCCAAACCTAATCAAACACACCTAAACAGCTAATCAAGGTCTTCAGGATTACTAGAAACTTCCAGGCAGGTGTTTTGGAGCTGGTTGGAGCTACACTCTGCAAGGACAGTGTAGTTTGACTCATGTGATCTGTGCTCATCTTGCCATCTTAAAGGGATAGTTCACCCAAAAATGACAATTCTGTCATTCCAAACCCATAATACATTCAGTCATCTTCAGAACACAAATTAAGATATTTTTGGATGAAATCTGAGAGCTTTCGTTCATAGACTGCAAGGGTACTACCACATTCAAGGCTCAGAAAGGTAGTAAGGGCATCGTTAAAATAGTCCATGTGATATCTGTGGTTCAACCTTAATTTTATGAAGCTACAAGAATAGTTTTTGCGTGTGAAGAAAACAAAAATAACATCTTCAATCAACAATTTCGTATCTTCCCTGTCAGTCTTCGACATGCGTTCATGAGAGTAAAATAACGCATGCCTGTGGTGCTGAATGAAGTCGTTATTTTTGTTTTCTTTGCACACAAAAAGTATTTTCGTAGCTTCATAAAATGAAAGTTGAACCACAGATATCACATGGACTATTTTATCAGTGTTCTTACTACCTTTCTGGGCCTTGAAATTGTCAGAAAGTTCTTGGATTTCATAAAATATCTTAATTTGTGTTACTAAGATGAACAAAGGTCTTACGGCTTTGGAACAGGATGAGGGTGAGTAATTAATGACATTCTGACATTTTTGGGTGAACTATCCCTTTATGGCTTCACAACACAAGCCAAAACCAACTTTGCTTTGGAGAAAATGTCTCAATTTACTGTCCCTAAGCATAATCACGGTCTACTGGTTCAGTTTCTCAATTAGTTAATCTTTTCCAGTAACTTATGAATGAATGAATGATGCATTTATATAGCGCTTTATTGTGTATTGCTGTACACCCAAAGCGCTTTACAATCATGTGTGTGTGGGGGGGGTCTCTTCCAGTCTTTTCCAGTGACTTACATTCTACCGTAATGTTAAGTGAGTTGCTGGCCCGTCCATGTTCATTCTCAGCTAGACAGCGGTAGACTCCGTGAGCCTGCGGCATGATCTCGCGCAGCTCAAGCACGGATCCCTCGTCTGCTGTGATGGTGCCCACCAGTTCCCCGTCCTTCAGCCAGGTCAACGTGGGCATTGGGTTTCCTTTGCTGATGCACTGTAGAGAAACTGAAGATCCTTCCAACAACGTTAGAGATTCATTGATCCATGGCTCCCGTGGTGAATCTTCCAGTTTGAGAGGAAATAAAGAAGAATGAGGAAATGAAGAATGTTCAGATGGATAATGGAATTGTAGCATATCGCTTATGCTGCCTTACAACATATTTACACAACACTGAATCAAAAAATGCAAAATTAAATAATATCCAATAGCTGCTTCCAAAAACACCCATTCTCTAAGAATTGCTTACAGTAGTGTTAAATGGTTTATATTGCAATACACAAGAGTGCATGAACTTTTACTTACAATTTACTGCCAGATACATGGATGTGTTCATGCTGCCGTAGCCATTGTCACCAACGCAGGTATAGACACCTTCCTCCTCTGGGGTCAGGTTGTCCAGAGGCAGCGAAGAGTTTGAGGCAACTTCTGACATCAGCTCTATGTCTCCAAAATACCAGGTTATTGTGGGGGCTGGATTACTGTCCACATCACAGTGCAGGACCACCGAGCTTCCCTCCATTACCTCTTGAGACACATTTACCCACACAGTTCGAGGACCGACTACAGATAAGAGGATAAGTCAGTACATATTATATCTGTGATTAACATGCAGTTATAAAATAGTGATTTGGTGGAACTCACACTTGATGTCCAGTGAAATGAGGCGTTCATAAAAATAGGTGGTGTTTTCGTAATGAACCCGGCAGCCCAGCAGCTGACCATTGTGCATGGGTTTGGGTGTGAAGGTGAGGGTGCTGGACAGTACCGCGGTGTTGCTGTCCTCAACATTGTCAGGGGTGAAAACAGGGTCGGGCAGGTAGTCTGTGTACATCCAGTGGATCTGTGGACTCATGTCTGGACAATTGTCTGGGACATAACAGGTCAAGTCCAGGCTTTGGTCACTAACAATCTCCTCTGGAACATCGATGTTGGGCTGATCTAGAGGAGGAAGAGATATTTAAAGTCAATATTAAATCAAAACAGACCATTTTTACATTTTAATATGCGGTTTTGGTTTTAATGTGCATTTTTCATCAAGCAAAATAGCAATTTATTCATTGTTTTAACACATTTGCATTCAGGTCTGGCTCCATTCTTCTACAGAACACCTCCTTTCCCTCATCCAAAGTCCTGCCCGACATATTAAATCTGCGGTTTGATCCAGAAATACATCTTAACTATGAAAGTAAATTGATTGTGGTTGAAATGTTGACTTTAAATGCTAGACCGAATGTGTTTCATGTTGACTTCAAATGCTACACCAACAATGTTTTAGTAACCACACTGCAAAAAATTATATTCTTATTCTTATTCTGTCGTCATTTACTCACCCTCAGGTCGTTCTAAACCTTTATGAATTTCTTTCTTCTGTGGAACACAAAATAAGATATTCTGCATTTTTTTCAAATGATCTTCTTTTAAGTTCCACAGATGAAAGAAAATCATTCAGTTTTAGAATAACGTGAGGGTAAGTAAATGATGACAACATTTTCATTTTTGTTTGCTTTTTTTAAGGATTTACATTTACATTTATGCATTTAGCAGACGCTTTTATTGATTCACAGTATGTGTGTTCCCTGGGAATTGAACCCACAACGTTTTCCGCTGCTAACGCAATGCTCTACCACTGAGCCACAGGAACAGTAAAATATTATTACTTAGAGACACATCAAAAACGAATAATTAAAAATGGCCTTACCCAACACCTGTAGTTTTGTGAAGTCAGGAAAAGTGTAGATGTTTGCGCCACCCAGGTCTGCCCTGAAGTAATACCTCCCAGAATGTTCCACGCCAACATTATTTATCAGCAGAGTACAGTTTTTTTGCGTTAAGTCACCAAGGAGCTTGGTCCGTCCCTTGTAACTTTCATGAACAATATCTGTGCGTGACTTAAACACCACTGGAGGGAAAAGCTGAGGATAGGGGTGGCCAAAATACCAGATCCCATGGACTCCTCTGTAAGGCCTGATGCCGGAGGGGTATGTGAATGAACAGGGTATAACCACACAGGAGTTTGTCATGGCTGAAATGTCTCTGGGTATCCACACATTCCACTGAGCACTTACATCTGTTCAGAGAAATGTAGGTAATTTAGTTCATAAAATAACACCATTGTATTACCATGTCTCTTGGGTGTGTACTATAGTGATATCATGTTTTTGAACATGTACCATAGTATCTTAGCAGCATTAACCAAAGGAACCATAGAAACAGCATGTTTGATTCAGAAGAAGTTGTTACCTTTCAAAATAAGCAGCAGAGGCAAAAGCAGCAGCTCCAAGCCCTTCATGGTCTCAGTTTAACCTCTGTTACAAAACCAGCACATGCATCAGCAAGACAAACAGACTCTACTAACACAACTTGTGCTTGCTGTTCTCTTGCTCTCTTAAGAGATGGGGAGAAAAGGAGTGACGGTTCAGGATATGACATGAGCCTTGTGTAAAACTTGTTTTGCCTGTATATATAAATAAGTTTTGAGTGTATTTTTTAACACAAAATCACATGATTTTACTTGTTTTGGTCACATTTCACCCCATAATCAAGAGAAAACATTGAATTATTATTAATAAAAAGTAAATTAATAACAAGTAAAAAGTTGTACTGCCTTAAAATGTAGGTTTATTTAAATGTAAGAAAATACTTGTTTAATGTAATATATTTATTTATTTATATATTATAGTAATGAGAAACAACTTTAAGAATAATACAAAATAAATAAAATATGCAGAATGCACAAATGCAGAATTCCAATAATGATAATAAAAAACAACAACAATTGTACAACAACTGTTTAGGAAAAATATAACTTTCCTCTCCTTTTTTTTTTATTTTATGGTGAAAAGTGACCTGGATATGTTTCTGAAGAATTCATCTTATTCTACGACATAAATATTAGAAAATAGAGGTGCAGCAAAAAGATTTGTTACAAAGAAGTTCGCCTAGTGATTGCCCTTTATGATTCGAATTTCAAATAATGATACTCATCATCTTCAAACCTATCCTATATCTATATCTTTTGATCTTGCTGCTTCTGCTGCTACTGTGAACAGTACAGTTCTAACAAATGGACATCTAAAATTTCCACCTTACAGTCAGATAAAAGCCTATCTTAGTTTTATGAAAGAAACCTCCTGACTGACCTGCCCTGTGATCTTAAAATATATGTAGGGTCTGCAGCTGTAATGTTTCTCTATACACGTAAATAAAACTTGAATTAAACTATGGCCTAATCCTGGTTTAGTCTAAACCCTGTCTGTGAGGGCCTATTTGTATTTGTTTCAGGCAATACCTTGAACTGCTGGCAGAGAGTGCTGAACCACAACCAACTGTATTCCCTCTCCAACGGTGAACAAGCCGCTGCTGTTCTTCCCTCACAAACAAGGGGGCGTTCTCTCACAGCACATCAACTCAGCTTCTCTTCTGATGTGTCTTAAAACAACAACAAAGAAATGACATCAGTATCAAGAAGCAACATTAGCTCTCTTAACCCACACAGACAGACTCACGCACGCCGTACTGGGCCGCAGTGTGTGGGAGAGGAGAATTGCTCATTATGAGTGTACGACGTCAACCCTTGCGTGTTTGGCGCGCATACAGAACGCACTGTTCATGATAATGGCACATCATCCTTAGCACATTTATCCACGCTTACAAACACAGCGTCACCCAGCTGCCTCTGGTGACTTTATTCACGCGCTCATCAGTGTGTGCGCTTCATCTCCTGAAGACTTCAGAGCAGACGGGGACTACAGATGGTGGCTGATAAATGGATTGTTCTTCAAATCTCCAGGATTGTTATATTAGAAAGATTCCCCTGATAGCTCACGAGTTTGACGCAGTTATTGAACTGTATGATATGACAGAGGACTGTTAATTCAACTTTTATAGGTAGGCCTACATTCTAAGGTAATATATAAAACAGTCAAGATTGTGGAAAAATGCCCCCAACACAACTGTAGTTTAAATTGACAGTATATTTCTAGATACAGGTAGCAGTTTTTTTCAGTAGCTAGTAGTTTATTTTAATCAAATAATAATTCTATGTGGTGGCAAACATTCCAGTGCCTTATTTCTTATGTATAAAATATATTATTTCCGTAGGCCTACTATAACAGCAATGTATCACATACAAGTTATGTTTGCAAGTTATGATCTTTGTCACCTTATAAATACATTCTGTTGTCATTTTTCAGCCATGGTGTTAAATAAATAAATAAAAGCAATGCTTTGGACCTCACTGACTTTCATTGCATGGACAAAAAAGTATTCTTTAAAATGTCTCTTTTTTTCACAGAAAAAGATACATTCAAATATTTGGAGCAGCATGAGGGTGAGTAAATAATGACAAAATGTTCTGAACTATTCTTGTAAGAGTAAATAACTCTTATTTATTTACTGCAATGCAATCAGTTCATTAAAAGTAAATGAAATGACAGAAGCAAATACTGTACAAAAAATAAAATGCAATAAAAATGGTCTTACAACCAGGCTTCATTTTCTGGATGTAAAATATATTGTTCTTTTTTTCAGAAATATTTCTCACTCACTCACACACTCACACACACACACACACACACACACACACACACACACACACACACACACACACACACACACACACACACACACACACACACACACACACACTACACACACACACACACACACACACACACACACACACACACACACACACACACACACACACCACATCACACACACACACACACACACACACACACACACACACACACACTGGCAGCACGCGCTAAAAAGGATGAAGCAATTCCCAAGCCAAACAAACGGACCATTCATGCTCCACAAACAAGCCTTGAACCATCCAGGACACTTGCCTCATACCAGATCCAGATTCCACTCTTGGGCTCTCCTGAAGGGGAAGGACTGGTCTCTCGGCTCCTGGTTCTGGTTCTTCAAAGTCCTCCTGTTCTTCTTCCTTCCTCAGAGGTGCGGGAATGGGGAAAAAGACAAAGAGGGAGGGAGACGGAGATAGACAGATAGGGAGAGGAGAGGATGGAGACTTTTAGCTATAAGCTTGGCAAATGTGTGCCGTGGGCAGCCTTGAATATGCAGACATTTCCCTCAGTGCATTCTTCTTCTCTAGCCCACATCGTGCATTCCTCTCCATGACATCTGTCCTTTCTACCCAGGTCAAACCCTCTCATTCCAGCCTGTCTGGGTAACACTGTTCCTCGTGGATTTCTGCTAGGGGTCAGGTGATACCGTTGTGAATCAGTTTGGACTGGTTTCAGCTCCATGTAGGCTACACTATATCCTGTAAATCAGCTGGAATTCATCTTCGCATGACTCACCTTGTGAGCTAAATCTGTGAAATGTTTTTTTTTTCTCCATTGTGGTTCATTTTAACTCTACATGAAAACATAATGAACCCTATTTATTTCTTAATGCACATTCCTTGTATTATTGTGAATGATTTATCAGTGCATGTTATTCCAAATAAAAAAATGTAAGTCCGTAAACTTTAATCAAATGTAGCGTTTTAGCACAATCACATTCAGCCTTTTATTCCGCAAGGACACATTAATCGATCAAAAATGACCAGTTAAAAACATAATGTTACAAAAGATTTCTGTTTTCAAAATAAATAAATTACATTTTAAATTATATTCAAATATAAAAGTGATTTTAAATTGTTATAACATTTCAATTCATTGTTTTACTGTATTCTTGATTAAATCAATAATGCAGGCTTGTGGGGCATGAGAGATTTGTTTAAAAAAACATTTATTTTGTTTATCAGTGGATGTCTTCTGGATTTTTTGGCCGTTTTATTTTATCTGAAGTTTTTAGCAATATTTTGTATATCAATGTTATTTAATCTAAATCAAAATACTATATATAATGGACAGTTGCCACAGGGATTTCCATAGTTGATAAAGGGGGCCGTGTGGAACGAATGCACAACAGTGAGCCTGTGTGACATCAAGACGTACAACATGCCACAGCACCCCACACACACACGCCACAACACACACACTGTAAAGCGCCACCTCCCATTAACACACACACACACACACACACACACACACACACACACACACACACACACACACACACACACACACACACACACACACACACACACACACACACACACACACACACACACACACACACACACACACACACACACACACACACACACACACACACACACACACACACACACACACACACACACACACACACACACACACACACACACACACACACACACACACACACACACACACACACACACACACACACACACACACACACACACACACACACACACACACACACACACACACACACACACACACACACACACACACACACACACACACACACACACACACACACACACACACATTAAAGCATACATCATACTACTGCATATCAAACTGTCTAATAAAACAGCACACATTTATTTTTTGTAAAGACATAAAAACAACATTATACGACTACTTTATTTTTCACCATTTAGTATGACTATATAACAACAACATTACTACGACTACTACTACTAAATTATTATTATGTATTTAATTTTAATTATAAAAATAAATACAATTGTGTATGTGTAATGTATGTAATAACAATAATAATATGCAAAATATTATTAAATAAGGAAAATATATACGTTAAAATAAATATATTACTTATACTATATTTGTATCTAGTTCAGAAAATAGAGACGTCTACTCTAATGTCACTATATAGAATGAGTAATTCGCTGATTATTTACTTCTCAACCAAAAGTGTCCAATATCAGGCAGGTTACAGAAGCGTAAGTAAGTAGTATTCAGCAGGTCATGTGATCTTAATGGCAGGCAACCCACTAAAATATGACAATTCATGCAATGACATCCAACAACTTAAAAACATTTTAAAGATTATTGTTTATGTATAATTGAGGTAATAAACTTCATGCCTTTTAAATTTCAAGTAACTGCAAATCACTCAAGTCAACTAGATCTTGCGCTATAGATCTCTTCAGAACAGGTCTGTTCACAGCATGCTTTGCTGTCAGCCTGCGAAGATAAGCTGAAAATTTACCAGAGGAGCAGATGATGCTGGCCCTCCCACACTGATCCATATGGCACACTTAGCATATACTGTAGCTTGCATAATTTCAGGGATACAATGTAAAACACATTAAGTGCTTGCATAATTTCTATTTCAGATATCTGAGTGTTCAAACACAGAGCTACAATAGGATTAGATCAGATAATTAAAGCCAGAACAGTCATCAGTAGTCAGAAATAGGGGCATCACTCTCACAATACACTAGCTGCATTCCTGTCCACAACAATTCAGACTAGTGTAAGACAGCAGGCCGGGTCCAATTTAGCAGGCTAGGCCGTGCTACCCTCTTTGGGGAGAATCCATGCTAATCCAGTGAAGTTACTCCTCAGTTTTTGATTCCAGTGCCAAACTTTACATGCATGTCATGCTGCATTGTAACGGTTCAATTTACAAAAAAAGTCTTGAAATATATTTCAAGCCAGAAAATCTCTAGAAGCATCTAGAAGACAGAGAGCATTTAAGATTCTTTAAAATAGATTAATAAAGTTTTTTCTTGGTTATGGAGCGAGAAACAATGCAACAGGCTTTTTTTATTAACAGGCAATGGGAGCATCATGAGCTTGACATTGTCATTATTTCATCATTTGGGGGCATCTTTGGCATCAAAATGTTCCAAAACCCCAGCAATACCTTACTGACCAGCCACTCCATAAAAATGCAACAACCCTGATAGCAACTTCAAAATGAACCAAAATTCAACTCTGCTAAAATTGTCAGCACTAATGAATAAAAACAAAAGCTGTTGTTCCATAGCAAATTATGTTTATGAGTAATCCAGAACAGATCCAACATCACGCCACTCTGCTGCTAACCTAAAGTGGGATGTGATGAAGCCCTACTACGTCGTTCAAGTGAGTGATGGAGGTGTTTGGCAGGACAATGTTGGCACAGCATGACACATAACCATGCATGACTGAACCATCATTCCCTCCCTTCTGTACCTGAGCAGCTCTCAATTTACTTCACATTATTATGTTCTTCTCGTGACAATCTTTGAATTATTCTCAGTACATACACAGTTTGTTTAATGACAGCAACAGCATGAACAACAGCCACAATTAGCCATTATTTACTTCTCTAGTTTCGTTATATGTCCAATATACTCTTATACAACTTATCTGTGGAGCAAAACACATTTGAAATACCCCAAAAACCCATATAGTAACATTTAACATAATTAATAATGATACAAAATCACCTAAAACGATCTAAAATGCAATAAGACTCACCAGACAAAAGGTTCCAGACCTTCTCGGCTCAAGTGAAGCATTAATCAGCAGAGAAAAAGCGTAGCATGACAAACACTCACGATGACACGCACGCATACGGATGGGATGGAGGCCTCTCTTGCTACCTTCTGTACCAAGCTCCAGGCGGGGCGGGCTGGACGGAGGGAGGAGGAGGTGGGCTTGTTTCTCTCCTCCTTTCAACTCCTCCGTTCTATATGAAAATGTCAGAGGCTCAGAGCGGGGAGCATTGTTCCATCTACTCAGGCCATTCATAAACGGACACCCACTCTGCTCAACCTACAATGCACTGCACTGTTCCTCCCGGCCGAGAACACATGGATGTGGCAGCGTTCATAGCATAGGTCAATGCAACTGAGAATGAAGATGCCCCCACACTCTAGCATGCATCATTTACAATGGATGACATGAGAGGAATGCAAGCATTTACATTGGAGTGCTGCTTGGAGAGTGTTCTTGTGACAGAAAGAGGTTCTTTGAAACACATTGTTAATCAGAGAGCTATAAAAATAAAGGTTCTTTATTGGCATGGTTTCATGAAGGACCTTCAACATGCATGAACCTCTCCCTTCCACAAAAGGTTCTTCACATTAAGAACAAAAAGGTTCTTTGGGAAACAAAAATGGTTCTTCTATGGCATCACTGCATCTTTAAGATACACCGTATCTTTATTTTTAAGAGTGTTTACCTGATAAGCCTAATGTTATAGAAGATCAAATAACTATCATAGTTTAGGTTCTTCTTTGACATTTATGGTTCAATGAGGAACCTTTAACATCCATGGAACACTTCCATTGCACAAAGGGTTCAGATTTTTAACATGTTCTTCACACTGATTTTTTTTGTATCTTTTTAAGAACTGTTACTGAAACTATCTTTAGGGAACCAAAAAATGGTTCTTCTATGGCATTGCAGCTAAAAGCCCCTTTTGGAAACTTGATTTTTTTTGGGGGGAAAAGAGATCCTAGAAACCAGTATGTTGATCTGAAGAACATTTAAAAGCTCCAATGAACCTTAAACATTTAAAATAACTTTTAAATGTAACAACAAAAACATTCCATCTGTAAAACACTATATAAGGCAAAAATGGCTCTTAAAAAGAAGTGGGGCCTTCAGAGAACCTCTGTAGAACCTTTAAAGATAGTTCCTTGAATGTTCTTGAGATCACATTTTAAGTTCTTCAAATCAACATATTGGCTAAGATCTTGAAAGCACCAGTGCATAGATGGTTTTTCAAAAGAAATAGAAAATTGTATCTGGCTTCCAAAAACTTTTTGGTTCTAACAGGAATCTCTGATTTTAGAAGCTACTACAATGCTAGAACACTAACCACTGCACTTCGCCAAAAATAGGTAATTGAAGTAACATCTAACTTAACAGAAACTCAAACACAACTGAGGGGCCACTAAGCACTAACTAAAATACACTTAACCCTGTTGAGTTGTCAATTCCAAGCTTAAAGTAATTTAGTAAACAGCATTGTGTCCAACTGTCTGGATGAAAACACACTGTTCCAGTTATTCCAGTTACAACTGAGAAATAAGTCAATCAGTATAGACGTAAATGCTACAGAGCCTCGACAAACACCACACACACACTCCTGCCCCTTGTGCTTCTGTACATAGTGGCTATTGTTTAGACCGTCCCGAGGAGAGAACAGAACGGCCAGGCTGGAGCCTGACACCGCACAACACAGGGAAGTCGATGCGCACAGCTAATTGTCTTAAAAATCACAACAATCACCTATTCAAGCTTCCCATCTCACTGCCATTCTCGTGGATGTAAAAGTCACAACTAAGCACTAATGTACAGGAGGCACAGATTGTAAAAATACTTGAGGTTAAAGCGACAGTTTACCCAAAGATTACATTTCTGTCATAATTTTCTCATTCTCATGTCGTTTCAAATTTGTATACATTTCTTTCTTTTGTGGTACTGCGGAAGTCAATGCGATCCAAAACAGTTCGGTTACTAACATACATACATACACTGAACAAAATTATAAACGCAACACTTTTGTTTTTGCCCCCATTTTTCATGAGCTGAACTCAAAGATCTAAGACTTTTTCTATGTACACAAAAGGTTCACAAATCTGTCTCTGTGTTAGTGAGCACTTCTCCTTTGATGGTGTGGCATATCAAGATGCTGATTACTGTAGGCTGGCCACAACAAAAGGCCACTCTAAAATGTGCAGTTTTACTGTATTGGGGGGTCAGTATCTGGTGTGACCACCACGTGGAATGTTGGTCCACTCCTCTTCAATGGCTGTGCGAAGTTGCTGGATATTGGCAGGAACTGGAACACGCTGTCGTATACATGCTGATCCAGAGCATCCCAAACATGCTCAATGGGTGACATGTCCGGTGAGTATGCTGGCCATGCAAGAACTGGGATGTTTTCAGCTCCCAGGAATTGTGTACAGATCTTTGCAACATGGGGCCGTGCATTATCATACTGCAACATGAGGTGATGGTCGTGGATGAATGGCACAACAATGGGCCTCAGGATCTCGTCACGGTTATCTCTGTGCATTCAAAATGCCATCAATAAAATGCACGTGTGTTCGATGTCCATAACATACGCCTGGCCATACCATAACCCCACCGCCACCATGGGCCACTCGATCCACAAAGTTGACATCAGCAAACCGCTCACCCACACGATGTCATACACGCTGTCTGCCATCTGCCCTGTACAGTGAAAACCGGGATTCATCCGTGCAGAGAACACCTCTCCAAAGTGCCAGACGCCATCGAATGTGAGCATTTGCCCACTCAAGTCGGTTACGATGACAAACTGCAGTCAGTTCGAGACCCCGATGAGGACGACGAGCATGCAGATGAGCTTCCCTGAGACGGTTTCTGACAGTTCGTGCAGAAATTATTTGGTTATGCAAACCGATTGTTGCAGCAGCTGTCCAGGTGGCTGGTCTCAGACGATCTTGGAGGTAAAGATGCTGGATGTGGAGGTCCTGGGCTGGTATGGTTACACAGGGTCTGAGGTTGTGAGGCCGGTTGCTGCCAAATTCTCTGAAACACTTTTGGTAAATGCTGTCTCGGCTTATGGTAGAGAAATGAACATTCAATTCACGGGCAACAGCTCTGGTGGACATTCCTGCAGTCAGCATGCCAATTGCACGCTCCTTCAAAACTTGTGACATCTGTGGCATTGTGCTGTGGGATAAAACTGCACATTTTAGAGTGGCCTTTTATTGTGGCCAGCCTAAGGCACACCTGTGCAGTAATTATGCTGTCTTATCAGCATCTTGATATGCCACACCTGTGAGGTGGATGGATTATCTCAGCAAAGGAGAACTGCTTAGGCCTTTTGTGTACATTGAAAAAGTCTTAGATCTTTGAGTTCAGCTAATGAAAAATGGTGGCAAAAACAAGTGTTGCGTTTATAATTTTGTTCAGTGTACACATATATATATATATATATATATATATATATATATATACTAAAAGGCCAGCCTTCAATTACAAAGCTCAATTATCAAAAAAAATAAAAATAAATTGTAGCACAACTGGAATACTCCGCACAATACATCCCACTGCACCAACCTCCCAAACAGGGTCTTCTTACACCCACATGAGTCAGGCTTTTCCCCATTACTGCTACATCTATGATCACACTACACTATACCAGTCACTATACCACACGCACATCATCCCACAGCAGGCCTCTGGTTCGAGCTATGAGGTCAGCGTGCCTGGAGGCCTGAGCTCTTGCCCTGCTGTAGACATGGGGTGAGGGCGCTCAGCACTGGGGAAAAAGGATCCATTGTTCTCCTATTGTCTTTGGGGAGACAGACAGTATAGATGGTTTGTTACACAACGGAAAGGTAGAGGATAATGGGACACGAGGAGTCATGGAACAGGGTGACTCTGATGGTAATTAATGACTCCTGTCTGAAACGGGGTGAGAATTAGGGACCTAAAACAATGGGCCGACAAAGACGAGGATGGCAGGTATAAGACACTATCATACCATCACTGATGCCGTTTCAATGGAATCTTTTTTTTTACTCAAATCAACAAAGAAAAATCACAGCAGGAAATACGGACTATATATTCCATTGAGTAACTACTAGATTATCATAATCTCCATTGCTTCCAAGCTTGTTTAAACAACTTTATTTTACATTATTTTTCATAATGCTTATTACGAATAAGCCTAGTGACCTCAAAATGTATTTGGGCACTTAAGCCACACTCAAAGATGTCATTGCATGAGATAGTAAATATGTAAATAAATGCTGACAGAAATAACTTTTCTGAGTCAATTTTATCCAAGAGGTCCCATTTTCAGTGGATGTATGAGGTTCACACAGGTGTCCTAGCACATTAATTATGAACAAAAGTGCCATAAACAGTACTTAATTTCAAACTCAATTTTGCTGAATGTTTTGCTAAAAGCGTGTGCTTTATGCTGTATTTATTTAAAGTAAACACCATATGGTTTAAATCGACTACAGTCCACTACAATGACATTGGTAGTGTGGGTTAAGAGCACAAACACTTTTATAAAGCATTAAATACGATGTCTTTAATTGTATTGAACTAAACTGAATTAAAGTGCACAAACATGCTATAAATGGTAAATGAGGCAGCTGGCACTGAGAGTGATGGGTCCTACAGTTAATATTGTGCACTTGGACAAGTGCAAATGCCAGATGACAGCACACTTCACATCTCCAGAAACTATTGGACATTCATCCACAGCAGGGTTTGAGTCACTGGCAGGTAGCCAAGAGAGAAACTGGCAATAATCCTACTTTAGAGATGAAATCATTCTAGACATTGACTATAGTTGTATGACCAAAAACATTAATTTCATTGCATTTCACTGGTTTAGATACATAATTATTTTAAGAATAAATGTCATTCCTTCTCTGTACCGGGTCCACAGTGCCATTACATCTCATGCTCTGATATACAGTACTGTAATGCAAGAATAACCAAACATCTGAGCAGCTCTTGCATATAAAAATAGTTACAAATAACAGATTTAATAAAGTTAAATAACATAATAAAGTAATAAGGAACAGGGGGGTTAACATTATTATTATGTACATACAATTTCTAAAATATATATATTTTTTTAAATAAATAAATATCAAATAAAGTACTAAATATTTCATAAAAATAAAATAGTGGTAAAACAAAATTGTCACATCGAATATACCTAATATTTCTTGACCTCACGTTTGTGTGCTTGGCATATAATTTATGGTTGCTGGCTTAAAAAGATCAGACTTACCTTATCAGACGGTCTTCAGCGTAAACGAGCAGACAGAATGCCGTTAACTCAAGAGCAATGCCAGCCTCTTTTCCTATTGAATCACAAATCCTCCCACCCTGCCTTTCTCTCTCGCTCTCTCTCTCTCTGGTGGTATGTCACTGACACATGATTGTTATTGTGGCTTCACATTAGCACCCTGATTAGTAATGCCTCGACTCTACAAACAGAAAAACACCACTGCAGCAAACTGAATCACTACAAACGTTACTGTACTTCAAAGAGAAACGGGAAGAATGATCATTTTATGATTTACTCTGGCCTAAATATCTTCACATACCTCAAGTCCATGTTGAATACGCTTCTCATGTATCGCTACACTCAACCCTGCAATGTAATTGTTTGAGAAAAGCATTAATTACTCAGATGTTTTAACAAGTGCAAACAGATCCGTTTTTAAACAGCTGTCTGAACTGTGGGGTTCAGCTGCCCTTTTGCTGATGCGGTTTCTTAAGCAGCTCTCACCTAACTTCCTGTCTATCTGAAGGAATGGCTGCTTTAAGACACCAGATGGATGAAAGCTTCGATGGCTACCTCTCTGCTGTGATCTTGGCAGGCCACCAATGTTGGATTTCAGAAACTACGTCTTACTCTGAGACAGAGGCAGTTGATGGTCCTTCTTCTCCATCTGGGTTAGAAAAGATGCTTTTTCTGTTAAACCCACCAGGCAGCACAAGATAACAGGCTAGATGTGCTAACACCTAAAATAAAGCAGTCTTATATGCATATTAAGAAAATGTTCTAGGCTGTAAAGTTCTAGTCACCTAATGACATCTAAACAGGCTGCTACAAACAGGAACATTAATCTCAGAACAAGTTAACAAACAAATAACATTGAATGCATATTCATATGGTAAACATTCAAATAAAATACCTCAGTGAAAACGAATAAAAAAAAATCACATGCATATGAACTCAGTATGTCATTATTGTACATGAATAGTAAAAGTAAAATAGTAAAAGTGCCATCTAGTGGTCACCATAAAAAAAAACATTAATGTAAAAAAAACTATGTTTAACCTGTCACATTGATCCTTAACAAGAAAAGAAACTTAAATACAATAAAAAGCTTTATTAAAAATTGACATTATGTGACTGTACAAAAATAGCAAAATTATAAACTACTGTATGACCAAATCTGAGATTAGAGTATTACTGTATGTATAAAAAACAGCAACATTAAAAAAATTAGCACAATCAGGGGTGTTTCATACAAGTTCTGGCATTTGTAAATGCGCATAAATTAAAAATACAACATTGTATAATCATCCAGCTGCAGAAACTGCATGATGTCTCAGACTACAGGCACAATAATAGAATTTCAGTCCATACAAAGATCACTTCTTTATGTTACAGTAAAATAATTACAAATCAATACCTGAAAACTTTACAGGCTCTATTGGTCATAGCTTTTTTCCAAGACACAAACAACCACCAATTAAAGTCTATTAAAATATAGAGGACATATTTGCACATCTGTTGCTGCTGAGCATCACAGAAGTCATATATTTTGAGTACTTGCTGTTAAAAATGTTCATGGGAGGAACCAAACCATAAAAAGTTCATCGGTTGGTTCAAATCTGCCATTTTATATTTATAAACGAGCCTGCATTACAGTAAAATAATGTGAACTTTTTGTGGCTATACAACTTTTACCATTAAAATATCCCATAAAAATTCAAGAATATAAACAAATATTCCTCTCTGCATTCAAGCCAAAACACAAACACGCATAAGTGACATGAAAGGGCAGAGGAAACGCACACAGCTGTATCACTGAGACACACACACGCACACACATCATTTCCATCTGAGCATCACACCACCAGACTCTCTCTGCTCACAGCTCCATTCTAGACAGAGAAAACACAGCAGAGCTTTGTATTAGTATAAAAATATAACATGACTGAACATTAAAGCATTGTTTCCTCTTCTGCTGGGCTTAACTTAAACTGAATGTTTTTACAGCTAAAGATGGATGTGTGTTTTGATCATGGTAGCTAGTCCAAAACCCACTATAACCTCCATAAGCTACCATGACCCAGTTTTTTTCCCCAGCTGGGCCCTAGACCCCGGACGTGCTGAACTCTGTAAACAGGCAACTACTGTAAAATAGCTAACTAAGTAACTGACTAACTAAACAATATTTTGTGGTGGTTCTTGCCCTTCAGCTGTGAAGATCCCTTGTGTCATTTTGAATATTTGTTTCTCTCCAGTATCACTGCTCCACCCTGCACCATATTCTTACTAGGGATGCAGCGATTAACCGGTTTTACTATTAACCGCGCTTTAAAACGTCACGGTTAATTAATCGTAAAGGCTCCGCTAAACAGAGTGTTTCTGTTGCACGGAACGGAACTGTTGCAACTTGCGCAAAATGAAAACAAATATGTTACACTAGCGGTGCACCAGCTTAAAATGCTGTGCTTATCAGAGACACGGGGACTACCACATGCATTAGATTAACTATGACAGAGGAACCAAACAGCGATCCTTTATTTCCACCAGAGAATGTCTGAAGTCGATAGTATGGGACCATTTTGGGTACACCAAGAATGACCAGGGCGTCATTTAAATATTGCCGTAAAAAAATGCTGTTAAAGAGTATACATAAGGGATAATGCACGGCTAGCCAACCTCTTCTCGTTGTAAAATAAACCATTTTAATGCACGACGTGAAGGCAAGGACCACCTGACGCGATGTTCATTAGCTCTAGCATTCTGCCCGCTTCAGACAGAGAGAGAGACGAGAGAGAGAGAGAGCGAGAGACAGAGAGAGAGCGAGCGAGAGAGAGAGAACTAAACCTGAAAAAAAAGATAAAAGTGTTACTTGAATTCAAAAAAGCGTTAACACACAAAATAATTACTAAAACTAACTAACATTTAAATGAAAATGGAAAATATAAACACCTATTTCTAACTATTAATAAAATGTATTAGAAATATAAAATAATATAATATAATAAAATATAAATGAATAGTATCTCAAAAATACTAAAATAACTGATATTATTATAATATTTATTAGAAACGATTTTTGTTTTTCACTTTTTTTTTTTTTTTTTCATGCTTGAATTAATTGTCAAGGCATCATTTTTTTATTTTTGTTTAAAGTTTACTTTTTCCATTTAATGTTTATATTTAATTGAAATATAAATGATATAAACTGAAATATAAACAGATTTTTTATGTTTAATTTTAGTTAACATTAGCAACACTGAAAGAAATCAGTAGTTTCTGGTGCTAAAGACAAGCTTGACAAATCAATAAGTTTTAAAAGGATGAAAATGGAAAAAATCATGTTGTTTTAAACCCGTAAGGCTTTTGTTCATCTTTGGAACACAAATTAAGATATTTTTGATGAAATCTGAGAGCTTTCTGACCCTCATGCATTTGGTACTCTCGTGAATGGCGGCGGAGACTGTCTCGGAAGAGAAGAAATTGTTGAATAAAGTCGTTATTTTTGTTTTCTTTGCACAAAAAGTATTTTAGTAGCTTCATAACATTACGGTTGAACCACTGATGTCACATGGACTATTTTAACAATGTCCTTACCACCTTTCTGGGCCATAAATAATTTCAGTTCCATTGCTGTCTATGCAAGATCAGGAAGCTCTCGGAGTTCATCAGAAATATCTTAATTTGTTCCGAAGATGAACGAAGGTCTAACAGGTTTGGAATGACATAAGGGTGAATAATTAAGTTGGGTGAACTATCCCTTTAATAAGCACTTTTGAATCTGGCTCTTTTACCTTTTTTAAGTTGCTCTTCTTGGACGATGCCAAACTGTCACTGTCCTCAGTGTAGGGAGGGGGAAAGTTGCTATGGTTTCCATGACGATTAGGGTTTCCGGAAGGCGGGGCGAGTGGCAGAGGTGGGCCGCCGTGTTGCCCCCTGTAGCGGTCAGACCGGTCGCTCTCACTATCAAGACGCTCACGGCTGCGGCCTCTCTGTTGCTCGCCAAGCTTCTTCTTTTCCATGGCATCTCTGAGGAAGCTGTCATCGTACGCATCCCGACCTCCATGGCCACGATCACGCTCCAGATCTGTCAGGTCATCACGACTACGGCTGCGCCGGCCCTGGAAACCGGCCCCACGGAAGGAGTCTCCACGCCGAGGACGAGCGTCAGGAGAGTAATCGCGGCGCCGACGGTCATCGAAGACACGGACGTTTCCTCGTCCACTACTGCTCCACTCGTCATCCGAACTGGACAGAGGAAAGTCATGGGTTAAGAAGGACTTAATGCATTCATTTAGCGTGATTCACGACAATTCAGTCACTCACTCTCTTCTGCCGCCTCTAGCCCCACCATCTCGGCGTGCGGGTGGATAGTCATCTCTGTCTCTGTAATTGCGGCCGATATTGTCCAAATTTTCCACTGAGAGTGCACGTCCTCGAGAGTCAGGTCCCCGCCTGGGCTCATCCCGTCGGACGTGCTGAGAGACGCTGCTGATGGTGCTCATGTTTTCATCCACATCATCATACACTGTGGTAAGCTGAGGCGGTCTGGCCCGACCGCGATTTCTAGAGTCTGGACCATCGTGAAGTGAGCTCACCTCGCTCATACCATCCACTGGAGGATAGATGGGAAAAACAGAATAAGACTAAAGGTCTTTGCACAAAATTCTCATCTGAAATTTTCACACGTTAAAAAACAAATACGACCTCACATTGTGTATCACATTTATACACTGCCTCCGAAACTTTCGTCCGTCATAGAAAAAATCTAATCAGGTTTGATTTTCTGTGTTTTTGCATCCGTAGCAAGCATTTCGATAGGAAATAAAACTCTACAAATCATTTGACTCAAACCTGTTTTGATAAAATAAACACAAATCTACCTTGGAACCTTGGAAACTAACAGTTTAAACAGTTTGTTTCCTTTAGATTGCCTGTGGACTTTCTCAAACACAAGTAGGACATGTTTGTGAATCCCTAATCCTGTCAAAAATGTGTTGATTTAAATGGTTTTCATGAAGAATCTTGATTCAGAAACATGTCCTATGCAAGTCATGTTAAGCACCACTTTGTTATAACCCAACCCTCAGAGTGATAAAAGATAGTGCCACTGCCCATCTCCAGAACTCACGACGACTGTATTTGCCTGGAGCGTTCATTGGGCGACTGGGGTCAAGGTTGGCCAGTTCTCGCTCCATGTAGTAAAGCACCCGAGTTGGGTTTCCATCTTGGTCGGCCTGAACACGGTATCCACTACGGTCTGAAAAACATACCAACATTAGATGTCAAACAGAAGGTTTATATGTTATAGATGGATCAATGTAGTGACATAGTGAAGATCTCTTGCTTACTTCCTCCACCATCGTGGTCTTGCAGAAGCGGCACTTGAGATCCTTGACCAACTGTAGCAGGATGAACAAATTATCAACCAATTACATTTATTAATGTAAAAACTGTTGTTAAACTGCTGTTTTTAAGGCGATGAGAGGACGAGTCTACCTGAGCTAGCTCCGTCAAAGTCTCTGCCGTATCCATTGGACAGAGGACCAGCAGCACCCACCGGCATAGGGAGCATGGGTATGCCCGGCATAGCTCCGCCAACTCCATAAGCTGGCTGGCCGTACATGCTTGGGGCGTAGAGAGTGGCTGCGTACTGACTGGGGACGCCAGACTTCGCCATTTTTCCAGCCTCATACACTGCAAACAAATTAATTTAGCAAAAATAATTATTTAAAACAACATAATAACATTTAAAGGCTTTTCTTTGCAAATATTCATACATTAAACATTTTTTTTTTACAACTAATCTGATTAACTCACCATGTCATGTTTTTAATTACTGTAGAATATGTATTTTGAATCAACTAAAGTCAATTTGCACAAAGTGGAATTTTGCTAAACTTTTCTGGAACTCATTTTACCAAGTTATTTTTAGTTATTATCATTAACTGTAACTAAAACTATTAAAAGATTTTTGTTAAAGCTGAAATAAAATAAAATAGATATCAAATGAAAAACAAACTAAGCAAAAATTTGAAAGTTTACTACTAATTGGAAATAAAACTAAAACTGAATTAAAGCTGAAACAAAAATAAAATCTAAAAAAGTAGTACTGTCAAACTAGGCATGGGACGATAACCGGTTTCAAGGTATACCGCGGTTTGGAAAAGTCACGGTTTCAAAACCACAAAAAAAATGTTGTTATACCGTTTCTGCGGTATGCGCAGTTTTTTTTAATGAGTCGTCAAAGACGGAAAGTGCAGGACTGCCTCAGTTGTGTGCAGTGAAGAGCGCACGAGTCGCACGGCCCCTCCCCCTCCTGTTGGTGCGAGGCTGCGAGCAGTCAGTGAGAGTCACCTGTGTGTACGATGATGGAACTTTTTCCCTCGTCAAAAAACACGTTCTGGTCTGCCGTATGTAAATTTTTCTGGTAACGTAGTCTAATCATGTTCCATACACAACGATGTTCCGTACAGATGACGTTTTAATGCTGACCGCTAAATAAATACTTCCAGGTTGTACATAAACTGTTTGAGTCATCTTCATTTCTCACTCTTTCACCCCCGATCAAGACAGAGACTCACCCACCCGCCGTTTGTTTCAGTGTTGAAATAAATACTATTTGGCTTGCTACCGAGGCAGATAACATGGCTAATTAACTAAGTCAACTAGTTTCCCCCCTCACTTTCCTTCACAGAGCAGGGAATAGCAGACTAAAGTAAGTTACTAAGTTTTTGCAATTTAATACAATTAAATTTAGCTGATATCACGTCTATACATTTAAGCCTCCTGCTACCATTGTTTACATCTGTTCAAAATCATGACATTTAAAAAAAAAAAAAAAACTTTGCCACTGTTAGAGTGTTGAAAGGAGAGAGACTGTGTGTGTGTGTGTGTGTGTGTGTGTGTAACACACTCGCGCGCGCTCTCTCTCCTTATGTGTATGTGCACACATCCTTGTACCTCACCGCTCCAAAATTAATCCGGGATTAACATTCCAGCATCATAACTTGGACTGAAAGATGAATGTGTAGAAAGTGAGCATGTCTCCAAAAACCTAGATGAGCTGCATGTTTAATTACTGCTTTTTTAATTATATTTTATAAATAATATTATATATTTTTTTTTTTTACAGAAATTGTTTTGATTATGTTTTTGATTATTGAGCTGCAGGTTTAGGCTTACTTTAAGTGACTGACATTTTTTTTTCCATTTATAAGGATTTGTTTATTTTTTTACAGAAAATAATTTATTTATGTTCTGATTATTGTTGAGCTGCAGGTTTAGGCTCACTTAAGTGATTGTTCATTTCATTTAATTAAGAATAATTCAATTATGTATTTTAATTATTTAGCTTGACATGTTTCTGTTCCAAAATGTTTTATATGTTTCTTAAAAATAAAATATATTGTGTTCAATGGGGGAAAAAGTTGTTGTTTTCTACCCAGACATTTAAAAATAACATATTTTAGACCTGTAATGGCAATACCGTGATACCGTGGTATTTTTATCAAAGGTTATCATACCGTGAAAATCTCATACCGGCCCATGCCTATACCTCACCGCTCCAAACTTAATCTGGGAAAGGTGAACATTCCTGCATCATAACTTGGATTGAAAGATGAATGTCATGTCTCCAAAAACCTTGTTGAGCTGCAGGTTTAATGACTGCTTTTTAATTATTTATTATTATAATATATATATTTTTTTTTTTACAGAAATTGTATTGATTATGTTTTTGATTGAGCTGCAGGTTTAGGCTCACTTTAAGTGACTACATTTAGTCATTTATAATGATTTTTATTTCTTTCAAAAAATTATTACAAATATACAAATATTAAATATTAAAAATAATCACGATTAATCACATCCAAAATAAAAGACTTTGTTTACATACTATATATGTGTACTGTGTATATTTATCATGTATATATAAATACACACCCATTCATGTATATATTTAAGACAAATGTGTTAATTTATATATTAAATATAATATAAATTATATGAATATAAGTATATACACATGTAAATATTTTCAAAATATATACTGTATCTGTGTGTATTTATATTTACACACACATATTTTATGTAAATAAAAACTTTAATTTAGATGCGATTAATCACAATTCATCATTTGACAGCACCACTACAATGTAATCATTATAATAAGAAAAAATATATATTTATGATTAAATATTAACTAAAAATTAAATAAATGCTAAATCAAAATATGAAAAAAAAATATAATAGAATATAAATAACACTGAAATTAATACTGACAACATAAATTTTGTACTGCCTTTTCATTCAGTTTGATTTAGTTTCATCCTCCTAAAAAGGACATTTCTGGCTAAAGGAGAATTGGAAGTGAAGGCGGTGTGGACTCACGTGCGCGGGGACAGCAGCAGCGCTCCGGGCAGCAGGGGCAGCTGACGTAACAGCAGCAGGTATGAGGGCAACACTGACACCAGCAGATACCAATCAGGAGCAACAGCAGCAGGAAGCCCAGGACCACCAACACCACTAACAACCAGTCTGGAGAAGGAGAAGAGAAGAGGAAAAAAATTAACCGTTGGGGAGAAGAGACAAACCTCTTGCATCAGATACTAAACAGAAGAATGAGGGCAATAAACAGAAAAGACTAAAAATAAAAACATGGCTAAATGCAATATTGACTTTATTTCTGTTTCATGAGTTTCATCACTTATTTTGGTACCCTCCCCCTCATCCCCAATGCTTAGAAAAATGTCAGGAGAGAAGGCATGAGGGCATTCATCTTCATGTGTGCACATGCCTGTCAGTTCTGTAAGCAAAAAAAAAAAAAAAAAAAAAAAAAAACACGTATTTGACGCACATAAAGAAAACCAGCCGGACAGGTTTTGCCTCACAATACTCTGCCAGGGCTCGATTCCAGCATGCACCACAACAACATCCTACATGCACAGACACAACATGACTCATGTGCAAACGCAGATCTCAGAAACTATTCCACAATCTGATGGAGAAAACAAACCATCAAAATAAAATCCAACATTTCTATAGTTGAGATCATTTGTTCAGTTAGATTATCCATAAAATCTCAACCAAATTAAAGTATTACACAAATCTAAGTAGGCAATAATATACAGTCAGTTGGCTAACTGTAAATTGCCCTACTTTTTTACTGCTTACCAAATAAATAAATTATTGAATCTTTAATATTGTTTTGAGCTGAAATTGTTGTATTATGTGAGAAGAAAGAGGTTGTGGAGTGATAACAGAGATATGAAATTGGATATGAAACTGTTGTCTCAGGCATTATGCAAAGATCTTTAACCAAAGAATGTTGCCAATAACAACCAAGAATTCAAATAAGATGCATAATAATTAGCAACTGACGTCATTCGTAGTACACAACATACTTAATTTGACAAATACAAACAAGTTTGTAAGTGACAGAAGTACACTACATTGTAAAACCTCATTTTCAGTGTTTTATCAGCTGGACGCTCAAGGACACAATGACACAACATTCAGGGACATTGTTTGAACACACTGTTCTTCCATCCCATCAAAACCTTGTTAATGGAGAAAAAAAAACATGGCTTCTACTTTAAAGGGATCCCCGGGTATTAAGACATGTATAGCTTAATATAACGTAAATTATGTCTCTTATTTAAATATGTAGTAGAAAACCCATGAAAGATGTATGTTATTTTTAAAAAATCAACATCGTTTTTGGACTATGGGGGGCGCCATTATTTTATGTGCACAGTGCATTCTGCGTCGATGACGTCATATGGTTGCACTCAGTGAGCTACTGGCGCTTATTTATTTCTATAGCCTTTGGCTTTTTACCGAAACACAACTCAGAAAATAAAATACTGATACGATACCACATTGTGTGGCTTTTGGTTGTAATTTTCAGTCGAAGGGCAACAAGAGAAGCAATGTAAGACTTTCCTAGCGATAAGAAGAGGAGAAAAGAACGGGAAGATGCCTCAGGACGAATAAAACTACCTAAAGACCCGCTTCTTTTTCTCTCCACTTTAGCCCTGATGCCTTTGAGTCTTTTAGTAGACCACAGCTACTGACAGAGCTTACAAACGGCTGAGACAAGAAACGTTAGATGCCATCAGTTAGGATGAAAACGCTGCGGCCGCTAGAGGAGTTTCTCAGCATGGATCTTACTCGACATCAGAGGCGTTTAGACTCCTTGTGGGGAAAAAAAATCCATGGTACAGCATTTGGTTTAAACCTATACTTATATCCATCGCCACCTGCAAGTGCTTTCGGTAGCTGTGGTCATCATATCAGTATTTATAAAGGCCCGTACACACTGGGACGAATTTTGCGCACGATATTCGCCAACGTTTAACGCCTCGTGACTAAACAAAGGGCGCCAATGTGAGTGTGCACACCGACGCGAAAAAATAAAAAACGCCACGCGCGCCGCGTCAAAAACTAGCTCCGACCTGGAGTGCAAATTTTGCTCACGTGTCTGGAGCTGCTGAAGTTAAAAAACACAACTTGGGGGCGCTCACAAAACAGTCTTGCACACATACGTAACGACAAGAAGATATACGCCAAGTAGCGTACACTGCCGGGAAGAAATAAGTGAAGAAAAAGAGACAAACAGATGATTGGTATGACATGTTTTCTTTGTATGATTTTGACAAGCGCGTAAATACTTGCTTTCTTCTTCTGAGTGACAAGCGAGTGTCAGAAGCGTAAAGTTGCGCAGCGCCACCTTGTGTACCGGGGTATTTCTGTTTTACATTAAGCGCCATCTAATGTCAGGGAATGAATTTGCATGTTCACTCGGCTCATCGTCAGCGAAAATCGCTTGGGTGTGAACACAAAAAACGCGTTGAAAAACGCTGGCGAATAACGCGCGCCGATATTCGTCCCGGTGTGTACGGGCCTTAAGGCTGTAATGAATAAGACCTGACTGTGGCTGGTGAAGGATTCAAGTATAGCTCCAAACTTAACCAGACCTCTAGAGAGAAGCATTTATTCTACCTTCCATGATCAGTAAATCAATGCCAGGCAGCAGGTCTGTAGTATTTGACTTTCTCTCTGTAAAAAAAAAAGAGACAAAGCCATAATTACTGAAAAAGGCCTTACGGCATCGGCCCAAGAAGAAAAAAACGCCTTTAAGTTAATAGACTATTTCTACTTTACTACTTCTACTGTTACAATAATTATTAATATTTGTATTTATCAATATACTACTGCTTTCTATGACATTACAGATATTGACCTGAATCCTTCACAAGCAAACAGTTTGTAAATATATATACACACAATTGCATGTATATATTTCAGAAAAATATTTTAAGTTTATATATTAACTCTCCCCCCGCCATTGAAGAGATATCTCGTCAAATAAGAGACAACGATTCCCCGCCAAAGACGAGTTTTTACAGCAATCCATGTTCTAGGTGTTTTACGGTAAGGAAAGCCCTAGTGCATGTCCTGAATGAGTTCCGGGTCTTCCGGGTGCGAATACAAGACGATCGGCATAAACAGAAGGATCAGAGAAAAAGTAGATCATATGTAGATCATGTTTTGACCATTTTGAATCTGATCGGGAAGTAGTCAGAGAGGGAGATGCCTTTTATAGACACAAAAACGTCTAGTTGTGTCGTGGATAGACTGATAACCCGTCAATCTGAATATGTATATGTGAAAGTGAAGTGACATACACCCAAGTATGGTGACCCATACTCGGAATTCGTGCTCTGCATTTACCCATCCAAGTGCACACACACAGCAATGATCACACACCCGGAGCAGTGGGCAGCCATTTATGCTGCGGCGCCAACCAATAATTTCCAAGAGATCATCAAACACAGCCCTAATTCCTCACATATGTAAAGACCCATCAAACATGACAAAATCCAAACAAGCGATTTTGTGGTTGAACAGTGTTTGTGACGAAATCACACATTGAAATGTTTGGGTGTCCATTAATGTGAGTTTGTTTGTGAAAAGGTAAACACTTACCAAGCACAATGAGCTCTGTATAACACTCGCCATTCCCTGTAAGGTCCTGTGATGAGCCAACAATACAGACGTACACGCCGCTGTCACCCCACGCAGTCTGACCAATGCTAAGGTCTGCCTCTATATATTTTAGAAAACATAAAATAGGTGACGTTTTAGAGGTGATCATCATATCATAAATCTACATATTTTAAATCTTTATGGCACATAAAAATGCAGCCAGGCTAAACCTAGCACAGCCTTTACAGGTCAGTTGTTGGTGAAAATAAAAATAAATAAATACTTTTACAATGTAAAGTCAACTTACTGTTTGTTATGCTGATCTGACGGCCCTGGTACTCAGGCCCAAATGTGACCGCCGTTTGTTTTGAACCCACTATGCGAACGGTCCTGGCGCTGTCTGCACACTCAATATTGGGGTTGTAGTTTGGGTTGGACTGAGAAATAGCATTGTCAGCACTGCTGGGGTTTAATGCAGCTTGGATCGGGTCTCTGCAGTATGACTTGTATTTCCAGGTGATCAGTGGGTTTGAATCCGTTGTAGTGAAATCACAGCGCAGTATGACCGGCTGGAATAATATGACCACAGATCGTGGGTAAGGGCAGATCACATTGATGGCTGTGGTGCAGCCTGTGGGAGAGAAAACACAGCTGAATATAACGGCATCCGTGAATAAATGAACACAGGGAGATTTAAGACACTCCCATGAACTTCGACAGGAATTAAGAATACAGTGGAGATCAATTACTGTCCAGACTGGACTGAAAGTCCTTTGAGGCAATAACAATAACTCAAACCATGTCAAAAGACTTTAAAAAAATATTTATTAAACACAAGGGAACAGATTATAATAAAGCAGGTGAACCCACATGAAAACTGATGGTGTCAGTGAAGATGTTACATTTATTTTTAGTCTGTTCAAATAATAAACTGACTTATCTTTGGCTTAGACCTATTGAAAGCATTTTGAATGCTCAGGAAGCAAGTGGTCCACTTGAAAAAGATCTTTCAATCACTAGTTTTTCACCAGTGAGTCATGATAATAGCTGTGGTTAAATCATCATTCTAGCTGTCAAAGCCAAGAGATAGGCTGCATTTATTTGCCCTAAGAGACTAAAATTACAATAGATGTTCAAAGCAATGTTCAATGTAACATCTTCAGTAATATTTTAACTGAATAAGAGTAATATTTTTAACTCAATTCTGAAAAGTATCATCATTTTGGAAGGAACATGTTTATATATTAATTTGAACTGTATTTGTATACTTGGTCAAAACACTTTTTAGGGAAGAAAATATATCATACATGACTCTGGAGTGTTATGGCTATTATATATTAGGAAGTACTGCTATATTGGGAAGAAAATGCATATGTCTTTTCCTTTTGTTAGACTTGATAGGTCTGAAATAAAAGGAAAACCCCTAACATGCAGGCCAAAGAACAATAGTCTTTCACAGAAGCTACAATTAAACCGTCTTTTCAAGCAAAGCTCTTTAATAATACCTTGAAAACGGATACAATGACAGATGGAGGGTCTCTACAAGCCATTCACTCCAAAAACACTTCAACAGGCCATTTTGAGCATTGTTTGGAATCACTAAGAAGTGGTATACAAACTTAACATCACATATGACATCACATTATGACGTGAGGTTGTAAGTTAGTGTTAGTTTTAAAGAGTTTATCAGAGGATGTGACTCATACTGTATGTCTGACCGAAACCATTCCGCGTGAATACGACATGACCACCTCCCACACAATCCACATTACCTGCGCCCCTAACAACAAACACCAAATGCACTTAAGCAAATCCAAATGATACAAAGTGCAACCAATAGGTATATATGTCCAAAAATTGATGTGTATTATTTTGTACACAAATCTGATATTTAGATGCTGGTTTCCATTACATTAAAACTTGTAAATTATTAATTATGCATAAACAATCATTATTATAGCATTCGACCACTCATTTTAGTAAATTATAGGTCCATGTGGTCTTCATATTGACTGTAATAAAATGAAATATGACAATCTATTGATATTTTTCTGTACACATACAATAATTGACGAAGAAGTGAAAACAGTACTGCCTTAGCATAACAAGAAAAAATGTCCCTACCTGTGAACAAGAGGAGAGAAAAAATTATACCCTTCGACATATTTTCTCAAAATCGTTTAAAACATATGAGCTTTAAAAAACTTTCATTTCCTCAAAGGTATGTAAAGAAAGTCCGAGTAAGTGTCGATAAAGCAGCTGTATTTTCTCAGGCAGGTGCGTCCTCCATTTCCTTCTGCAGTGAGGTATGAAAGTGTAACCCGAAACTCAGGTGAGATCGGCGGGCCCACAGCAAGCAAAATGCGCGTAAAATCATAGGGGTCCGAAAGAGAACAATACTTTGCGTGTTTAAAAATATGGACTCTTATACATTTATTTTACTTATTGAACAATAATATACAATATTGTGGAACAGAATTCAGTGACTGCACATCCGGTTTGACGAGAGTAACCCAAAACGTTTATTAGTACAACGCCCTGTAATCCACCCTTGGTGAGAGAAATGGTTTAGTCCACTGCAAATCTCTGAAGGCTGGGTTAATGATCGCTAAGAAGACCAGTTAGTTTTGGTTCTAACTGCATCAATACTTCCCATGTCTTTGCCGAATAAACTAGTTAGATTCTCAAATCTAATTATACAACTTCTCGGTTAACTACTAACGTTAACGTGTTTTTTTTTGTTAGTAAAACACAGAAAGAGCTCATTCGCCACGTGTCCATGATGATAAACTTTGATCCTCTTCAGTTTCATGATTGATATCAGTAGGCTATCACACACATCATGTTAACGATATGTAAGGGGACACTGACATTTATGAGTTTTGTACATTTATAAAAACAAATATTTTAATTTTAAAGACAGACGTTTAACAATATTATCTAAAAACAATTTTGTATTTGAAAAATAGGAAAGCTGTAAAATGTATTTTGGAAACATTTGAATATTTTTTTATTTTATTTAAATCCTTTGATTTTATTATTATTATTATTTATGTATTTTTTTATCCTAATACACTTCCCAGATGTATGTGTACTCTATAAAATCAATCGATAAAAAATATATAGGGGAGCATATGGCTAGTTGTGATTATTTCTCAATGTAGGTTTATTTTTGAATGTCAGTTATAGTATAGGGATAGGCTGACAACTTTTACATTTTCAATGCAAAAAAATTACATGTAAAGTACAAAAATAAGAAACCATTGATTTGGCCTGCACATATGTTTGCAAATAATTTCTTCTGTTCAGTGTGTTTATTATGTCATTTTTTGATGGTTTGTCTGATGACAACTATCATGAAACACCAGGAAATCAATTTGAGAAGTGTTACCCGCATGCCTACTTGGTGGTTGAACACTCATTTTGATTGCACAAACAACTCATGAGTCATATAATTAAATGCTTTTTCTTTGTATTGAAAAAGCACATCTGTGCTTTCTTTCTGCCTGTCCAACCAAATGTTTCCTTTTCTGTCTTAGCATATTTGATGAAAGCTGTCAATCATTATGCTTTTACGTAGATTAAGTAAACAGATACATAGTTCATATTTATGTTTCTCTTACAGACACGCCTAACCACAAGCAATGTCTAAGTGATCTGCTCAGTAATTGTTGGTTGTTATATTAATTATTTTACTTTTAAGATGCAATGTTTTTAATTTTTAGTTCTAATCTTGAGCATAACTAGAGCATTGCGTATACCAACAGTCGTTTTAGACTAAATAAAGGAAATTACACTCAGAGCAAAACATTGCACACACGGCCTTGAGACTTGATCTGCAACTATAAACAGTGGGCGGCGCTTAGTTGCAAATCCCGCCTTATACAATATGATTGGCTTGTAACAGTGTCGTACGTAGCTATCGTCCAATCACACAACGTCCACAATGTACCGTCATGCCACTTATTAATGCAGGAGGCGGAGCTTCTCATAATACGTGTTGGTGAATTGAACAGAACGACGCAATTTTATACAAACAGAAGGCAGGACTCTTCAAAAGAAGGTAAAATACATTGATTCCTCTCCTATCTACGATGTTTTCATATCGAACATTAAATTAAGAGTCTTTTCGTATGGTGCTTGACCTGTTTTAGGCCCATTTGCTCTTACATCACCATCCCCGTCCGTAGCGTGCATGTTAACAATACTCTTTAAATGCATCGATCTAAATGCGTTAATATGAAATCAAGTAAGTGTATTTTAATTTTGCATTGCTGTACAATATCAATATTACGACCTATCAAGAACACGAGATCGTCGGCCGTACACAGCTGTTCTCATTTGCATGCGTATCTGTTTACCATCAAACATTAAGCCGGTTTTCCAGATTGAAGGATACTTCAAATATATTGTTTAGTCGTTGAAAGCCAGAATATGTTGATTAGGTCTACATAATGTGATATTAACATAATTCATATTTTTACAGCCTGCAGTTTCATACTGCTATTTGGAAGATATTTGCTCAAGTTCACCACAGCATAACGATCTAGATATGTATGATATTTTATGACTTGCACTGTAATGCACTAAATTTCCCCCATGATTTCTTTCTGTGTAAGCAGGCCCAACCATGGGAAAGTCTCTGTTTTCTTTGCCAAAGCAAAAAGAGGACCAGGAGAGCCTGACTGAAAACACGGAGTCTCACACTGAGGACGATAAACATGATGTATCACAGTTTCCGTATGTTGAATTCACAGGCAGAGACGGCATCACCTGTCCTACTTGTCAAGGGACGGGGAGGATACCTAGAGGTGAGAACAGATCCATCTATCCATCTACCCACCCGTTCATTTATACCACTCAATCTAATATGAACTTATAGCTGCAACTAAATGTTTAACATTAATAAATTGCTTGAATAAATCATTATTTGGACTTGTAAAAGTTGAATTGTGTACTTCATATCTTGGACTTTCTCACAGACCAAGAAAACCAGCTAGTTGCTTTGATACCATACAGTGACCAAAGGCTAAAGCCAAGACGAACGTAAGTTCATTTCAATATCCGATTCACTCCAGCATTGGATATATACTATGTATTTAATGACTGACTGTATATTCTTACACTATTACAGGACATTGTACGTGTCTTTATCAGTCGTTCTGTGTCTGCTACTTTCTGGTTTGGCTGTGTTCTTCCTGTTCCCTCGGACTATTGGCGTTTCTTATGTCGGGGTGAAGTCAGCCTATGTGACATACAACCGAGACCAGCGGATAATATATATAAATATCACGGTAATATCTACAGCAAACCCTTTTAATTAGCATTTCAGACTTGTTAACCAAATAATACCTGATTATATTGTTTGTTTGTCTACTTGATCAGATGGGACTTTTGGCAAAGTCAGGTTTTTTTATTAAACTGTATTAGATAAGAGTATTTTTGTCTTTCTCAGAATACCCTGAACATCACCAACAATAATTACTACCCAGTGCACGTGGCCAACATCACAGCGCAGGTGCAGTTCTACAAGACTGTGATTGGAAAGTCTGTCGTCAGTAATATCACCAGTATCACCCCTCTGGATATGCGTCAGGTACGTGTTAATTTATTCAAATTAATTTCATAATTACAAATATTTTTTTATTTATAAACATAATAATATTTTATAATGATTTATAAATAATTTTCCATATGTATAAATATTTTTTTATATATAATTATTACAGTAATTTATATATATTTTAAATGTAATATTTGGCGTTCATCATAAACCCAAAACAAATATTTGTATATATTATCCACACAATGTTAACTTTGTAGTAATTGTATAATTAATAATTTATATTATTAAAACATTAAAAGTAATTTTTGCATTAAAAGTAATGTTTACAAAAGTATGCTGCTCTTAAAACATAAAAATACATAGTAAAAGTGTATAATACAACTGTACTAATACATCATTTTAATAAATGCCTTACTGTTTCAAGCCTACATTTTTATTCATGGTGAATATGTATTGAAATTCATACGGCAGTTAAAGCCACACTTTAAGATAACAGAAATACATAAGTCACCTGTATCCTTCCAATAAATGCTGTATGATTTAGTCCCATGACTTTGTAATCTGAGCTCTTCTCCGTATGTGTAATTACTTTGATGACAACTGTTATCAATATCAATGTTTTATTTTTAGGTTGATTTCACTGTTCCCACCATCATAGCTAATGAGATGAACTACATATTGTGAGTATTTATCAGTCGTGCCTTACATTATAATAAAACCTTCATAAAGACTGTGTTTTAGAATGAGTGTGATGATTGCCTGACTCTGTTTTTACAGTGACTACTGTACCATGCCATCAATTAAAGTGCATAACATTGTTGTCATGATGCAGTAAGTATTCTTTAATGTAAAATCTGACTCATTTTAGGAATTATTGTTCAAAGAGTTTGTAAATGAACAGATGGATTTTTTTTTTTTACTGTATTAATTTTGTGATTTGTATTTAGTGTTTGTCAGTTGAAAAGAATGTTGGATCTTTATTAGATAAAATAATCATTAACCAAAATGTTATATAAGAAAATGAATATTATATTTGATTGATGCCATGTTCTCTTCTCTCCAGGATGACTGTAACTGTCATGTACTTTGGCCACGCTGAGCAGGTGTCTCAGGAGAAGTACCTGTACGTGGACTGTGGATCAAACACCACGTCTTCACACGGACTCATGAGTGTGATACAGTGATGTCCCTCCGTATCAACCACAGTCGCTCACGTTCCCATGTGGTGAAACAAAAACCTGTTCTGAGTGTTACAAACGGAAGAAGGAGAACACGTCAGGACTGATCAGCACGTTTCAGCCAAAGCACCGATGTCTTTCTACACCATCATTATCGATTCTTTAGCACAGCACTGGAGGTTTTGCTTGGATAGACAGAAGCACTTTACTATATTTTGGGAGAAGGGATGACAGCAGCAGAATATCTTACATAGAGCTGCAAACACTTAAACCACTTTGACTACTCCGTTCCTTTTTTCCTGTGCGTTTGTTTTGTAATGTTAAACAGCATGTTGCAGTTTCCTTTAGATCGTTCTCAGTTTATTGTTATTTCGCTCTTGCAGAGCAGGTTACTCTTTAGATTTTTTTGAGTATGGTGTTAACTTGTATCAACATGCCAGCTTTCAGAAGTTCATTAGCTAATGAGAATATTGTAGTAATCCATATTTTTGAATTTTTCCAACCTCTAAGACTACATTTAAAATATATATATATATATATATCCAACATTTTTGTTCAAAGGGAAATTTAGAATGAAGGTCTAAACCAATTTTTAAAATAAAAATGAAGTGGGCCGTTCTGAGGCCAATACAAAGTTGAACATGAATCAGGTGTCATAATAAAATATAGTAATATAAATTTACCTCAGCAGGAATACCATTTTAATTAAGAAAAAAGGAATGAAAAAGAAGGAAGGTTATTATTTTGTATTATAAAAATGGACTTCCGTTAATTGTTCTGAAAGCATTTCTTCGGTTATATTTTAGTCAAATTCGACCATCATTTTTCTTCTTTTTGGTGTTGATGTAGATCATTGATAACTTGGATGTTTCTCATTCGCTTTAACCCTTTTGCTTGTCTTGTTTTGTTGGAATGGCACTTTTACATCAAATCCTTTATAAAAGGTGTTTTATTTAAATGTTATCTTGGGGAAATTATTTAGCAATAAATTACATTTCTTCGATGAAATTTGCATCCATATATATTCTGTTCTCAAAACATTTTGTTCTATCTTATTACAAATGTTATGTTGAGTTATAATAGTAAGGATTGAATAAATAAAAAGCAATGGATTTTAATATCTAATTACTTAGCCTGAAATACCACATTATTGTTATTATTCGGCATTTACACAAGGCAAATAGCACTGCCAAGATCACGTTTTATAAAAAAAAAAAATTCTATCTAGCTATTACAGTAGTGTTCATGTTAAGTAGCATTGAAGAAAATATATAAGTAGTAATCGGAAAATATGCTAATTAATTTAATATCTAATTGCTTATGAAATACCACATTACTTAGTGTAAGTAGCATATTTATATAGCCCAAAGTAATATGCAAATTAGCTGTAAGTAGCATATTTAGCATATATGCTATTTGCACTTAGTGTAAGTGTAATATGATTTTGCACTAAGAAAATAGTGTAAGTAGCATTTGCACTTAGTGTAAGTAGCATATATCATTGCTAAGAAAATATAAGTTTGCACTACATAAGTGCTATTTGCACTTAGTGTAAGTAGCATATCGCTAAGAAAATATGCTATTTGCACTTAGTGTAAGTAGCATACATCGCTAAGAAAATATGCTATTTGCACTTAGTGTAAGTAGCATATATCGCTAAGAAAATATGCTATTTGCACTTAGTGTAAGTAGCATACATCGCTAAGAAAATATGCTATTTGCACTTAGTGTAAGTAGCATACATTAGTATGCACTAGTGTAGTAAGTAGCATACATCGCTAAGAAAATATGCTATTTGCACTTAGTGTAAGTAACGTTAGCATACATCGCTAAGAAAATATGCTATTTGCATTAAGTATTTGCACTAAGTAACGAAAATTAGCATACAAGTCGCATAAGAAAATATGCTAAGAAAATATTATGCACTTAGTGTAAGTAAATTTGCATGCACTATCACTAAGAAAATTTACACTATATCGTGAAAATAGCCGCTGCCATGTTTTTATTAGTTATATAGTCAAGTCTCATGCTTTTAGTTAAACCAAAACAAAACCCATTTACAAATGTTAATTTTGTAGAGAAAAGTGTGGTTGCTGCAATAATCCACAAGATGGCGCATACAAGATGTACTTCAATACAGGAATAGACACAGTGAGGTAAAACATCATCGGGAGATTTGGGTTGAAATAATGTCTACTAAAGGTTAGTAATGTAAAAGACAAAAAGCTTTTATTTTTGGAACCACTTAGTTGTAGTGGGTGATAAAAAGGGACATTGAAAACACATTTAACCAATAAGCACTAATATTGGGCAGTGCACCCCCCATGGCGGTCCGAAGCAGTTATGGCTGTGGTACTTTTACATCTTATGAGGGTAAATATTGTATCTTTAAAGTTCAGAAGTTACCTTGTAATAAGCTGACATGTTCAGGAACAAATGGTATCTGTATGTGTTTGTGTTCTCAATGTGCTGTGCGAATGTGCAGTGTTTGCTTTTCTTCTGAAGGAAAAACGATTCTGCACATCTGTCGATGTCATTAAAGTTCCTACTCACTTCCTCTCCTGTTCCAGAACAGCAGCTCGTTCTGGTTCCACTTGAATGGGCCTTCTGAAACAAAGAGCATGTGATGTTTCTACATGCCTTGATTTATCATGAATGAACCACCAGTTTCAGACAGATAGAGTTACAACATGCCCTGCCTTACAGAACATTCTGTACGTTTGACATTTATCATATGCTGGAGTCAGTCTTGCCAACAAAGCATTTAACAACGATGTCTAAAAACAACAAATAACCAAAATTGACCAAAATAACATTTTAGTTCACACATAGACGTAATTGAGAGAGGGAAATACATTTGTTGTGGTCTGAAAACTTGGAGCTGGATTTTTCATTGAGGAGGAGGGACATTCTGAGGACATCTGCTGAATCCATTTCCTGGGACCAGCAAGTGAATCAAATCTATGAGAGGAGGATTCTTTTAAACAACATTAACATAGACGTAAACAAAACGCAGCTGGACTTCATCAAATCTGCAGATAGTCACTAATTGCTATGCTATATACAGCAATTTTAATGTTCTATTATCTTCTTTTCGCTGTTATTGCTCGCTTTTCTACAGTTTCTCCAATATTTTGGCACACTTAATTGCTTATTTTATATAAGCACTATTATTTTTTTGAAAAAAGAAATACATTTTATTCAACAAGGATGCAACAAACTGATCAAAAGTGACAAAGTGTACTACAAAAGATTTTGATTTCAAATAAATGCTGTTCTTTAGAACGTTCTATTCATCCTGAAAAAAATCAGCTTCGCCATCACATGAATATATACAATTTTAAAATGTATTAAAATAGAAACCTGTCATTTTAAATTGTAATAATATTTCACAATATAATTTTTTTCTGAATTTTTGATAACAAATGCAGCCTTGCTAAGCATAAGAGACGTCTTTCAAAGACATTAAAAATTACTCTAAAACATTTGAACGGTAATTAGATAAATATTTTAGATATAACTATTGATATGTGGCACATGAAAGCAAATGCTGAACATTGTAATTTTATAATTAAAACAACCATATGTTTTGTGAATTATTTCAGTTGAAGAATATGATTACACCATCTTTCTTTGAAATAATGTAATTGGTGTCAGAATACCATTTGGGACCACTTGTTGTTTCTCACAAAAGACAGCCGTAAACCACAGACAACTACACACACTCGTCTAAACACACACTCTGAGCTTGTCTGTCTCTCAATCCTGTCTCACACATTCCTCAGTTAGTACTTTTCCAGCTGTGGCTCCCTGCAGTACCATGTCTGTCCAGTAGATGATCACAGTGCAGAATGCTGTCCTAACATACATTCACCAGCACTCTCAGTCCTTCTGAATCATTGTAAGAGTGTGGATATGAAAATGGCAGTGCTTTGCTGTACGTCCATGCAGCTCTTGCTGGTGGCACTGGCCGCTCTGGCTGGGATCTGTCTGGGAGGGTCCGACGGGCCCCGTGGAGTGGCTCTTCCTTTTGTCTTTGACCCCAAAGCGACGTGTGACCCACCTTGCAAACATGCCGGGATTTGCATCCGAAACAACAGCTGCTTCTGCTCAAGAGGATATGAGGGAGAAACCTGCCAATATGGTGAGGTTTCAAGATACTTGCTCTGCAATGGATTTGAGCGGAAAGTGTGTGTGTGTCAAATTTGTTTTATATATTGAATTTGCCAAAACTCACATGATTTGCATGTTGATTTCAGCAAACTGTTATCCAAAGTGTAAAAACGGTGGAGAGTGCCTTCGACCTGGAAAATGCAGATGCCCTTCAGGATTTGGAGGAAAATACTGTCACAAAGGTAACTGAGAATTAATTTCCCTTATGTTTATAGAAGCTGTTTGCAAGTTGAACACTAAAATAAAAGAAGAACCATCCTTGAGTCTAGCAACACAGCTTTTAACTTCATGTGGATGTGTTGTTTGTGTTTGCCAGTGGTTTGTGATGGTGGCTGTTGGAACGGTGGTGAGTGTATTGCTGTGAATAGAGAAGCAAAGTGCATCTGTCCCTCCAGCTGGACTGGCTCCAGATGCCAAGACGGTATGTTGATCCCATATTGTGTTATTTACATTTCACAAATCCATAATGTCACCTGTTACACTGAGACAATCTGAACTGGGGAAACACATAAAAAAATTCATCAGCCTCTCTTCACAATATGACACTTGAAGAATATGTGATATCAATAACACATTTTTATGATATATATCTTTAATAATTTTCATAAAAAATATAATTATTATTAGTTCTGACATTATTGGTCTTTCAACGTTTCTATTATATAGACCCAAGAACTCAAAAACTCCCTAATGTAGCAAAATGTCAAATGTTTCTGCATTAACTTTAACATTTCTTCATTTGTCGAACAGTAGGCTACTTTTTGTCCCTCATGTCTTGTCACTAGATTGCTTCTCTTTGACTCGTGGATATTAATCACGTTATCTGCGTTCGTTGAATTAAATCAAAACGCAGGCTGTGATATGTGAGCACTAGCCAACTGGATTGTGGGTTTTGCATTAGTACCGCCAAAGTGTTGTAATAAAAATAAAGAAAAAATCGTTTTTGTTAATTGAAAAAAAGTAGAAATAAAATATAAATATTTGGTGGAAAACACGAACTTAATAAACTTAAACAACAATTAAAAATGCTGCCTTGGCAACTAACTGATATCAAATAAGTTTAAGCTGAAAAACTAAAATTGCTAAAAAATAAATAAACAATAAATGAAAGCGCACTAGAAATATTAAATATAAAAATAAAAGCTAATTTAAAATATTAATAAAGGTTATAAAAGTATATAAATACTAAAATTACACTGCAAATGGATATATTTTACCTATGTGTAACGTAATGTAGTCAATACGATGCAGTGATATTAAAAATATTTAAATGACTTGTCTAAGCACTTTATATATATAAATATACGTATAAACCCATATGAATGTGTTTTGCAGTTGTTTTTCATGAATGAATGATCATTTACATGTACACAGATGTTAGTGTGGTATCTGGGTCACATGTTGATCAGTTGTCTCTGTTTCCGTAGCGATCTGTCCACAGGGATGCAGGAACGGAGGCAGCTGTGTGGCTCCTGGAATCTGCAGCTGTCCAGAGGGATGGATAGGTGGAGCCTGCCACACAGGTGCGTGACCACACGGATTAATGAAGACTGTTCAGATGGTCTAGAAGTACAGTTTTGTTGTGCAGTTACTATTAATACTTTATTGAACTGGTTAGTGTGTAGAGTTTACTCAAACGTGAAAATGAAATCATACACCTCTCTCTCTGTCTGCAGCTGTGTGTAAAAAGCCGTGTCTGAATGGGGGGAAGTGTGTGTCTCCTAACACCTGTCGCTGTCGAGCTCCGTTCTCAGGCCCGCAGTGTGAAGAGAGGAACAAGCTCTACTGATGTCAGAACAGTCTGACCTCTGACCTCCACGGTCCCTTAAATTGGTGCTAAAGTTACGTGTTTGTTTGTTGAACCCTAACAGAAAATGTGAGGAGCGTGATGTGTTTTCTACATTAACATTGTACGTTTATGACATTATGACTTTTGTATTATTAAACAGTGTGTTTAGGATAACTGTTGAATTTTATATAGCATACTGTACAAGTAATTAAATAAAGTTCAAATTAAAATTCTGTGTGTGTGTAAACTTGATTTTTAAAAAGCAGAAATGTGATTTTGACCCGTTTTTGACCACTTCTTTTTATTGGGAAATGACACAAAGATCCATTTTTATGACTTTGAATATACTGATTGTTTGATTTTATTTCTTCAAAAGTAATTTATAATATAACAGGAACATATTTTATTATTATTATAAAATGTGCACACTGTAGTACATCACACACACACACACACACACACACACACACACACACACACACACACACACACACACACACACACACACACACACACACACACACACAAAATGAATCAAATAAAAAATTAAAATAATCATTGCCAGAGCTGTGTAAGAGATTTAGAGAAATACCCACATACACTCTTGAAATACTGTAGTAATCTAATACAAGGTCAAATAAAAGTCTGTTATTTTCTAATACAAGTCCAATAAAAGTATCTATCCTTCACTTTTAGGGCACTAATACTTAAACACACACACACACACTTAATTTTTTTATGGTGATAAATAATCTGGTGGATAGAGTTGTCTTCAATTTCAGATCTTCATCACCTAGTCTGTAAATACAAAGTTTACAACCGCTTCATCTTTGTGGCCATAGATGAAGTCTAAAATGTACAAAGATATATTCAAAGATGAAATGAATAATGTCAATGCTTTTGAGAAATGCTTACTTTAGTAGCACAGGAAGGTCCAGTGTAACCTTGACGACAGTGGCAGAAATTTGGAAACGCACATCTCCCTCCATTGAGGCACGTTTGCTTACAGATTGCTGTAAGGAAAATAAAATAAACATTAAAATTAAATTAAACTTAAATTTAATCTAATATTCTTCAAGCCAAAGATCAAACTATACCTTAACAGTACAAATCTGATCAATGTGACTTCAATACACTGACAAGACGTGAGAATTCACTAAGAGCGTTTAGGATTGATCAGGACTTACGAGTTTGGCACTGCAGACCCTCCCATCCAGCTGGACAGTGACATGTGTTCGGCCCCACACACTCTCCACCATTCTTACATTTCTGTAAACATGCCACTGAATACACACACACAGAAAACACTGCAGGTTATGTTGCAAAGACAGGGCTTTAGTAAACCATACAATGTGTATCAATAGAATCTGGCACATATAGAACATATACTAACGTTTAAATGTTTAAGGTCAACTTTCAAACAGTGGTAGTAGTAGATAAAAACATTAACGTTATTTCAATATGTTGCTCTTACGGATGTTGCAGATCTCTCCTCTCCACCCAGACGGACAGGAACAGGTGTTTGGACCGACACACTTTCCGTTGTTCATGCACATGGGGTCACACACACCTAAAAGCATTGCATAAACATGTCCAAACAGATTATATGATAGAACGCACGCTGGATGTAGAAACAAATCACAGCATGAGAAAATAAACTAATTAGGTTCTTTAGAAAATGACTTCAGTGACAGTGACACTCACTTTTCTGGCATCTCTTCCCAGTGTATCCTTCAGGACAGGAGCACACGTTGTTTCTCATGCACTGGCCTCTGTTTTTACACGGTGGACTACACAGAGCTACCAAAAAATGACACATAAATACATAATAATCACATAATTAAGGCCATTCATTAATTGTGCAGCATTATTTACATGAAATAAAAATAGGTTATACCTATCTGACATTGTGAACCATAGAAGCCACTAGGACACGCGCAGATGTTTGGTTTGATACAAGTCCCTCCGTTTAAGCACAAAGGCTTACAGTCGGCTGAGAATGAAAACAACCAAGGAATTTATTATAATCACATTTAGTAAAGTGATAGACCACACAAATATTAAAATTATATCTTCAATTACTCACCCTGTGTTCCAAACCTGTATGGCTTTCTTTCTTCGGGTGTAACATAAGGGAAGATATTTTGAAGAATGTTGGTAACCATATAGTTTCAGTTCCCATTGCATTCTTTGTCCATACAATGGAAGTCAATGGAAACCGAAACTGTTTGGTTACCAACATTCTTCAGAATATCTTCCCTTATGTTACACCGAAGAAAGAAAGCCATACAGGTTTGTAACATCATAAGAGTGAGTAAATGAAGACAGAATTGTCATTTTTGTGTAGACTATCACTTTAATAAACATGATTTAAAATGAAGACAAGTTAAAAAAATTTTTTACAGACGTTTGTGATCAAATTTAAGAATGAAAAAGCGCACCTGAGTTACACGTTGGTCCATACCAGCCGGGTTTACACTTACAGACATCAGGCGACACACACTCGCCGCCGTTTTCACAATGTCTGTTACACACCACTGAGAAAACACAAAGGTATTGGCACACAATCATTATGAACAACATTCTTTGTATTTAGAAATTTGGAAATGTCTGCTCACTAGTTTCACATCTTGGTCCCACGTAGCCGTAAGGGCAAGTGCAGTAGTTTCTGGACAAACAGCGGCCACCGTGTTGACAAGGCGGATCACAGCTGGCTGAGAGACAAGATGTGTAAATTCATATAATATCCTCGGAAACCCTCAAAACATGCAAAAAGCTGAAAATAGTTATGCAGAGAGAGTTTACCATCCTCACAGGTGGGGCCGTTGTACCCTGCGGGACATTCACACACATTGGGCTTCACACACTTCCCTTTGTTTTTGCAGTCCGGTCGGCACACAGCTGATGGAAGAAGACATAACTGGTGTGACTTTGAAATGAGTCATAATAACAAATCATAATTAAAATGAGTAATCAAATCTTGAAATGTCTGCCAAGCTAAATGAACTGACCGATGTGGCAGTTGTATCCAGTGTAACCCTCTTTACAGGTACAAGTGTTGGGCTTTGAGCACTCCATATTCTGACCACAAGGGTAACGGCACAGGGCTACACACACACACACACACACACACACACACACACACACACACACACACACACACACACACACACACACACACACACACACACACACACACACACACACACACACACACACACACACACACACACACACACACACACACACACACACACACACACACAGAAAATATATAATTTTTTTTAGCAAATAAATATGCATTTTGACATTACTTTCATGCAAAGTTATGAATATTTTCCTTATTAATAAAATATGAATAAAATAATAAAGCATTAAATATATTCAAAATATAAAAATACATTGTATGCATCATGGTAGGCTGGATTTAAAGTATTGAATTTAATTGTATTTATTTTATTGCATATATTATTATTTTTTTTTTTATATATGACCCAGACATTTTTTATAGTTTCATGAGCATCAACTATAATAATGAACAATGTTTTTATGCGTCATAAGACAGCTCACGTTTGCAGGTAATTCCATTGCCTTTATAGCCGTGTGGACAGTTTCCACATCTGAAGGAGCCAGAGGAGGCAGCTTCACAAGGTACTCCAGAGAAACACGGGGAGTCCGCACAGGTTCTGTTATCTTCAGCGTGTTCAGGGTTAAGTTCTTCTTCATGCCGCTGCTCTCTACTTGAGCTTGCTTTTGCATTCGTGTTGATCTGGTCTAGGGTGTGTGTGGTGGTCTTTCTATCGGTAGATGAAGTCCACTTGTTCCTAGGAGGAGGTCGTTCAGCTCCAATAGGACGTTCAGCTGACTTCCTAGTGGACGAAGCTGTGACATCAGAGAGCTTGTCACCCTCCCTTAATGGTATCTGCCCTGCAAGACACTAAGGGTTAGAAGGTCGAGACTGAAGACTATGTATGCTGGTTTCTCTGTAAGAATGTTACTCATAATGATAGTGTTCGTATAAAGAGAAGCAACTGACTGTTTGCGGTTCTTGACGAGCATGTTTGTCCATTGCCGTTGAGCCCAGGAGGACACGGACCACATATATAACCAGCAGATGTGTATGTGCTCTCAAAGCACTGGACTCCAGGATAACATGGCCGACTGGCACATGGGCTCTGTCCTTCAGACGGTAAAGTATGTACATATTTACAATCATCACATACTATGCACTGTGCATTTTAGAGGTAAAAAAACATGTAATTCGTTATTATTCGCACCTGGAAGAAGCTTGGGTTTGAAGGAGCTGAGATTAACCTCACTTTGTGAAGTAATTCCATGACTGTCTTCATCAATTTCAACCACTGTCTTTTCTAGATTAAAAAAAGATTAAAAATAAATAAAATGTCAATAATTATAAGTTATATTGATAAGAAAAGTCATAACTATGACATAAAAGGTCAATTTTTGACTCAGCCAGTTATGACTGCATTTGTCATCATTTTGACTTTTTATATCATAATTATGACTTTGATCTCATCATTTCTAAATTTTTGGTCAAAGCTGTTCTGTCATAATTAACTAATATCATAATTATTACTGTATATGTTGTTGTTTCAACTTCACGAGTTCTTCATTTCAATATCATGAGTTTTATATCTATTTCAACTTTTTATGTCATAACTGTTTTAGTCAATTTCAACTATTATGTCATAATTATGACTTTTTAGCTCACAATTTCTACTATTTGTCATAATCTTGACTTTTTATGTCTTAATTGTTTTAATGTCAACTTTGAATTGCTGTTTTATCTCATAATTGTGACTTTGTATAATTCATCATTTTGACTTTTTAGCTCATAATTATGACTTCTCTCAGAATTGCATATTTTTGTGTCATAATTATGATTTACCAAAGCAATATTTTTTTCTTATGAGGCAGAAATGGGCTTCCACAGTATCAATCCTTCTGAATATTACTAGACAGTCCCAAGATTACTCTACAAGTCACAACATTATTTATTGTACATAATATTTAATACAGATGTAAATTACTTGTCTTGAGGCAATATTAGGTTATCATTACTTTCCAGCATTTACAAAATGGGGGTCACTTGAGAAAAACTAAAGAATCGATTCTATTCTATTCTATATATATAGCACACATGTGCATGTACATTTGTTTATTTGTTTGTTTGTATGTGTTGTGTGGAAATGATTAAATGGACTAAAAGTATAAGATATAAACGTACGGCTGCAGGTCGTCCCATCTCCAGTGAGGTGGTCAGGACAGGGTCCACATAAGAACGAGCCCATCGTGTTTCTGCAGGAAACACCCGGGTAACATGGAGCTGATAAGCATTCATCAATGTCCTCATCGCAGATTACACCTGTAAAACACACCAGCAGGAGCAGGCTCTCAGATGTGTACAAATAACAACTACACTCATATAGATCCACTTTTAAACATTGTTTTTACAGTATTTTTTAGATGATCATATGGCTATAAGTGAACTGACCTGTGAAGCCCTCTGGACAGTGGCAGGTAAAGGAGTTCAGTCCATCCACACATGTTCCAGAGAAGCATGGGTTTGACCCGCAGTCATCCACATCGACTTCACACCTGACCCCCTCCAGACCAGCAGGGCAAACACACAGGTGTTCACCAGTCCCCGGGGGGAAGTTAATGTTAGTCACACAGGAAGCTCCATTCTCACAGTCACATGGGTGAACTGACACCTGGGAAACATAATATGAAACCATATACATACTGTACCAAATATATATACACATACTCTCATTTAAAAGTTTGGGGTTGATACATTTTTTTTATGTTTTTGAATTTTTTGAAAGTCTATACTCACAGAGGCTGTATTTATGTATTGTAGTTATGATAAAAAATACAGTACAAACAGTAACATTATGAAATTATTATTACAATCGAAAATAACTTTTGCAATTTAAAAACAGATGTGCTGCTTAATATTTTTGTGAAATATTAGAAAATAGAAAGCTCAAAAGAACATTGATTTGAAACAAAACTGCTGTGACATTAAAATGTCTTTACTGTCAATTTTGATTGATTTAATGCATCCTTGCGTAATAAAAAAATGTAGATATATTACAAGTGGCTTATATATGTACCTATTAAATATATCATTATTCCAATTATTTATTGCAATATACATTGCAAACTGTATGATACTGATCGAAGGCTTCAGAAATGTTTTTGGAAGCCATTTAGCTCCCCCCTGTGGACAACAACGGAGACACAAACTGTATTTCTATACAATCTATAATATTCAGAATGAACTTTAAGACTTCAGGTGCATATTTGTGTAGAAGCAACATTTTACCAGATGGCCTCTAGATCTCACCTTCACCGCTGCACGTGTCTCTGCATTACAGTCATCAGTTACAGCCAGTTCAAAGGTCACCGGTGTGGTGGACAGAGCTTTCCAGATGAGCAGGCCAGCTGGAGAGAGAACAACATCTCTGGGTCCTGACTTGAGTGTGAAGAGAAGCGCAGAGCCCTCTGGATCAGTGGCTGAGAACTGATAGACGAAGTCCTCTCTGTAGAATGTCTTCAGACTGGACTGATCAGTGTGAAACACAGGTGGCTCGTTTTCTGCGATCAAACACAGAACACCAGAACATGGACTTTAACCAGAGAACATCAGTCAACTTTATTTACATTGGAAAATACATAAACTATTTTTTCACCATTTATAGAAGAGTGAAAATAACATTAAACTGTAAAACTGCTTGAACAGCTTAAAAATCAAACAGGACCAATTACTATGCAAGCACACATCTTTATGGAAAAATATGACTTTAACAAGACTAAACAAGGAAGGCTTTTCAATATTAGAATATGTATGCTCTTCAGCTTTAGGAAAAATAACCCCTGAAAATACATCATTGCTCTAAAACTAAAATGAAACAATGTTGTGTCCAGTGCACAAAACATTGATTTGAAACAAGATTGAACATACTCTCAGCAATGGACCAGCTGTACGTGGAAAGATCCGGTCTGCATGTCAAACACGGGCTGCTCGGGCTGTGACCCCCCTCTTCATAACACAGACCATCGATATTACATGTTCTGTTCTGAGGAGATATTTAGAGAAACTATTAAACTTGAAAACTATACAGACAAAACAATGTGCAACAAATACCATTATCATTAGATTTTTTGTGGTTGCTTAAACCAATTGCATGCTTCTTCCTGGATTTAACCATAGCGTGTGAGAGAAAAGTGAACAACGCTAGCTTTGTTTGGCTGATCTTGACCTGAAATTATTTTGCTGTACATAATTACAAGGCTGAAAGCTAAATTGTTTCCTGTATTTTAGAGACTGTGTGCACATAAATGATAAACAGTGCATGTGAACACTTAAAAAAGTGCACTGAATTTGTCACCGTATCATTAAAATGTGAAGAAACACCATTTAACCAAATTACAAACAGATCATGGCGAAGACTTTTTTTCCTGTTGAGAAATGTAGTTTAATGGTAGCTACAGGAGAAACGCAGCAGATACAGTCTTTGTTAATGTCTTATCAACACACTGATCTTGTTCTGGACCTCTCTAATATGGACTTTATTAATGAGATATTTTGTGGTGATTTGTGATTAATGGGACTTGGACCTGACGATATAATCAAAAGCTTTGTATCAAGAGAGTGCTGCATCCAAAACCAAAACAGAAGTGAATGAGAATGGATAGCACAGACCTTTAGTGAGCAGATAACCGAGGTGCTGACCGTACAAATCTGACATGTGCCATCAAAAAGAGTCAGTATCTTTGCATTGCTGAAGCTGTGTCCATCATTAGACACCTAGAAAATGAATAAATAGGTCATTTTCAACCAGTTTGTGAGTTATACTGAATACACTTTAGTTTTACATAATAGTTTGGAGCTTAATCACTTTGATTTGCCAGCGTAAGACTGGTTGGTGAGCAGTGGTGGAGGATTGTGGGTCATCCACAGGGAGCTGGCACTCTAATGAGGAAGAACTCTGGAAGGAGGCAGGCATCATCCGAGCATCATCCAAAGACCATTCACCGTCTACTATCTATGCAGACAGAACAATATATATTCAAGCTAATAATATTTATATTTATGCCAGATTCGATGCTTGTGTGGTTTGTTACCTTTTCCTTCACAATTTCGCACTTGAGCTTGTAGGACTTTTTAAAGCCTTGGCCAAGAACCCTGACAGAGGAACAGACGCCATAACGGACATCACACAGTCCTCCATTCTCCAATTCTGTGATCTCTGGAGTCTCATCTGCATCGGGAAAATAGATTAACTGAAAAACAGGCTAAAAACAAATGAAATGCAGGTAAAAATAATCTGCATCAACTTCAATTTCCCCATACTCGTATGCAAAATTAATTTGTCAAATCCAATTCAAGGCCATACAGAATGAACCATTTGAATTTTATTTATTTCATTTGTTCTCCTCTTGAGATTAGTTTTACTTGTTAGATTGAGGAACTGATGCACAACATATCCACTAACTAAAAAATTTTTTTTTTAAAATCATGATTTCATGAATAATGCATTAAAGAGAAGTGCATTTTTCAGGTGCTGTAACCGGTCTCATTTTTTTTTCATTTGTCAACCTTTTTTACTTTAATAGTTCACTTTAAATATGTGGTGCAGGGTTTTTATTGTTAACTAAAACTTTTTAAATAAAGATGAAGTAAAAAAAAAAAACTTAAATATCTAAACAAAGTTAGTCATTCTGTCTTGGCAACTAATACAAATAAAATTAGTTAAAGTTGAAGTACTAAAGGTACTTAATTAATCACTAAAAAATTACTCAAATTAAACTTAAGTTAAATTTTTTAAACATCTAAATGAAACACAAAAAAAAAATAATGGAGAAAAAGACAAGCACATAAACTTACAAAAAAAGTAAAACTAATTCAAATAAAACATTATAATAAATTACTATAAACACTAAAATAATACAATTTAAAAAATGTATAAGTAAAAATATTGCATGCCACATCTCAATTAATATGAGCTCATATGCAACCTGCATGCATAATAATTATATATGAAAAATGTTGTATAAATAAAATGTATATGGAGCATAGCATGTCACAACTTCAGTTATATCAACTACGCATATACAGACAGACTCACCAGACACCTGGCTACAATCATAAGAGCCAAATCCAGGGAAGCACGAGCAGCCCCACTCTGTGCACTGTCCGTTCCCGCTACACAAGCTCGGGCACCTAAGGGAGGCCAGAATGTCCTGGTTTTCCCTCCTGCCAACATCCTCTGCCACCCTCCTCTCACACTCATTCTCCAGGAGGGGCACAGTAGCTCCTATCCAGGTCTGATCATCCTTCAGTTGTTGGTCTAATACACACATTTCCAATGCTTGCTCCAAAATCTCACCCAGGACACGCCCACAACCCAACCCCACCATGGAGTTCCTTAGGGTTCCCTCGCAGAGCCGCCGAGCCTCGGATTCTGTCAGGCCTGACTCAGTAGGCCAGGATGGTGCCAATGGTTCGGGTGAATTCAATGAAGAATGGTCCTCTGGGAAATTATACGTGGACTCCTCAAGGTCTGATTGTTGTGGAGATGATCTGGAGCTTCGGCTTGGGACACGTCTCTGAGTTTGAGATCTCTGTGGGTTTATAACACGTCTTTGACTCTGGGATCTTTGGGGGTTCATAACGCGTCTCTGAATTTGGGATCTCTGAGGGTTTGTTCTGCTTCTCTGTGCTGGACGGTGTTGCGTTGGTCTGCGGGGAGGGATGGATGTCTCTCTGGGAAGTTGTGCAGACTTCATGTACTCAGCTGTTACGTCCAGTGTAGGGATGATGGAGGGAGATTGGACGCGGGTAGAGGAAGAACACTTAGAGGAAACAGTGGATCGAGGCGATGCTCCGCTGGATGATTGTTGTTTCTCTTGACATTGGCAGTACTTAGGAAGACTGGAGTTGCTTTCATAGATGGGGATCTGGTCAAACAAGCTGCTTCTGGGGGCCAACCTGGTGTTTAGGAAGCACAATAATCCATATTAAGGAGGGATGCACATAAATCCACAATACATTGATTAACATTTTTTTTTTTAAATTTACTAATAGATATTGGATATACACTACTGGTAAAATGTATGGGGCCAGTCATAGTTTCTAAAATAAATCAATACTTATTATTCAGCAAGGATGCATCAAATTGATCAAACGTGAAAGTTAAGACATTCATAATGTATTCATAATGAAAAAAAGCAGCACAAATGTTTTTAAGATTGAAATTACTAATAAGAAAAGTTTCTTGAGTACCAAATTAGCATACTAGAAAGGATCATGTGACAATAAAGCTGAATATTCAGCTTTATATGAATAAATTACATTTTAAAATATATCTAAATAGAAAACGGTTATCTTGGAAGTTAATAATATTTCATAATATTACAATTGTTACTGTAATTCTGATCAAAGAAATGCAGCCTTGCTGAGCATAAAAGACTTAAAATAAATAAATAAATAAAAAATAACAATTTAATAGCACTGTTAAATACAAATATATTAATAATGATAATATTATGAGGGCTACATTTACTTGCAGCTTTTAAAATTATTGTAATTATTAAATAATTTTGTTATTTAAAAAAAATTATTATACCAAATAATATAGACTTTTTGGCTTATCAGCTGTTTATTGGTTGTCGGCCAATTATCATTATCAACCATAATTTTGAAATTGGTGCATCCCTAAAAAAATCTAAGGCAAGCATCACTAAAACTATAGCTCATACTTACAGTTATGAATTTAAATTAACCCCAAGCACTACGTATTAAACTATTGAACTGATTAAGCATCGCAAGTCTCACCTCCATGCGTTGATAAAAGAAGTGCTGTCCTCCACAGTCTGTCCTCCCTCTTTGTGGAAGTCATTCATTGGCTTTCCATCAAAAGTTCCACACAGGCCTTCAGTGTGGCCTTGATCAGAGCCCGGGGCCCTTACAGTCAGGCTCATTCCCCAGCCAGCCACATCCGCACGCACAAATGCCCCCGACAAGAATGTAATCTGAACAAAAAAAATGATTTATACTTACTAATGCAACTCTACTATCTTGAACATGTTCTAGTTATCATATTTTCTCAGACTTTACAATATAATCACAAATGCATACTAATATACACACAATATCACTCACAGTGACTTTGCGGCCTTGGTAGGACTCAGCGACACGGATTCCACTCTTTAGCAGGTCTCCGTTCTTCACAGAGAGGCGTGGCTTTGTCTCTCCCGCCAGTCCGTTACACATGTCATAAGCGACAACATAACCACCATCCCTGGCCGCAAAGCCACAGACACACGAGGTGGGATGGGCGGTCATGCCGGCACATTCCCACTGTCGGACATGCACCTCAAACGGCCGAGCAGTGCTCCTGTACAGCACAAACGTGCCTATCTGGTAATTATCATACCTCCTGTGAACAAACAAACAATATTATGTGATTCTCAAATGCGATTTTGTACTGAAAAGTGTTCACTGGTAATTCCACAGCAAAACATGGGTTTATTATATCAACTTGTATTATTTGACTATATTTTGATTGTAGAGCTATTACCTGCCGTCAAATGTGATGATGTGGGGGTCTGTAAAAGTGTAACAGTGAGCAGATGGAACGTCTTTTACTAGAATCTGAGACGAAGAACAGAAGAACATCTTATATGTGAATATATATGTGTGTGTGTGTGTGTGTGTGTGTGTGTGTGTGTGTGTGTGCGTGCGTGCGTGCGTGTGTGTGTGCGTGCGTTATAATATTAATTTTTTGTTTTATATTTTTTATATATAATGATATTATATTTTTTATCTTCTGCACTCACTTATATTTTATTTAAATATTTGAAAATGTTGTTGTCTTTTGTCATTTTTATTATTTTTCTATTAATATGTCTATCATTTTTATTTATTTGTTTTATTTTATTTCGTTTTAATACTTCCAAGTTAAACTAAACAAAAATGAGAAATATCTTGAAAATATTTTTATATTTTTTTAAGTTAATATTTATTGCAAGTAATATTTTTTTTTTAATGATTTTAGTTTTAGGTAACCATAATAACCCTGGCTTACAAGTATATACACTATTAAAAATAAAGGTGCTTCACGATGTCATAGAAGAACCTTTTTGTCTAAGTGGTCAATAAAGGACCTTTAACATCTGAAGAACCTTTCTGTTTCACAAAAGATACTTTTTTGGTGAAAGAAGGTTCTTCAGATTGTAAAAAGCTAAGAAAAAGATATGGTTCTTTAAAAGATCCTTTGACTGAATGGTACTTTGTGGAACCAAAAATGGTTCTTCTATTGGCATTGCTGTGAAGAACCCTTTGAAGCACCTTTATTTTTAAGAGTGTACAGTATATTTGTAAACCATATGCTTAACTATTGCATATATAATCTGAGTTGGCCCACCTGCACACTTTGAGGCGTGTAGCCGTTCCACAGGAAGTTGGTGCTGATTATGGGTTTGATGTGTATTTCTGTGCTTCTGTCTCCATCCTTCCATATATCAGTAACTGCACTGTAGTGCACAGATGCCTGACTGCAGACTCCATTATGACATGGGGTTTGAGACAGCTCCACCTCACAGGAGGACAGGACTAAATCAACACCCAGGTCCTTCTCATCTGCCATTGGAGACAAATCTTTAACATTTCAGTATGTAAAAGAATATTCACTATTTGCAGATTTTCAAAGCACTGAGGGACATTTCTGAAACATATTTTAAATAATAAATATATATAACAAAAATATTACAAGTTTGAGTAAAAATTGAATTTCGCAAAACCTACCTCCCAAAATACCAAGATATTTGTTTCTCATTATTGTATTAAAGCAAACAAAAATATACTGTTGTGAAAAAATACTGTAAATATTGTCATATTTGCACATACAGTAATGAGAATAGGATTCTGATGGTCTAAAAATATAAGGCAAAATAAAATTTATTTTCTTTATAATATTATTTTCGACTCCACCTTGATTACTAGAGGTAAGATGCAAAGGCAAAGTGCATCTCTGTGAGGAACATGGTAAAGGTACTGTGCTCTCCACCATCAGGTCATACTCTCTCCCATCTTCTGAAATAGAGACAGCTTGTGCTTTCATCTGGAAAATATACATACAAATATGATAAGCCTAGTGGAAAACATTTATTTTATGCAACATATCCTCAAGAACTACATACTTGGATCCCTGCGTAAAACTCTTCACTCTCCACAGGAAGGCTTTGTATATCGGGAGACTCCAGAAAAAAACTAGTGCAACTGCAATGGATCTGAGACACAAAATACATAGGTTAAGGTTAAGAAATATGAATGTGAATAAATGTGAATGCTGAATATAAAATGGGTACCCTGTCTCCCAGTCGCAGGTTAATTCCATCCAGCTCAATGAAAGCAAAGGTCTCTATTGTAGTGTCTTTCCTGAGCTCTTCTCGGGTCCCCTCAGGCGAGAGTCGCCACCATGTCACCACATATCCCAGAGAGCTGTTCCCACTACTGTCAGCAAACATACACTTCAGGAACACACTGCTGCCGGAGAGCTCAGCAACAATCAGAGGTACTGCAGAAGAAGGGGGCTGTAGTTCTGAGGAATAAATGACAAATACTGTAATCCAAAAATCAAATATACAGATAATATATACTTCAAACAATATACTTCAATATCTAAATGATAGAAATACATTTGTATTTATATATTTAGAGAGCATTAAAGCCATTCTATGTGAAATAGATGTTTGGTGTTTGGTGTATGAAATAGATGTTTGGTGCTGCTCCAGCTTTAAAACAACAAACGAGTGACCCAAGATCTAGATTTCATGCCAAACTCTTAATCAATGAAAACCAGTTCCATTTTTATGAAGCCTGATGAAGGGGACACGGCTAAAGTAAGTGTTTTGAAGGGTTCCACTAGATAAAAGAAAAGTGGGTGAGAGACTCTACTGGGGTGCTTAAGATCAGGAGAAGGATCACTTGTGACACTCCAAGTGGAAACACAAACAACATCAAAAATACATTAACTTCTGCTAGATTCATTAGCAGGAGAAGACGGGGGCAGACACATTCCATAAGATTGCAAACTCTAAATTGTTTTGATGCATGTGTGAAGAGAACTCTAAACCTTTCAGATATGTCTGGTTCATTTAACTGCATAGATATGGCAACCAGTGGAAAATCATTTGGTGAGTCATTCATAATGAATGTGTTCAATTAGTGTGTTTAGATTATATATTTTTGAAGATGCATATTGGTAGACAGGTCTGGACTTATTACCACTGCAAGTTCCATCACTATTCGTTTGTCTCCCGTCACAGCTGGTTTGATTGGAGTCGGGAATCTCTGCGAATATAACAAAACTTCATGAAGTATCTCTTTGTTGCTTTTTAAACACTACCAAACTTTCAAAAATGATGATTTCTGGATTATTTTTACAGCCTTTAGGATGCATGATACAGAATCATGGATAATTATACTAATAAAGTGAATCTCACAATTTCAGACACTCATTGAGGTTCATTGACTTGCCTTCAGCGCAATATCCCATGCATCCTTGCGTTGGTTGGAGTAAGTACACATAAAAGTCCCCGCAATTGCGGACGGTGACAGGCAAGCGAAAAAGACAGCAGTCTTTACTTGCGCTTCCGAGGAACTGCCAGGTAGCGCAGGCTGTCATCTGCTTCACCTCTAGAGAGTGAGGGAGAGTCTCTCCTTCAGCCAGAGAGAGCCACACTGGGGCTTGTGTTCCACAGTGATTCACCTGTACGGGTTACCGTCATATAGAAACATGGGTCATTAAGTCATAACATAAAGGAGACATTGTTCAGCAGGCTGGACCGATTACACAGATGCACTGTACTGTACCTCCACACATTTGGTGGGCATACGGGCCAGCTTATCAAAGATCTGGAACTGATACCATCCAGGAGAGAGTGAATGATCACAAACGAGCTCCTGCAGGGCAGACTGGAGCAGCTGCTGGGAGCTGAACCTGGTGCTTCGGTACGGGCTCTGAAGAACAGTATAACCCCCACGACTGCATTCAGGGATTTCCACTACAAGAATACACACAATCACACACTTAGTGTTGCTCAAAAACACACAAAATAAGAAATGCCAATACCAGAGCACTGAGACAATAAGATTAAATTAATGAGAAAAATCTGATCTTCATTAAAAACTTATTTAGAAAACTCAAAAGTCTGGGGTTGGAAATTTAAGATTTTTTTAAAATGTTTTTGAAAGAAGTCTCTATGCTCACCATTTATTTGATAAAAAATACTGTAAATATCGGAAAATCGAAAAACAACTTCTATTTTAAAATGTAATTTATTCCTGTGATAGCATAGCTGCATTTTCCTTGATCCTTCACAAATCATTCTAATTTGCAGATTTGGTGCTCAAGGAACATGTCTTGATCATTCTTTGATTAATAGAAAGTTCAAAAGTTTTAAAGAAAGTACAACATTTTTTGCTTTTTTAAATCCTACTGACTTACTGAATGGTAATGAAGGTAAAATATGTTTTGCACACTTTTTTCACAAAAATTAATTATTGGAAAAATCTAATTAAATTACATGAATGTCATTAAATAAAAAACATCAAACCAAATGGCATCTGCAAATTAAAGACACTCCTTTCTCAGAACTAGTGACAATTTCAAAGCAAATGTCTCATGTCACTTATAAAACGAATGATAGAAACATCTCCTAGCAGAAACCAACAATGAATTTGAGAGTAATTCAAGCTCTTAATAGCCTCAGACCAATGAGATGCTGAGATCATCACCAATCTCTTTTTGGCAATAGAAAGAGAGGACACAGATGACAAGCCAGCTCAGCGGCAAAGACAACATGCTGCTTGAACAACCAAGATGGATCTGGACTACACTGTGCTTGCTGAAAGAGACAAGTTTTTTTTCCTCTAGCTATATTTACTGTACGACTTCACTGAAAAAAAATTATTCATTGAATTTACTCATTTTTTTAAGGTAAGTGGTTGCAATCAATTTATTTTAGCTACATTTAAATAAACAAATTTAGTTGACAGACTTTCAACGTATTTTTTTAAATGTAGCTAAAATAAATTGAGTAGATTCAATTAATCAATTTTTTTCAGTGTTGGATGCGTTGTGCTATCAGTCTACATGAGGAGCCAAAAAGTCTCAGAACTCAATTATGAAGATATTGTTGTATCTCCCTAACCTAAAACTAAGCAGGAGACATCTGGTAAGATGCATGAGTGAATAAAATTGGGTAAACGCAGTCACTGAAAACGCAAGGAACTGCACTGCATGACATGGCAGGTCATGTGATGTCAATAAGGCGAGGAGGCGACCTGCTCCATGTAAAATAAATCCGCTTTTTGTAAATGTACAGAAATGTACTAATATTCTTCAAAATTACCACTCATTTTTGAGTAAAACTTTTTTAATTAGCGAAAAATACTGAGGGCACCTTTAAGTGTGATCATACAAGGTAATTAATACATTTATATTTTTATATACTAACTTATGATTTATTAATAATCAATATAATTTTCTAATTCGAATAAATTACTCTCGTTGCTCTCAGAAATAAAGCAACCAAAAATCTAGGTAACCATAGCTTAGTCCAAGGCAGAATGTTTATCGATCGACTTACCTTTCTGACAACTGACAGTTTTGTTTAAAATAATAAATATAAAGGCGATGAAAAACTCCACACAGATGTTTAGACGCATTTCCGTCTCTACAGCTCTTTAGAAAACCTCTAAGAGCGTGTCCAAAGCAGTAACGCAATCCAGATTAATATCCCGAACGATAGATCGCGAAATGAAAGCTGGTAAAAAGAATATTTGATATGTGTTCAGCGCTCGTGAGGCGAACAGCGAGTGTTTCATGGGCTCCTGTCCAGACCACACACACCTCCTCCCGCTGGAGCATCTCGAGCTAACTGTCCCCTTCTGCAGCCTTCGCTTGATATCACACACATGTTTGAATCCTAACCTTTTCAGTTAAATCTACTAATAAACGTGTACTGTAGTGAGTTGATATGACTATAATGAATGTGAAGTTGTAAACAACATCTCTCATGGCGACTGTAGCATTACTCCTCAACTACGAATAATGTTGGCACGAATAAAAGTTATTAAAAAAATAGTGTAGCTACTAGTTTACAAGTGAAGAGTAGGCTATGCGTGAGATTAAATGAGACGTGATATTTTTATATTTATTATATTTAAATATGTATTTATTTTCAACCAAGCTGTAAAATAGCATACAATGAAAAACATACATTACAACATATTAGACGTAGCAAGACAAGAGAGGCAGGAACATTTAAGGCCCAACATTACATTTTCACCACAAAATCAGCATACTAGAACATTTTAGATGTAGTGCAAATGTCTGTGACTTGTGTTTGTTGTTAGTAAAGCATTTTCAAAAGAGTTTTCTAAAAGTCCACAGGGCTAGAAGTGCCTACAGATGAAGGAACTCAATAACAATTAATTTTATTGTCCCATGATTTGCAGAATTTATATTCCTTCCAGTCAGAACCAGATGGTAATATTGTCTAGTCTACGTTTTTTCAAGAAAACATTGCTGTCTTACTCTTTCTGTGTGCCTTTCATCTCTTATCAATATGTGGTGTAATGAAGAGGATATCCATCATGTACCTACAGTAGTCTATTAAATATAGGCTAGTAAATTAATTGCAGTCCTCAAAGTTTAAGTTCATGCAATATCTGCTGCTATTAGTTGAATTATTATGGCAAGCTACCAAAATCCACAAGTTATGGCTCTGCTTATGTTGACCAACAGCTTTCTAATTAAACACTGACCTTACTGAGCATTAACAATGATTATTCTTCACTGACTGTCCATTGCTGGGCTGCTTATATCAACACTGATAATCAGCCAAAGTTCTGTTCTGAGAAAGTTAAACACAATCTGTTGTGTGATGCCTGCGAGAGTTTGTGAAGGAATCGCATAACCAGAGGCCATCTGTTAAACTGTTTTTATCAAGGGCGTGCCACTCCTTCTCAAAGAAGATGTGAATAACATTTGCGGGATGAAGATTGAGCTCTGGCATAACACCATATGTTTCTCTACGAGAGGTGTTGACAGTCTGTATGAAATCATTACATTCTTCCTCCAAACTGTATATTTTCACTGAATGATACTCATTAGGCAGAACGAAGCCACAACATATTCCCAGTGTTTTACTTTGATATGGATAAAAGGGGTTAATGCAGTAAAACAGCCGTGACACCTAATGAGAAAAGCAGATGCTAAACATGTCATCAGTGGCAAGACTTTTACATGATCTAAAGGTGTGATTAGCAATCAATATAACACAAAGTCTAAATGCTGCAAATGTATAAAAAAGAACTGAAGTGCTGGAAACAGGAAAGTAGATTATTTAAAGAAATAGTTCACCCAAAAATTTGAATTTGTGAAACTTACCTTCATTTTGTTTTAAAACTGTATGCTGTTATTTTCTTATTCTGGAATATAAAATGAACATTTTTGTTTCCATATAATGACAGTGATCATGCTCCAAAGGTAATACCATACATTTAAGTAAGTACATTTAAAATGAAAGAAGATGAAAGTCAAAACAAAACAGCAATATAAGTAGGTTAATAGCTAATGTGGTCTTCTGAGGCTTTTGTAAACAGAACATAAACCTCTGAGATTGCAGAGGACTAAATAGTCAATCTAGTCACTTGAAATTATGATTTGTGCTTTTTTTGGTATATGACAGAACTAAGAAGAGTGTGAATAGTAAACTTTTACAAGGGTGCTCTTGCTCTTTAAGCTCTTTAAGTTAAGATGCACTTTTCTATTGCTTCAACATGTTCTTATTGCACCTCAAGACCAAACAGCTGTTTATAAAGGGTTGACCAACCCTGTCCTTCCAGCTGGACATCTGACAATGTGCAATGGACAGTTTGTGTTGAGAGCTTTTGCTCTTTTAAAACAAGACCCCATAAACCCCAGCTGTGACCTTTGACCTGCCGGTTCAGCCACTTAGGGTCTTGAGTTTGGATCAGCTCTTTTCTTCTGGTCTGGAACTTTCATGTAAAGTTTATAGAGTATGGCCGAAATCATAGTCAAGTCAAGTCAATACCCTCCACTCTTATGGTACAGATCTGAAGGCTTTTTATTATTATAAGCGCTTAATCTTTAAGAAACCTTTTTCTGGTCTGTTAGTGAAATTTGATATGCTCGTAATGTATTCACAGTATGTTAGCTTTATCTGTTTTCTTCATCTATTCCCATCCCCAACCTGGTCTTAAGATGCCTAAATAAAAACGACAGCAAATTATTGCTTTCTAGTGACTGCTGCCTTTATTACAGAAAGTTATTGGCTACAAAGGTATGCTTTATCTCGATTAGTTATTAGATTAGTTAAATTATGAGATACTAAAAGGATTAGTTTAGATTACAAAACTAATAATCGAGAGAGTTGGTCTCTTTAAATCAGTTGTTTGCTGACCTCTGCTGGTTTTGATTTGAAAGTACCATTTTAATTTATGCGTCAACTTATAAAACACAAAAGCAACTTGAAAAATACTTAACATAATTTAAACAGGAGTAATTTCATTCAGAAAACCAAAATGAGCATTAAATAAATAAAATATGATCACATCCTATTTGTTGCATTTGCTAAAATCATTAGAAAGAATAAACAGCCTTTGACCTACCATTTGTCTCCCACATTGTTGTGAGGATTATTTGTAATTAAGTCATTTATAACTGAATATATGTCTGAATATAGGTATTTCTTGACATAAAATGTTCCACAAAGTCTTTCTACTTAAGCTGACTTTAATTCATAGTTTGATGGTTGCTAAGGCGTCTCTTTGTTTCCTCAACAATGTCCCCACTGTGCTCTGTCCACAGGCAGTCTCTGAATGAGAACGTGAAACTCTAGCTGCCTGGCAACATTGTTGTATCCACTGCTCCATGCTGAGCTGGCTTCAATATTTTTTTATTTTGCTCAAACAGCAATTTGAACTCTTTACTGTCTACTTTGTCACGGCTGAATGACAGCCACTCTGCTGTAAGAAAAGTAAGTGATTTTAAGTGATTTTAGGTTTGTTTCCTTTGAAATAAGGCTGATAGAAATAGGTCTTGCTCAATTTATTTATTTATTCATTCATTCTTGATATTGTATTATGTCTTATTATTAAAATAATGCTATATAATTACATTTCTATCACCTAAATCGTGCGCCTTTTGCATATGTAATATGCATTTATATAGATTCTTCATTAAGATGAAATGGAATTTATGCTAATGAAAAGATTATGTAACAATTTTATACAACATATCACTGAAAAAAATGCTGTAATGACAATTTTCACTCAGAAATTGCTTTTAAACTTTTCAAAGTACAAAGAATATGCAAGTAACACACTGAATTAAATGTGAAATAAATGTGAAGTGGAACGACTGAAATGCTATTTTCTTGCAAGCTGTACTCCAGTAATCTTTGTTTTAATTACTACTTGTTTATGGTTTTGTCTCAGATTATTGCTCTGCGCTCAAAGATGTGGCTGATTCACAATGAATCTCCCTGAGCCTTTGGAAACGCCCATGTCTGTTGACCTCAGAAGAAAGCTGCTCTTTTCTGTGAGTCAGAACTTGATCTCAAGCAGGAGTTGTGGACTCATCAATCCACACCCAGTAGTTCCAGTTGATCCATGGAACATAAAAGCCCCAGACTTCACCCCAAAACTGTACAGATCTTCGGGTTTGCCACGGATCAAGAGCAAAACCATTCACCTGGTTAAATCAAACAATAGCGTGGAAGGAAAATCTTTAATTTTGGAAAAGATTAATGATGTTACTCCTGGACTTGAGCAAAAGCGATGTAAAGCACGGCCATTTATCACATTCTACACACCACCAGACTCACTAGAGTCAAAACTGCTGTTTGTGAGAGCAGGGATGTATCCAGTGGGGCCGTACAAAGATCCAAAACCTCATAACTTCAGACCTGTAAGATTCTACTAAGATTATGGCTCACTTTATCTGCATTGCACTACATCAACACTAGATGACAGTCTTTATAAGACATTTAAACACTCCTTATTTGATTGCAGTGTGCTGAGGGAATGCCGGAAATGGTGACTTCTTTAGAAAAGGATCCTGGCTGCTTGATCCTACAGTCTCAGTGCCTAAAAGCAGGTCAAATTACTTGCATTAAGACATCATGTCTGAAAACAGAGGGAAATAAGAATGTTTTTTCAACATTGGTATAAATTGCGTTGCATGTGATTGCCCATGTTTTCCCACTGTAATCAATCTTGTAATTATCGAACAGTCATAAAATCCATAATATAGAGCAAAGGTCGAATGCCTCGTGGCTTTGAAATCAGGCAGTAACCTGTATTACATGTATTACTGATAAAGCTTTGCTTTTTATTTCAATGTCTTCACAGTCAACAACAGCCATCCTGACCTGAACCTTCTGACAGAGACACAGTGAGCAAAATAGACACTTTCAAACCCGCAGAGCTTACATGGGACCCAAGGCTCATACTACCAAAGATGCCATGGCCTCCAAAATCTGCGTCTTATACAGTGAGCACAAAGAGAACACTCATATTCATATTCTACCCTTGAACAGACAGTTTATTAACCTTCTTGGAAACATTTTACTTCCTGTATTATAGAGACATCGCCGCAGAAGAGGAGTATATAGTGCCTTAATGAACCGAGTTGAAGAAAAGCTGACCAACTCTTGGAGGAAATGAATCTGTTTTAAGACAAAAGAAAAAAAATTGTTGTGGTGTGCAGATAAAGCTAGTTTAAACATTAATTTTCTGCTTTGTCTAATGAGTCCTGCAGTTTAATGGAGAACCCCACATTATTGTAAACATCATTATTATACACCTTTATTTTATTTTCTTTTATTGTCTTATTTTTCCCTTGTTTTCGTTTTTTGCTTTCTTTTTTATATATATAAATGTTACAAATAGAGAAAGAAGTTGATGTTTTTTTTGTATTGCACACGAAAAATAAATGTTAGCACTGCATTAAAATAAAAACATAGCCTAGGCCTATTTATATACGCTACTTTTCAAACAAAATGTTTGAATTATTAATTACATTTTTTAAATAATAAAAAACATTTATAGAGAAAATTAAGCTAAAAAGAGGCAACAATTGCAGCAATTTTGTAGCTTTCTCATTTTGTATCTCTTTGCATTAATTATGAGCGCATGACCTCCGCTGACCAATCATTTTAAAGGTAAACAAATGAGCTGCGGCGTGCGTGTGCGTGCAGACGCGCTGGGACTGGGTCAGTAGCACGCAGAGCAGAGCGACAATCAATTACGCTTTCTAGCGAAGTATGAAGTCTGAACGGTGAGCTAACTGAGCGACTGTGGTAAGAGTATAGTTTTAAACATTTCAAATAACAATAAGCAATATGGGCTCCTTTATTTGTGGTAAAAACAAGTTTAGTCAGCGCGTCATGATTCATTCCTGTTGGCTCAAAGCGCGACTGCGGTTCATGCGCTTTAAACGTCCACAGATTTTCTTTAGAGCTGCTGTCACATCGATTAAGTTGATATTTTAATCACGTGCAGATATAGTTACTGTTTAGGTTGGAGTAATATGATGTCTACGTGGACTTTGGGTTACTTCAGAAAAGTTTTGATTCGACAGGTGGACGCGAGTGACTTCTAGGGAAATGCCCTCCCGTCAGCAGAACTCTCTTATCGCTCACTTTTATTGTTAAACCAGCCTATTCATCTGTTCCTAGGAAATATTGCACCATTGAGATATGATTCTGAGCGGTTTGTTCCTATGGGTTTACGGACTCGCATTCATATTAATATAGTTTGATGCGCTCTTTCTAGAAATGTGTATTTGGGGTAAAAGCCTTATTTAATTTATGCCAAACTATCAAATTTGGAGTCGAAATATAGACTTATATTCGGAGACTTTTGAGTTTTTTCTGTATCCTCCTAAATGTACTGTAAATACCTAGAAATAATGTTTATTCATTTGAATGTACACATTTATGCACTGATTTTAACTTCCTTTCAGATAGAGAGGGACAAAATATAAAAAAGTAAAAATAAAAAGGTATTTAAATATCACAAATGTCTTTATTTAGCAATCAAAAATGGTAAACGTTGGAATTTGGTTACTACTGGAAAGCCATGTCATAAGAGCTTAAAGTGGCCAGGCTGGTTTTTGGAACATTGTAGCTGGTTATTTAGGGGTGTAGTGGTTTTCCAGCTTGATCAAGATCGGTCTTGTTAGTCTCAGCCCCACCAGCGGGTAGTCCATTCTTTATCTTGTACAGTGCTTCCCAAACCTGTCCTGGAAGCCCCCCTGCCCTGCACCTTTTGTATGTCTTCCTTATCTAACACACCGATTCCTCTCATCAGCTTGTTAGTAGAGACTGCAAAAACTAAATTGGGTGTGTCTGATTAGGGAGACATACAAAATGTGCAGGACAGGTTTGGGAAGCACTGATCTAGTAGATTGATGATAAGTCAAACATAAAAGCTGTAACTATTGATGGTCTATGCCATGATAGCTCATAACAGTATGATTAACAAACATAATCAGAGAGGTTTTTAAAAATAACCCACTTTACTAGAAAGTATAATTTTGTTTGGAATGTAAAATGGTAAGTTTTTCAAACAGACCCTCACAAATAATTAATTGTGATTTTGCAGCCATGCAAATTGTATTAGATCTTTCAAACGCCATTTTAAAACACCATATGTCTATGTGTGAACTTTTAGGCAAGCACTGGATGTGCATCTGGGGTTTCGGACCTATGGAACATCATCCTAAACTCGTATTGTTCTTATACTCCTGAGGGAAATGGGGAACGGAATATCAGAGCAACCCAACTTTCTCTCCAGTCTCCCGTTCTGTAATTCTCTGCACATCGCTATTCTGGGTCTGGACTTTGCAGGCAAAACGACGGTCCTGTACCGTCTGCAGTTCAATGAGTTTGTCAACACTGTCCCCACCAAAGGTTTCAATGCAGAGAAAGTCAAAGTAGCTCTTGGGGACTCCCAAACAGTGACGTTTCACTTTTGGGACGTTGGCGGCCAGGAGAAACTGCGCCCTCTTTGGAAGTCCTACACACGTGGCACTGATGGCATCATGTTTGTTGTGGACTCTCTGGACGCGGAGAGAATGGAAGAGGCCAAGACAGAGCTTTACAAAATCGTCCGCTCCTCAGAAAATCAAGGAGTGCCTGTGTTGATTATTGCTAACAAGCAGGACTTGAGACAGACTCTGTCACTGTCACAGATAGAGACCATGCTGGCACTCAATGAACTGGGACCCTCTACGCCGTGGCACCTGCAGCCTACTTGCGCCATCATTGGTGACGGTCTCAAAGAGGGACTTGAAAGACTTCATGACATGATCTTAAAACGAAGAAAGATGCTCAAACAGCAAAAAAAGAAAAGATAGACCTTAAATGTATTAAATAAAAGGAGGAAAAAAAGGACAATGCAAGTTGATAGTTGCAAACTTTTTATGTGCCCAGAGTTGGTTAGAACCAACAAGCACTTTAGTTGTTTACTTTCTCATTGTTTACTTCTCTGGTTGTTTACTATCTGTTATAGACTTAGAAATATATAAACTTAATATAAAGATTTTTTTTATCACACTGAAAGGTGATTCTTGTTGGTTTTATTTAGATTGTTCATTTGCAATAAAATGGCTTGTTTATTCTAAATGGTCACATCATGTAATACAGTACTTTAACACATATAGGCCTACCAAATATTATGCCATTTTATGGCCAGGTATCATGTTAAAGGTATAATTTACCCATCAATGAAAAATCTGTGAATGATAACCTATTTACATAATTTTATGTTCATGTTGTTCCCTGAACAATGACTTAAATTTCATTATTTTTTACATTTTGATTATAATTGCAGTCATTTAATGCTCACTTCAAGTTCACAAAAAATGTAATAACAGTTAAATGTAATAGGAATATCCATTTTTCATGCTGTACATTATAATGTTGCGATGCCTACATTGATTTTAGTGTTTGTTGACAATTGTAAAGATTTTAATATAGATTTAACTGTTACAGTCCATAACATTAAAGTAATTATTGGCATATTAGTATGGTGGAGTATTTCAGTATTGGTGCATTCCTAATTACAAGCCATTAGAAAAGACATAATGTACAGCACAAGTTATATGGATTGCTGTTATGATACTTTTATGATGCTTTTGTGTAATGATTCACACCAAATTCATTTTTCACATTTATGCTAAGTCATACAGGTTGGTGAGGAAAATATTTATTTTATTTTTATTTTTGGGTGAACTGTCCCTTTAAAAAACAGTACTTGGAGCCTTGTACCATCACATTCTTCTTTGGTTCAGTAATACTAAGGTGAGAATAGAAAGCAAACGCCTCTGCATCATACAGTATAAGACCTTTGGCCCCCTCTGTCTGTTGTTATCAGATTAGAAATGACCCTTCACCTATGATGTATCCACCTTTGCTGGCATCAGAAACACTGAAAGAGCTCAACTGGAAGGGATTTGTAAGATTTATCTGCTGTGTATCACATGCTCCTCTAAATTCCAGTCCTGCCTCGTAAATCCAGAGCGACTGGGACTCTTACCTCCCCGTTCCATTGATGTCAGTAATGCTGAGCTGGGATGGTGACAGACTGGAAAAAATCTGCTGTGGAGTTTCCTTTCCCACACTTTCGCTAGATTGATACTAAACCACAGGTCAGTATCACACCTGCAGGATTTGGAAACCTGTTAGTTCCCCAGTAAAGTGGCCCTAAAACACTTCTGTAAACTTCAATAACACTTAAATGGTTAGTTCACCCAAAAAAGAAAATTCTGTAATGAATTACTCCCCCTCATGTCACATCAGTGGTTCAACTGTAATTTTACAAAGCGAGAATACTTTTTGTGTGCAAAGAAAACAATAATCTACGTAATCAGCGTTTTTTACGTTCAGCTCTACTGAATGTAAACAACGTAGATTACGTTTTGGGATGCTCTCCAAAATGGCAGAAGATGGTAACTCGGGGAGAAGAATTGTTAAATAAATTATTATGTTATTGTTTTCTTTGTGCACAAAAAGTATTCTCGTAGCTTCGTAAAATTACGGTTGAACCACTGATGTCACATGGCCTATTTTACCGATGTCCTCACTACGTTTCTGGACCTGGGAACATTGCAGTTGCATTACTGTCTATGGAGGGTCAGAGAGCTCTCAGATTGTATCAGAAATATATTAATTTGTGTTCCGAAGATGAACAAAGGTCTTATGGGTTTGGAACGACACGAAGGGTAGTAATTAATGACAGAATTATTGGGGGGGGGGGTGAACTAACCCTTAAATGTATGAATTTCATTTAATAAAATACCACCCTGCTGAAATAAACAGCTCAAACCAGCCAACCAGCTTAGGTCATCTAGGCTGATCATAGCTGGTCAGCGGGCTGTTTTAGAGGGGTTTTGGCCACTTTCTGGTCAGTCTGGGAGAGCAGCTGGAACAACCAGCTTGACCAGAATTGCGATTCTAATCTTATATGTTGCAATTTTGAGTTTATGTCTTGTAATTCTAAGTCTAAGGTTATATGGAACTATTCTGAATTTTTTTCTCAGAATGTCAAGGAAAGCATCAGAATTGTGAGATGAAAAATGTAAAACTATGAGAGAAGTTATAATTACCTTTTATTATTTATTTTTTATCCCATGGCGGAAACCAGTTCCCTACTAGGTCCATAGTGCAGACTTATGCTAAATCTATTTTTCTGCAATTTTTGTTTGGAGAGAAAAAGGGAGTAGGTTATGTGAATGCCCTTTTTTCTTTTCTCTGAACCACTGCTTGTAAAATAATACAATTTAACAGAAAGTAAGTCTTTTTTGTGTTGATACATGGCAGTTTTCTAGAAATTCACAATGCTTTTTGTTGCTTTTAACCGATTGTTGGTACTTTCACGGGTTGAAATCAGTTTTAGACATTGTTTCAAGGAAAACTATGAGCTTGTTGTGTTCAGTTTATCTCAGAAACCCTGCAGTGCAGTCTATGAGATTGTGTGGGAAAGAGAGAGGTGTAGCGACCTGCTCTCCATGAAGGCTCCCCTCACTCCCCCCGTCTGTATCTGATGACAGTGTGTTGGCAGACTGCTTTTGTTCAGCTCTGCTCTCATCTCATTCCAGCCTTAAGGATGAGGTCGGGGTAGATGGGGGTCTAGTTGTTTTTCCTCTGTTCTTTTGTATGAAAACTAATTTCTCAGTGGGTTCAAACGGGTGCTGCACTCTTATTAGACCTCGACAAGTGTTCATTCTGACAAGCATTATTAGATTAGGAGATTTTATGGGCTAAATAAGTAATGTTTTGGTATTTTAGAACTAAGTAAACTTTGTTTTCTGTAACCACAGAAGTCTGTGTTTTATCAGTGTGCTGCCACAGATAATGTGATCACTGCAAAGATCTTAAGCATGTTTAGCATGGTAAATACTGATTGCATTTAATCCCTGTGGATTTAGTTGTCATAAGGACTGTATTCATCCTGATGCTTGTTGGTCCAGCCATGTCTGATCCAGCCTCAGCGATAAATTACTGCATTGAGAAACTAGCTGGTGCTTGTCTCAAAGAATCATTGGTGACGAAGTTCCCACGTTCAAGGAAAAGTTTTTTAAATTGTGATTTCCGGTCCTGTGAAAGTCATGAACATTATCATTTAATAATATATATATATATATATTAAAATGCTATTTATTCCTGTGACAGCAAAGCTGAATTTTTGTGTCGCATGCTCCTTCAGAAATCATCCTAATTTGCTAAAACATTTCTTGTTATAATCAATGTTGTAAACAGTTGTGCGGCTTTTTTAAATGAATATAAAGTTTAAAAGAACAGCATTTATTTGAAATAGTAATGTTGAAATTCATGTCATGATTTGTCATAGCAAAAATAAATAGCACTTTAAAAAATATCCTACTGACCCCAAGTTTTTGAACGTGTGTGTGTGTGTGTGTGTGTGTGTGTTTTAATTGCTTATACAGTATTTATGAATAAATGCTGCAATGAAGGGCAAGGTTTTCGGTAAATAACTAATCATATGGCTTAAGAAGACTATTTATAGCAGTTTTATTTGTATTAATTATTATTATTATTTTTGTGAGCTTGACAGCTTCAGTCTCTTTTCATGTCATAAACATTTACAACATGAAATATCCATACTCTTAAAAGTCTCACTCAGCAAGTGTAGTGTTTCCAGTATTTCCACATTTGAAGTTAAGGAAGTTTTTCTTTGTAATAGTTGTTTATATAGTGTACACATCTGCTGCATTTGTCTTTGTTTCTAGATAATAATAGATGGTTCTTGACTGAGTTACTTAATCTGTCATGCCACATAATTGCTGAAAAGCATTTAAATGATGAATTAAAGTTGTAGTATGAGGAAAGTATTTGTGCACATTAAGGAAAGAATAGCTGAGCAAACAGAGCCTCCTGTGAGTAAAAGAACAACTCGGTCTAGTCAGACTAGTTTTATTCTTTAGAGGAATGTTCTTTTGTGGTGTGCATTCCCCCCCCCCTCTCTTTCCTCCTCACTGTTATAGAATGCTTGCTAAAATTGGTTTAGCTGATAAGTGACACAGTCTCAAAAAATACAGTATATATATGGACCTTTAGTTCGAAAGAAGTCAAAAGTTTAGTTAAAAAATAAGCATGTTATCAAAGGAATGACATGGAAACTTTTGCCATGGAAATCAGATGTGCATATAGCCTTATTTCCACAATGTGGCAATGTTTTTAAAGTACAGAAGAACTCTGAATAAACTGATCATTTTCTTCTGTTGGATAATAAAGCTGCTCAGTAGACAGGTCTCAACAAATATCAACAATACCAAGTATTTTACAATATATTGCAATAGAAATGTACTTTAAGAATGAGTCAGCATGCATGCAGAAGCATGCTGACACCTACACAATCAGCTTTTTATACAACAAAATCCTTTCACACAACATAGTGCCAAAATAGTGCACATGTATGTGTATCAAAGGGTGGATGCCTGTGCAATCTCTTCATCTGAGGTCATTTTCAAGGGAATGAGATTGCACCCCATGTTTACCCGTCTGTCCAATCACAAACTACAAGTGTTGAGAATGAGAGAATGAGCTTTATTGTCCAAGTATGTTTACACATACGAGGAGTTTGTTGTAGTGACAGAAGCTCCACAGTGCAACAGAATGACAGCAACAGGACAAGACACAGACAACAAAAGAACAATATACAAACAGGCGATGTACAAAAAAGCAAAAACACAATGTATAATATAGACAATTATGTGTGTACAGGTCTGATATGTGCAAATTTGAAGTATGCATGATGAATAATCTCTTTTATTAGTTAAAGAGATCACTGTCTTTGCAGAACACCATATAGATTTAAAATGCATTATATATATATATATATATATATATATATAGCAAATAGTTTGGGGTCAATAAGAAATCTTGTATCATGGCTGCATTTATTTGATTAAAATACAGTAATACTGTGAAATATTATTACAATTTAAAATATTGTTTTATAATTTAATATATTGTCAAATGTAATTAGTTTCTGCTAGGGCAATGCTGAATTTTCAGCTTTCAGTTCTAATATGCTGATTTGAAAAAAAAATAATAATTATATATATATACAAAAAATTATATATATATATATATTATTATTATTATCAATGTTGAAAACAGTTGTGCAAATTTTTTTGTGGAAACTGTTATATATTTTCAGTATTTTTTCATTAATAAAAAAATCTAGAAACAAAAATCTTTTGTAACATAAATGTCTTCACTGTTTTAATCAATTTGTGCATCCTTTCTGAATAAAATTATTTATATATATATATATATATGTAAGAAATCTTATGGATGGAAAACATTTGAAGGGCATTGTCCGTATTTAAATCACTTTGTGGTTAGAAGAAGACTTACAGAGAGTCATATGTCTAAAGTACTTGTGTGATTTTTTTTTTAATTTTTTATTTTCATGTTGGAGTTTCACAGCCCCAGTCTCCTTTCACTTTCATTACATTGGAAAAACATTGGATATTCTCCAGAAATCATGGCATGAATGACATGAGGGTGAGTAACTGACAGAATTTAATTTTTGCATGAATAATGTAGCTTTATCATAACATTTTAATGCAGATATCTGTATAAAATCACAAACACATTGCCTGCCTTCTGAAGAGTGTGCACATGTGAGATAAAGACGTCTTCAATATTAACAGGAAAGACAGGAACGCAGTCATCCAAGCCAAAAGTGCAGCGTATCTTTGTTCTGTATATGTTTACCTTCTAACTAGACCACTCAGTTGAAGAACAACAATGTTTTCTCTCTCACTTTCTAAAGCGCAGCTGTTTGCAGGTCTTTTCCAGCCCTGAGGAACAGACTGCTGTTCTCACCTCTGGAGCTGTGAGCTACTTGAGCTCGCTTGCCTGTGCAAACAAAATCCAAGGGTCCTTTGGGGGACTCGGTGACGAGGGCACTGTTGTGGTTTTCTGTGTGCTGTAGCAAAACCTTTTTTTCCACAGGGTGCAGGTGCTTCCTTCTGAGGAAATCAGAGGTGTGTTAACTGTGTTATCAGCAACTCTTTCAGTGAAGAATAAACAACGATCACATGCATAACAGGAATCTTGCTCTGTCGGATACACGCTTACCCTAAATGCTGATCTAAGGTCAGTGCAACCTACCTGGATTCGTATCAGAATGTTAAATTGCATCAGCACTTTAGGTCAAGTTATCTAAAACTGCCTTGTTACAGGGAGGAAATCCTGTCCATTGCTATTTGGTCACATGGCCTGTGTAAATAAAGACTCTGTAAATGATCTACCATGTAAATAATCTTCATCACTGCATGACTTATGCATTCTCATCTCGTCTCTCATCTGATAGCACGAAAGGAAGTTGAATTTTTTGGCTTCACTGCATCTCATGAGAATGAGTTTGTTTATCAAGGGCCTATATGTGACTAAGAGAAGATTAGATTAGTTGGGTAATAATTATCTTCTGTTAATAAAGAAATGTGACACTACAGATATTAGAAACTTATATTTTTAGACTTAATGAAACTTGTTAACATTTTACTTGATAAAACATATCTAAATCAACATATTTCCATCCAATACCAATTGATCTAATGTATTTATTTATTGTTTGTTTTATTATATTAATTTTAGTAATTAAATAAATGGCATATCTTTATGATATTAATAATGAAATATATTAATTTGAGTAATTAAATAAATGATTTATTGCTTAGATTTGTAAATATTATTTACAGTAACTATATCAATAAATATGAATTAACAATGAAAAATACTTATTTTTAACGACTATAAAAATCAAACGTTGTGTTTTTAATGTTATTTAACTGACCTGAGCTAACATTAAAAAACATTGAACAGTTGTATTAATGTATTACTGACTAACATGAACAAAGATTAATAAATACAGTAACAAATGTGTTGCTCAATGTTAGTTAATGTTTACTAACATTGATAATGCATTAAGTGTTAACTAATAGACCTCATTGTAAAATGTTTACCCATTTTTATTGTTCTTTTTATAATATTACAATTGTCATGACCTGCATGTTTTTATGTTGCTTCGAATAAAATAATTTACTAAATTAATAATTGAATGATTGTAAATATACATTTTTCTATTTTCATCTTACTGTTCAAAGTACGCTGACAAAGAAAATGGTGTAGAAAAAAACATTTCAGTAAGAAACTGCAAGTAACATTGAACTAAACATGTCAATTTTGATACAAAAAGACTGAAATATTATTTTCTAGTAAAAGATACACCGATAATAGTTTTATTGGCATAAAACCATTTTTGCGCTCTATTTATAAACACCCATTTCCTACAGTCTGACACGCTCACAATAACCAGTGATAGACACATGAACACCAATAACAGCGACCATGTAGCCATAACACAATTCTTAACCCTATTTTCTAAATGACAAACAAAAAGGAGGAAAACATCCCTATCAGTCAGTTTTACGTAATGACTCTGATCCTCTGTTTCTGCTACATCCTGCCATGTTAACAGGTCTTCATTACCAGTGACTCATTTCCTTTGAGGATGTTACACGTGGTGAACATGACTTGATTAGCGCCACACACATGCACACACTCACACACTCTGATACAATTAAGGGAAAGAGACTTCTGACATGATGTTCTGTCAGACGCCCCACAGTGCCCGCAGTATACTTTCCCCTTACTGGAGAGGATGCAGCTGCTAAACGTGAAAACTAAAAGTACCTTCACAAGGGACACAGTTCATTCCAGTAAGCTGTAACCTCAACATAATCAAAAAGAATGTCAATTTAGCATTATTCAAAAAATATAGCTTGATATGTACCATATATGCTATATTCAGCTATGAGAATCCTGACAAAATCCAATATGTACATGAGTTTGTTTCCTCATCTGAACATTATTTAGAAATACATTGCTGACCAATGGATCATTTGCAGTGAATGGGTGCCGTCAGAATGAGAGTCCAAACAGCTGATAAAAACATCACAATCATCTACAAGTAATCCACACAACTTCAGTACATCAATTAATGTCTTGTAATGCGAAAAAGCTGCATGTTTGTCAGAAACAAATTCATCATTAAGAACATTTAACTGTCACTAATGGCCAAAATATAAGCCCATAGTCCATAATAACCCTTCCTCCAGTGAAAAAGTCCCTGTTGTCCTCTCACATCAAATCCACCAACATGTTTTTTAGAACTGTTTTGGACTCTTTGCTTGTAAATTGGTGCTTGATCTGTGCATTTTTTCTCCTGATTCAGATGAGATGATCCTTTTCTCTGGAGAAATCAATATAGAGAGGACTCTGCAGGTATTTTAGCTGGAAGTAATAGCCAGAAGTTGAAAATGTCTTAGTGATGGATTTGTATATTATAAATCCGCAGCTTGTGTTTTATTGTGATGTTTTTATCATCTGTTTGGACTCTCCTTCTGACGGCACCCATTCACTGCAGAGGATACACTGGTGAGCAAGCGATTTAATAAGACTATACATTTCTCCAAATCTGCTCTAATAAACAAACTAATTTATATCTTAAATGACCTGGGGGTGAGTACATTTTCAGCAAATGTTCATTTTTGGGCTAACATTGAGGAATGGTGTTATAAATGAACATAACCAAAGCTATACAATGTGTTTGTTGTTAGTTCAGAGTGCTTAATGCATCAACAAATTTAAACATACAAAGCAAAGTGAAATCATATTGAAAATGTCAATGTTTTTGTACAGGAAAAATCATGTGATAATGATTAGGTCGGTTTCAGTAAAAACCCCTAAGCAGCTTATGTATCATATGGCATAACTGTGTGAAACTAAGTATTTCATATATTTTCTGAAGTGGGATTTCTTCTGCTTAAACTTTCCCATGGAAAGCAGTGGGATGTTGTTGTTCGGTAAAAACACATGGATCTATGTATAATCTATGCAATTTATAGCTTGCTTTTTTTTGTAATGTAGCACCAACATGGTTTAAATCAATCTAAAAGATTTACTTAATCAAATATTATAGGCTACAGAGTGTAGGCCTGATCGGCGAGCACCATACCAGGATCCAGACACAACCACATTTCCTCAGCTCTGATAAAGACCCCCCGGAGACCCGAGTCTCCTGTTTACAGTGAGCAGTTTTGGTGTAATAAATGTTGATTTTGTTCAGGACATAATTAGTGCTGTGCGCTTTGAAGCCATGAGCGTGGGCAAACATGTTCACCAGTCTCAACAGTGCGCTGTGACATCCTCTAGGGATTAAAGTTACTGCAGAGTCCCTACAGCACAGCAATTATGCTATATGCTAATAATGATTACATCTCTCTGCTTCTTTTGCCTCTTAATTTGGCTGATTAGACTGTCAACGTCACTGCTTCCACACAGATAAACCCGCATTGACAGCCTCCTCACACAGCTAGGCTTTTAACTTTTGTCTTTCAAAAGACCGTTTTTAGGCGATAAAACATAAGTGTTTTTGTCTGCCATTAGTCTTGCTTTCATGAGACAATTCTCGATTACACGTGTTATTGTTATTCTCCTGTAATTTATGAATAGGAGAACTTTTTATTGAATTATAATTTTTTTAACAAAGTGCCTTTAAGAGTATTTTTCTGTAGAAAGCTGCATTGCCTACTACTGGTGATAAGTTGTCATTACTTCTAATTGTAGTTGAAAGCAGGTGGGAAGGAAATGTATTCATATATATATTTTTAATTAGTAGGTTTAATAATTCAAAATGGGAAATAGATGACATCAAAGAAAGAATAATTGGTATGATAAGCTGACATGAATGTTCGTTGTCAATGATTATTGTCAAGTTACACAGCAAGAAATGCACAAACCGTATCAAATAGATGTTTGTTTTTTATAGAAAACAGTGTGTTTGAATAACAACTATTTAAAAATTAAACAAAACTTCTACTCAATGCGCATGTACCTTATTTACACCAAAAATATAAGTTTCACTCATTGATAGTAAATTTCACAAATAATTACAACAAAATGGCAAGCAACAAATATTGAAGTAGAAAGAGTAGTATTTCTTTAGTGAATTATTTAATGTATGTCACTTAGTTGACAAGGAAACATTTCAAATTTCCTTTTAGGTTTTTAAGTTTAGATTTTTTTTTCATTTAATATGTTTATTTTATGATATATATATATATATATATATATAATCTTGAAGGCAACAAGCTTTTCAGGTTCTCCTGAAAATCAGCATGTGCACCACAATGGTTAACAGTAGGGGTGGTGTTGCTTTGGTGTTGTGCTATAATTAGTTTGTGCCAAATACAATTGCTTTCAAGCCAACGAGTTCAGCTTTAGTCTCATGAAAGTCTCAGTTTTCTTCCAAATTGCTTTAGTGGCTTTCTGTAGCTTTCCAAAGAAGATGAATCTGTGTCCAGATGTAATTTTCTCCCATTACAATTGATGTGGCGTGATTTTATAGCATCTGTATTTTCCCCCAAACCTTTTCACCATTCTCTTTCAAACAACCCCTGTTGTAGTTATGAGAGAGAGATAATTACTGTACTCATGAATTGAGCATAGGTTGATCTTGAAATGAACACCAGGTGTACCTTGTTAACATGTTTAGTGTGACTTCCCATGATAATTGATTTCTTCACCCAATTTAGGCTGATAAAACACAGCGGGATGAATACTTTTCAATTAAGCCACTTTTGTTTTTCACATAGTTAATTCTTAAGACAATTTCCCCTTTTTTCCCTTTAAAAATTTTAATAGCGGTGGAAAATATAATTTAAATACGCCTTAATTTGTCTGTTTTTTGTCTGTTAACAGTCCAGGCTATTACTTATTAATGTTTGTAAGATTCATATAACTATATGAACTTTTATCTGTTTTTTTCCAATATCAAACAGATAAATACTGACGTACAGTATTTAATAAGCTAATATTTAATTAGACAATAATATTTATGGCAGTGTAAAACACTGGGCTCCATGGTGCGCCTGCGCACTTCCATGCTCTAGATGGCGCCATTGCGCCTCGAAAGAAAGCATCACGCCACCTATGACAAAAAAGTGTAGTAGTCTATTGTAATTCAGTTTGGAATAAAAAGTAGTATTTATATATAGCTACACATAATATATGCTTGCTCAATTTTATGCTGATTACTGAAAATAAACTGCTTTTTGATATAATTTGTGGATGGATTATATTTGAATGGTGACCAAAAATATTAAAATATCTACAAGGCCACATGTCATTAGATAACTTTGCAAATAATCTCGGCCTGAAATTTGTTTTCCTCTCTCACTCCTCTCTCTGTCTGGCTCTACACAAATAACACTTCGCAGCTTGCAGCTCTCTCTCTCTCTCTCTCTCTCTCTCTCTCTCGCGCGCTCAGCGCAAACAACAACACTTGTTCGTGCGCGCGGCAGGCTGCTTGATATGCACGCTCACAGCCGCACGCTAGGCCATCGCTTTCTGCCAGCCTTGTGATTAATTAACATCCAGTTCGTAACCCCTCAAATTAGCGCCGGAGCACACGGGCTAATGAGCTCACTGTGATCCTGTAGGTTACAATAACTCCATCAGACCCAGCTAGGAGACTGCGCATCGGACTACAGTTGCGCGCAAAAGTTGTAACAATGGTAGACTGACTGATAATTAAATAGGTCAGACCAAGGCTACTCGTCACACTTTTGCTCTGGTTTATTTTTGAAAGTCAGTTACTGTATAGGGTCAAAAACAAGCTATGGAACATTTCCATTGTTGGACAGGAAAAAAGATTCACTGAACACATGTTGACCTTTCTTCAACAATAGCGGGGCATGTTGTCACACTTTATGAGGTAAGTTGTCACAAATAGTGTTAAATTGTATGCTATTTTATGGACCGTATGAAATTGTATTTTTTTATAAATATTTTCAGAATCAAAGAAAGACAAGTATCTCCCTCTCTCTTCTCGCTCTCTCTTATATATATATACTGTTTTGAAGGAAATAAAAAAATATATTTTTTAATTAAACTTCTAATTTAAGAGGTTTTTGAACTAGAACCAACACAAAACTACTGCTGGAAAAAGCCTGCATTTGTATAACTGGACTTTTGAGTCACAACCGTGTAGTTATACAGTATATTTATTTTGTACTGTTGGTCTGAATGTCAGACATAACAAAATAAGTCATTTTTGAGTCATTGTGTCAGCATTCCTTAACACTGTGGCCTTTTTTCTGCTCATATTGCAATTAGTGTTTTTTTGAGTCACGGCTTGATATCATCAGAATTTAGGCCTCATAAGCCTCTGTCATTTTGAATCTCCCTTATGCTGAGTTTTTCAAAATTGCTAGGTTGTAGTTCTAAATGCACAAGTACTTGTTTCAATCTCATAAGTGTTACTGCACTGGACTGGATGAATTCCCATATTACGTGTGTTTGTCGTTGGGCACAGGACTGGCACAAGGTGGTAAGGAGGGTTTGACAAAGACATTGGCACCCAGATTGGCTGGTATTAATAAAACTGTAAGAATAGCTAATATTTTCAATTACCTTTAAGTAAAACCTGTGCAGTTAAAAACAAAATAAAAATAATTTACTAAAGTCATATATGATTTTAATAGAATAATTCTTTAACTTTATATAGAATTATATCATGCTATATTACACAGAAATATAAAGACATTAAATCCATAAAATGCTGTAAAACTATTAGCACATGTAAAATAAAAGTTAAGACATATAATGGGTTGTAGAGAAATGTAATTAATTAAAAAAACAGGTTAACTATTTGACCCCATTAACAACTCTGTTGTTAACGAATGCACCGACAACACGCATGTTTCTGTGCTCACGTGTTCGCATGTGCACCAGCTATACCCATCCCACGGGACGCCATTAATCCATCCCACAGCCATTTTCATTGGGTGAGGGAGGGGGGTATCGAAGTTTTTAGTTCACTCTTTTAAACACGAAATGCCATATTTATAAGCCCGTATTTATAAACACATTTGCATAGATCAAGATGAAAAAGTTGTTTGAATTGGGGGCCATTTGCATTTGGCGAAACATATGGCAGAGCTGCGGAAGCCACGGGCCATGCCTTCATTAAGCCAGCTCCATTTCATCAGAGCGGAGCGCTCCCCACCACGCTCCCCCGCCGAGCCGCCTTCTGTCCCCGAAGGTTCCACTGACAGGGGACAATATGTCCCCAAGGTGAAACGCACCCCGGTCCCAATGATTATTTAATCTGACTCACGCACCGCTCCTTAAGGGGAAGGGACAGAGAGGGACAAAGTGGTGCTTTTTTTTTAAACTAGTCGTATGGAAGCGCTGATCTACAGGCGAGGCGGCTGACACGTGTTGGCTGAGGATAACACGGTGTTTAGTTTGGCTACGAGTGCATGCCGAAGGAGACGACTTTCGGAGGGAGTTGGGTAGCGCACGTTTATGGCATGCGGCCTCCTTTGCTTTTTCTCGGTCCTAGCAATAAACAGAAGTGCATGTACACAGTCATATTGTTCACAGGCATGGCACACTGGATTACAAACAAGTCCACTGAACTCTGTCTATTACGTATGTAATATTAGGCATACAGATCCAGGAAGGCCTATACTTTGTACCTGGACAATTAGCATTCCCATTCATTATTTTGCCGTATTTTTAGTCTTATTAATGAAAATGTTAATTAATGACATTATTTGGTAATTACACATATTATCAACTCTAAAATGGTTAAATTAAATATTATCCTTGTTTTCAGTTTGGTAAGCAAGCTAACAGCTTAACCTTTAGCATAACATAGTGCTAACAGGTTAAGAAAATCTCTTGTAATTAGTCAGAATAAGGCATTACAGTAATATTATTAATACATTTTTGCAGACATAAAGGATTTGTATTTTTTATTTTACTCTGTAGCCGCAGGAAAATGCTGATTGGTTGAGGACACCACAAGAACGAACCCTTTGCTAAAAACTCTCCTGAGCTGTGATGTGGTAAGGAATAAAAATCCATAAAAAATAAGGACGACATAAAAAATGAATTCCTGAATTCTGGAAATGTTGGGACGTTTTTTATTTTTATTTTAATAAAATGAAAACTAAAAGACTTTCAAATCACATGAGCCAAAATTTTATTCACAATAGAACATAACCATAGCAAAAACCATAACATGTTTAAATGGAGAAATGTTACACTTTTATCCAATAAATGAGCTCATTTTAAATTGGATGCCTTCTACAGGTCTCAAAAAAGTTAGCACGGGGGCAACAAAGGGCTGAAAAAGCAAGACATTTTGAAATGATTCAGCCGGGAGAACATCTAGCAACTAATTAAGTTAATTGACATCAGGTCTGTAACATGATTAGCTATAAAAAGGATGTCTTAGAGAGGCAGAGTCTCTCAGAAGGTAAAGATGGGCAGAGGCTCTCCAATCTGTGAAAGAGTGCGTAAAAAGATTGTGGAATACTTTAAAAACAATGTTCCTCAATGTCAAATTGCAAAGGCTTTGCAAATCTCATCGTCTACAGTGCATAACATCTTCAACAGATTCAGAGAAACCGGATAAATATCTGTACATAAGGGACAAGGCCGAAGACCTTTGTTGGATGCCCGTGGTCTTCGGGCCCTCATGATTCTGTCATTGATATTACTAAATGGGCCCAGGAATACTTCCAGAAACCACTGTCGGTAAACACAATCCACTGTGCCATCTCCAGATGGCAACTAAAACTCTATCATGCAAAAAGGAAGCTATATGTGAACATGGTCCAGAAGCGCTGTTGTGTCCTGTGGGCCAAGGCTCATTTAAAATGGACCGTTTCAAAGTGAAAAAGGGTTCTATGGTCAGACGAGTTAAAATTTGACATTCTTGTTGAAATCGCAGATGCCGTGTCCTCCGGGCTAAAGAGGAGGAAGACCTTCCAGCGTGTTATCAGCGTTCAGTTCAAAAGCCAGCATCTCTGATGGTATGGGGGTGCATAAGTGCATACGGTATGGGCAGCTTGCATGTTTTGGAAGGCACTATGAATGCTGAAAAGTATATAAAGGTTTTAGAGCAACATATGCTCCCCTCCAGACGACGTCTATTTCAGGGAAGGCCTAGTGTATTTCAGCAGGACAATACAAAACCACATACTGCAGCTATTACAACAGCATGGCTTCGTAGTTGAAGAGTCCGGGTGCCGAATTGGCCTGCCTGCAGTCCAGATCTTTCACCTATAGAGAACATTTGGCGCATTATTAAACGAAAAATACGTCAAAGATGACCACGAACTCTTCAGCAGCTGAAAACTTATATCAGGCAAGAATGGGACCAAACTCCAACACCAAAACCTGGATGCCCAGACGTCTTCAAACTGTTTTGAAAAGAAGAGGAGATACTGCACCATGGTAAACATGACCCCGTCCCAACTATTTTGAGACCTGTTGCAGGCGTCAAATTTCAAATGAGCTCATTTTGTGCATAAAATTGTAAAATTTCACAGTTTAAACATTTGTTATGTTATCTATGTTCTATTGTGAATAAAATATTGGCTCATGTGATTGGAAATTCTTTTAGTTTTCATTTTATTTAAATTTAAAAAACGTCCCAACATTTCCGGAATTTGGGTGGTGTATAAATATTAATGAAGTCCCCATATCACATTAATAGCCCCTTAAAAATCTGTTTAGAAACTGGTTTAGTATAATTGAAATATTTTATGTGATATAATTTTGTGATTTAAATATTTGCAATTGATATTTTGCATAAAATTGTATTTTATCAGAATGTACAGCTACTTTTTTTAAACTGTCGTCATTGATGCTTTTGCCTCCAGAATGGTGTAGTTACTGCATCTTCCAGCAGAGACAGGAGCTACGTGTCCTGCTTTTTAAAAAATCTGGCTTTGTTTTGAATGTCATTTAATATAAGCACAAATAGCTATTGAACATACTGAACTTTCGTCAACATTAGCAGAGTGTGTTATCTTACTCTATGCGGGAATTGTTCCTATGGAAAATGTAGGATATTTAATGGATTTAGAGCTTTATCCTATTATTTTGTGAATAAAGGTACAGCAACATCGTAAAAGGTATAGCACAAAAATGTCAAACAATTGTTCTAGAAAATAGAAACTGTGATTTAATGAGTTGTTTGTAATTTTATTTGAACATATATTACTACTGCATGAATTCATTAATTGAATAGTTGCAATTTGATGTGTTGTATAAAGTATTTCATCAGAATAGTGTGCATGGCTACTTTTAAACTGCCCTCAATGAATACATATGCTTCCCCATATTTGTGAAGTTATGGCATCTACCAGCAGGGGCAAATTTCTGAAGCTTACCTATGAAACCTTGACCCTGTGTTCAGTCCTGAACATAAACAGCTTCTTGTGTTTGTGTGTTCAACTCTCATAAAAAGCCTCTTCAGCAAGTAGGTTAATGTGTTTGGACATGTAATAACCGCTCTGGTTGTAGCCTTTCATAACCATGTGTGTATGTGTTATTCTCAGTGCTAAAACTCACAAGCAGAGGCATAAATAGACTCTTCTCTCTCCAGGTTTTGATGCTGGCAGATTTCTTGGTATTTGCAGAACTAATTGCATTTTCACTGTTACTAAATTTAGGCCCAGGTGTCTGTTATAGCATATGGTCCAGACATATCCACATATGACCACCTGTGGGTTTAAAAAAACAGATGCAAATGTTAATGTTTTTCATTTGGACAAGACCACCTATTGCCGTTTATATCATGAGAGCAATAATTCAGTTAAGATAAAAGTTTAGGAAAGCTCACAAGTGTGTTTTTGCCCTGTGAAGTTCATATTGAGTAGCTTGTTGAAAGTCACAGTTTCAAACTTCTCCAACATCATCCTTCCTCCTAGTTCCATTTAGAAATTATGTATTAAACATAAGACATGTAAAATGTTTGCTTCGATCATTCGGTTGAAACTTTTCATGGACAGCTTTCTTTCTGACAGCATAACAAATGACTTAAAACACATGAGATCGCGTCAGCAGCCGCCGCTGTCGCCTGGGCCCTGGAGAAACAGACTTTATAAACGCTGGGCTTTGCTGTTAAATACACATCCAATTCAAAATACTAGTTTAATTAATCTGCCACTATGATAATGAATCAAGTTGAACCAATAACTAGACTTCTGCTCGTTATTCAGGGCGGCAGTGGCGGCGAGTAACCCTAATATTTTCTTGTCGTTTAACTGAAGTTTAGATCCGAGGGCTTGCGGTATAGCTGCTTTATTAAGCCACGATTCTACATATTCCAGCTGGGAAAAAGCATCCAGTCCTTTTAATAAGTAATGATTGCCGAAGATCAGAGGAACCGTACAGTAGAGCAAAACAAGTTAAGCGCGAGTTTTGATAATGATGCTTAATAATTCAAAGTGTGTAATTATCCCTTTATGGGGAAGCACAACAGCGGCGGGATGCTGAAGGCACGTTGGCAGTTAGTGCAAGATCGAGGTCAACAGATCAAACCTGGACCCGGGTGAAGGGTGAGGTGGTGACCATTTAAGAAGAATACTATTGAAACTTGTCCTGTTAATTTTTCTTCTTTTTAGACACAAAATGTTTTGTAAACTAATCCAGATCATGGTTTTATTCTCTCATCCAACTTAGTAAGGTACATCCTGAGACGCTTTTTATTGAAAAGAGCTCAGAATGGACTCTTTAATTTAATTTAATTTAAATGTATGCTGGACCTTAATGATTTTTTTTAATATTAATTAATTATTTATATAAAAACCCACTATTTCTAAAGCATTTTAAACCGTATTTTTGCAGTTCAAATTTATGTTAGATTGTGGCTATTTTATTATTATTATTTTATATATATATATATATTTTTTTTTTTTTGCTCAAATGTTTCCATGATTTTTCCCCCCCTGAGGTTGAAAATGAGTCAAGATGTTATCTCTTTATGGAGGGACGGTCTTTCCTAATTTTGACTTTGAAAAATCTTTAAATATCTTTGGTAATGTAATATTGAAAATAATTCAAAGTTTCGCTGCTTTGTTATTTTGTTCGACCTCGATATCAGAGTCCCCTTCTTTCCTTTTTTAAAATTCATTTTATTCACTTGTTATCTTGAGGTCTGAGGTTATTTGATGTTATCTTCTCATGGAGAGACAGCATGCTCACCTGCTTTTGACTGTAAGCAATCTCTTGAAATCTCTTTTGTAATGGAATGCATTTGTAACATAATTCTAGGTTTCGCTGCTTTGTTATTTTGTCCGACCTCGAGCTCAGGGTCCCCTTCTTTCCTGTTTTCTTCATGCCGCTCTTGACTTTGCCCAGACCTCTTGTTTCCCACATTTTGGTGTTGCCAAAGGTCCTGAATTTGCAACTCAAATAATTGGGATTAATCGTCTCGCTAATCACTGTATTTGTTCTCACTCCATTTGTGTTTCACAATACGTGGGGAGGAGAAGAAGGGGAAAAAAGCTGAAAAGAATCAGTTCTCCTATTAAATCACTATCTTTCAACAAGCAGCTCTCTCTATTCACGTGAGAGGGCATTCAAAGAGGGCTGCTTGGCACTCATTGTTTGGTTAAATGAGTAATCATAACATCAATGAGCCGCTGAAATGCAACGCAGAGCACATTGACAACCTTTGTGCCCCCATGAGGAGGGGGGAGCTAATTTGATCACCGTGATCTGGGCTTCTTTCAGCCACGCGCCACCACAGCCAACAGCTGGAGGGGGTCGGTGCCCTGAACGCACGCCAAAAAGAAGAACCATGATCAAACCTCTATTGAAAGAATGAGAGATGCGCCTCAATAGCCTCAGCTTTTACAGGACGCCACTTTCAAAAGCCGCAGCGCTCTCGCTCGTGGGCTTCAGGCCAGTATCAAGCACCGTTTCTTGCTAGTGTCATGAAGAATTGTCTCACAATCGGTTGTTCAGCCCTGTGAACCCTAATTGCCAGATGGTGGATATTTATCTCCCCCTTCTTCTCTTGAAAGTTGCATTAATTGCAGGGCTGCCCGGGGGCTGAGTCGCACTGATCAGAGTGATAGGAGACGCCGTGACCCTGATTAAACCCCCCACCCGCATCCAAACACCCCGGTGCCAGGCCTTCCCAGCGAAGGTGGCTCTGACGTTCGGAGGGGGTTGGTGCGACCGCCTCACCCAATCATTTGCCTATCAAGCCACCTGGGCCTTGACACTTCGGAGGGGGTGGGGGGAGCGTGCGCTTGCGAATGCGGGCGAGCTTCGGGGTGAATGACTCCGGTGCATTGGGGAGAGGAGGGTTTAGACCCCCTACACCCCCTCCAGCCCTTAACGGCTGCACCCTCTCTCCGAGCCTGGGCTCGTTTACATATCTTCCAGAGATGTAATTGAATTAAATGAAGCTTCTGGAGGGCAGCTGTGGCAGCTGCTGTTTGTGGCATGTCAAAAGGCCCAGCACTTTAAGAGCACTTGCATATGCTCCAAATTAGCAGGTCAGATAGGCGCACGCTCTCGATGACAGGGGCAATGCTGCCAGCGCAACAAGGGGCCCGCAGCTGTGGGCAATTCAGCCTGATGGGCCTTTATTACGGGTACATTATCAGTGTGTGTGCGTGCGTGTTGGTTAAAGGGTGAACCATGTGCCAGTGTGCTGCAGGTCACTGATAGTAGGGAGGACTAACTGTCCTACCGGAGGCTAATTATTTGTGTGGACCCTGGGTCAGCGAGTGATTTGAGTTTGATTTGACAACATTTAATAGGTGCTAACTGCTGTTTGGGTAGCTGGAACTGTGCGTTTTCATTTCGAGTCACCTTAGTGACTCCACTGATATGCCTAATAGTTTCATTATGCAAACTGGAATATGTAAAGGCAGTTATCGAAAGCCAAATACCTTGATGGATGCAGAATTAAAAAGGCACAAAAGCTAAGCAATTTCAGTTGAAATCATTTTTATACATAATGTTATAATAAAAGGTGGAAGTATGGAAATTATGTAGTTACTATTTAATCATTTTATTTTATGAAGGGGTTTAAATGTGTGCTGAATGGTTTTTGTTTTGTCGTTATTAATTAATTATATAAAAACATGCTTAATGTATTGTTGCAGTGCAGATGGTTACTTTTCCCTGACTGTTTTATTTTATTTTATATTTAATTTCATTGAAGGAGTTCAAATTATTCTGGATCTTTTTTTTAATTATCATTAATTACCTAAAAAAAAATTTTAAACATTGTTGCAGGTCAGATGTATGTTGGATACTGGTTGGCTGCATTTCCTTCAATATTTAATTTAATTTTATTGTTTTCTTTTATTTTGCTTCAAAACATTTAAAGTGTAAGCATAAACATAAGTTTGTAAAAATTGCATGAGAAAATTAAAAACAACTAAAGCCTGATTGCTTTTGACTGGTTTTGTACATACTCTACATTTGTAGACCCACATTTATCTTCAGAACTTCACAGTTTATTTTCTCCAGAGTCAGTTCAGTCAGCTTTCACTGATATTGCCAGAATTTGTGCTCAAACCCCTGTAATCTACAGGGAAAATATTTACACATTGTGTAATTTGTGAGAAAAAGTGTTAAATAATTTCCATACTTGTGTCAATACTTCATGTAATGAATCTAATCGTATATTTGTCACACAGAGGTATCACTTTGCATGCGACAAGAACTTGCTTTGCTTTGGTTTCCTGGGAGATGCTGTGATATTTAAATAATACTTGTCATAGACTAATCAGCTGTCGTGAACAATTACCTAATAGCTTGTCAATCAAAAGCTGTCAGTCAAAAAAGTGTTTTGCAATTAAGCTATTTTTATTCTGAATTGGCTGATGTTTATGAGAAATGCAGTCTTATGTAATTGCCGTGAGAGTTACCTGAGAGGAGTTCTGTCTAATTAGCCTCCAGTGTGATTGAGAAGCGACTGACTCCTGAACTCCCAGGATAATGGGAAGCAAAAAAGGCTGGATAACACAAAAAGGTTGTTTATCGTACCATATTTATACAGCTACAGCACTGCTTTTAATAATACCTTTCAATAATAATTACATTATAATATTGAGGTTCTATTAATGTTAGTAACACTTTGAAATTAAGTGTTACCGAAACAGGTATATCATTGTGAAGCAACAGTACAGAATGCATTTATGAGAATAATTATAAAACCTTTAAAGGAATAGTTCACCCAAAAATGGAAATTTGCTGAAAATACTCACCCTCAGGTCATCCAAAATGTAGATGATTTTTTTTTCTCCATTGGAACAGATTTGGAGAAATGTAGCATTATATAATTTACCTCATGTATAGTGAATGGGTGCCGTCAGAATGAGAATCCAAACAGCTTATAAAAACAATAATCACAAGGTTTTTTAAGTTCAAACCATTGATTCTGGCCAAAACACCAATCAATAAACAATATTAATGCTTCTTCCAGTGAAAAAGTCCACCCCCTGTTGTCCTCTCACATCAAATTCACAGACATATAAGTTTAGAACTGTTTTGGACTGCTTTTGCTTGTAAGCAGTGCTTAATCTATGCATATTTCTCTCCTAATTCTGGCAAGACGACGACTTCACTGCAGTAGATTTATGGGTAGAGGACTTGTATTTCAGTCGGACGCAATGCTTTTTGCTTCACAAGTCATTAACTAATGGACTGGAGTCATGTGGATTACTTATTAATTATTTTGATGTTTTTATCAGCTGTTTGGACTCCCATTCTGACGGCACCCATTCACTGCAGGATCCATTGATGAGCAAGTGATTTAAAGCTAAATTTATCCAAATGAAGAAATAAACTCATCTAATCTTGGATGGCCTGAGGGCTACTACGTTTTAAGCTAATTTTCAGTTTGAAAATGCAAATGATCATAAATTGTGGCATTCTAAACCTGTCTTGTCAAACACCAAACAAGATGTACACCAAAATGATTAAGCTGCTTTTTCCAATTCAACAAAAGTGAATGGGGTCAAGCTCCAAAAAGCATTATTAAAGCATAATAAAAAGCATTCCATATGACTTGTGCACTATATTCGAAGTCTTCCAAAGCTATGTAATATCCTTGTGTGCACTTTTTGAGAAATTATTCACTGAAAATCTTTTTTTGTAGGAAAAAGAGCTGCTGACACATCCAACATCCCTTCAAAAGACACGCGGGTGAGTAAATGATTTTAACATCATGTCATTTATAAATGTTCTTATTGTGAGGTCTTGATCGTCTCTCTTTATATGCGTTGGCCGTCATAGTTTAAGTGGAGGCCCAGCGTCTTTATTGAGGCTCTCAGTTCCAATTAGATGTTGTGTAAAGCACAAAGTCTGTGACTCAGCTGTTTGCGCGGTGCGTTATAAAAGAATGGCAGCAGAGCGGCAGCAAACAGCGCCGTTAAAAATGCATGAGGTGCTACCCTGCGCTGCTCTCGCTGCGTCGAATAGAGCTATCACGGCTGCCTGTTATCTCCAGAACCCCCAGGTAGAAATGGTAATGATACTACTTAACACCGCTGCACATATGGAGGGAAAATGGAAATGCCAACAGCACCTCAACTATAAAGAAAATCAAATTGAAATATTAATCCGCTGATTAATATAACATTACGAGAGCCCATTCTCTTTGTTGTTTAACAACAAAGGATTGCAAAATAAGCAACTGCCTGAGAGGTAAGGGGTTTAAAAGAGTCCCACTGAGGTGTTAGGATCCCTTTCAAACATCATTACCACACATAATGTATTCACTTCCACAGTGCTGAGGTTTTGATATTGATGTTTACTCATTTATTTTTTAATTAATGTTCTTTGTTAATGAATTCTTTGATGAGAGGCATTTTGTAAATCATTATCCTAAGAAGAAGATGAAGGGAAAAAAACGCTCTCGATTTTGCCCATTAAACTTGAAAACGCAAGGTGTAAGGGGAAAAAGTTGAGCGTTGAGTTGTGGGTCATTGTTGAAAGTTTTCTTTTTAGGGTCATTAATTGTTGTGTCTATTCTGTGTGTATCTTCATGTTACTTTGGGATTTCAGTTGGGACATTATACGGCCCATTGCAAACAACGTGCTTAATTAGACAAATGCAGAAGTTCAGCGCTGAACCTGCGGCGAAGTTTGAGGGCTCATTGACGTTGATTATTTTAGAGTATTTCATAGAATGTATAGTCAAAATGGAAGATGAAGATGTGAAATCCTCTTCCTATAAATACTTGACTGACATAAATCTCAATCACACCTGAACCTCTCTAAAAGAAAACCAACAAAAAGGCTCAAAAATAAGGACTATTTTCTGCTGGTGTAGTCGGACCAGCGGTTCAGATTTGTACTTGCTCATCTGAAATGTTTATGTTTGACATTTATTTTAAAAGAGAGAGAGAGAAAATAGAAACCTTTCTAAAAAATTGTTTTTATTAAGTTTATTAAAAACTTTTTTTATATATATATATTTTTTTTTTTTTTTTTATATATATATATTTTTCATGCAACTTTTTAAAATTATTTTATATATTCTCTAAAAAAGTAAAAAAAAAAGTCTTTATTAAAAAAACATTTTCTTTGGAACAAAATTTTAATTATACAGCTGTAATACAACTCATATATCTATGAACTCGCTGTTGGTTTGTATTTTTTAATACACAATAAAAGATGGTTTCAAGATTATCAAGTCATTTTTAACATTTTAATGACTAATCAACATAATTTGCCAATTTTCACCGTCTCAAAGCCAAACATTTAAGCTTGCGAGCCAAAAAGTGGATGTACAAGAATGTCTATACAATTTTTAGTGGCATCACAGCACTGGCCCAAAAAAGCAGTGACTGATCCAAAATGTCATGTTACTTTGTCAGAATCGGTATCAGCTTCTACTTTTCTAGCCGGTTTCGAAACTTCATTTTTATGTTACTGTCCCTTTAAGATGAATTGCTTGAGCTGTGGTATTCTTAAATGCTTTTTAATTATACAAACTTGTGAGAAAGTCAATTTGAGTGGCATTTTCCTTTGACTGGGTGCATTTTGACACTAAATTGTACACTTTATTTAAAAAAAAAAAGTGTGAAACCATTCCAATTGACTTCATCAGTTAATCTACATGACTGAAACCATTTGGGATTTGCCACTTAAATGGAGCATTTAAAAACAACAAAATCTGCAATCTGGATAATGTCTGTTCCCTTTGAATTCATTCAGAGATGCTCCAGAAGAGTTTTCAGCTTCAAAACCACAAAAGTTCTGTAGGCAGCACTCAAGTTTCATAGTCAAAATGTGGGCTTTTGCCATCCCCCTATTCAGCTTTGGGTTTAGGAGAAAACATGCATTTTAGTCTTTGAGACAAAGGAACTGTATTTTTATTTTTTTTGCTTCACCCCACGAATGACTGATTGTGTTTGCAGTACCCCACATACACCACAGTGCTATTTTTCTTTCTATCTTTCAGTCTAAATGAAGCCAAACTATACAGCCTTAAAGGCACATTCATCACAGTGCGCCTGCGAGCTCAGTGCAGATGTAATGCAAGTAACTGATTGCTCTCTCTTTCTCATAGGAAAAAAAAAGAATCTCGACTAGAATTAGGGCTTTTCATCGGCAAATATATTTCACTTGTGATTAATTGCAACACTCAAATCCCGATCATTTTTACACAAGAGAGCATTTCGGCTTTGTAAAATTGATATAAAGAAAATGCAAATCGTTGGTGTTCTTGGCACCAAACATATGCTGCCACGATGCCAACAAGCCTGCCCCTGACGATCCCAGCTGGAAGCTTGCAAGACGTGCATTTGGCAAAAGACTTTTTTCCACCCCGTTTTGCAAATGATCGGCAATTAATATGCCAAGCATCCAGAGCTTATTCTGCACCTGTTTACATGCAAGTTTAAACTTTGTGAAATGCATTACGCCATATACTGAAGGTTCAAATGCCTTAGATTTGTGGCGATTTGTCCAAGTTGGCATTTCTATTGCATTGACAAGGAATGAAAATGTGTGTAGATATATATAATTAGCTTCAACTATAGATTATATGGAAAAATATATGGATTGTTCAAGTTGGGATTTAGCATCAACACAAATCTAGGCAACTGAACCTTATGTAAAGTTTGTATTATTTATATTATATATAAATATATATATGAATATATAAATTATATTATAAATATGTGTTCAAAATAATGCATGTTTTTCCATAATCCATAGTTGAACCTATGATATATATATATATATATGTGTATTGTATAAATAATAACAATATACATTTTTATATAGATGTTTTTGAATACATTTTTTTTTTGTGCTTCTGGCTTGTTCATCGTGATCCTCTTTCATGCTTAGTGACATCTTGGGAACTTTCTTAATCAGGACCAGTAAAAACCCAAGCATGAGCACCTGTGAGTAAGCTTTGTAAAACTATTTACATATTTCCAGTCAGCCATTTTAGGAAGTTAAAACTGTGGTCAATGCAAATAAAAATTTGAGGGTAAAAGACAATATTCAAACGACACGCTTGCATTTGTACAACTGGAAATCGGCCAAACGTATTGCGCACTCCCAGCTCACGATTCAAACTCCAGCATTATTTCTCTCTGTCACCATAATATGTTTTCTTTACATTTGAAATATGCACTTGTATAAACATACGTGAAATATTACAGTCACACTTATGAAGATGTTATGCTGTAAGATGCAAAAAGCGCTTCATGTAAGATTTGCAGGCTGAAAACTGCGTCTAGACGGGGGACGGAGTGGGCTGTGTTAATCTTCCTCTCTCTCTTCTCTCGCAGATCTTCCTCACTGCACAACTTATGATGGATAGGAGGCCTTAATGAGCTTCTTACAAGCAATTAAATAATCAGGGAGCCCTGCTGTTTGCCGATGAGGCTTTAGAGAGCGCTGACAAACGGTGGGCCATCAGCGCTCCAATCAACAGGACACGGCGCTCAGTGCTGTCACCAATGCTATTTTAAACAATGACTCTCTGCACTGCCGAGAAAACACTCCTAGGAATTATGCTCACAGGAGTGGGAAAGTTTTGTACAGGCATTTATGTCAGTGCTTTGCAATTGTATCTTTCTTGGCCGTACAGATGCGCTGTAACAGTTTGATGCGTTTGGCAGATAGTGTTAGTTTGGGATCAATCTGATAATTTTTTCTATCAAAAAACAAACAATCAAGGATGCATTAAATGTATTAAAAATGACAATAAAAAGCTTTCTAATATTACAAAATATTTATATTTCAAATAAATTCAAATAAATTGTTTATCAAAGAATACAGATTTTTTTTTCAACATTAATAATAAAAAAAAATTATTGAGCACCAAATTAGCATATTAGAAAGATTTCTTAAGGACTAATTTTTGTGTGCTTTGCCAGCTCAGGAATTAATTAGATATTTTAAAATATCTTACAGTTTTTTTACAATCATTTTTGCATTAATAACGGAACCTTCATGTAATTTTTCAAAACTCTTGACACAAAACTCAAAACAGTCATTATTTGTGACACAGGATGTCCAATGTTCAAAACTTTGCAAATTGCGTTCATATCTTTAGAGAAGCCTTGCATTTGCAGATGCTTTGGTTCCAAAAACTCATTTATTATGAAATATCCTGGGAACATTAATTTAGATCACCCCACACAAGGTACTCATAGTTTAGCTGTTAGTACAATCATTAAATATAGTTGTTCAAAACACTTGACACAGCTTTCATTGTGGTTCTCCACATTCATACATCATTGTAATAGACTAGAGAGAAAAGTGGAATCATTAAACAAAATTTGAAAATTATTGATGAAATAATCCACTCACAGCAGGTTTTTCAAAAAACATTAAATAAAAAAAATGTAATCAGAAAAAAAGATAAGAAAAAACTACAGTAGGTCTACAATAAAATGTCAACTGGAGTATTCCTCACTGCACTTCTTTTTTTTAATCAACCCTGTCGTGTGGATTTGGCCACAGGTTCTCATCCACATCATAATGGATGTTTTCATTAGCTAAAATCTTGGAAAAAATCTTCTGGCATGACAAATCCAGGCCTGACACTGGTCTCCTCCTGTGATGTCATTGCATGCATCATGTGTAGCCTGGAGAAGAGGGACTTGTTTGTGAGGAGCTTAATGTGAACCCACCACCTCCATGTGGAGAAAGACTCCTCAGTCGGGTTACAGTAAGGAAGGAGGAGTCGGGGGGTAAATACAAGGTGATAAACTGATGGGCCTGAAACCATGATTGCACTCGGGCCGTTGCTAGGACATCCAGGCCCTTTGCACTATTTTGCTATGGGGCCCCTCAAAATCACATTCAGTAGGGGGTGGTCAGGCCCCCAGTGAACATCGTTCTGGGCCGCTCTCAACCTCTTCTACATCTCTTGGCCAGGTTACAGTAAAGCCTGCCTCATCCAAAAATATTAATAGTTTTCATCAGCTTCCAGCTTTATCACCATCTAAAAACACATTTACTGTAGGAAAAACAAATACTGATAACAATTATATAGGAATATTTTCTCTCCCAACTACAGGCATCTTGAAACTGATCATACCTGAACATACTCAGTCCTCAGTTGATTCACTTTCATAATCTAAACATGAAATATTGTTCATAATATTCTCTAAAACTATGCTTCAGGAGTAATGCAACAGTTACGTAGCATTTTGAGCAGTCGTATCAATTGATAGTTAGATCATTATAACGAAATGAATAAACACTCAATTCGATGTTAAAACACTTAATTTGATGTTAAGTGGTGTCATTTTGAACCGGTTATTTTAGTTCAATGAACAAAAGATCTCTGGCTCATGTGCATTTTGATCATTGGTTGTGAATTATGTGTCTAGAGTTTTGAAAAATTATTCTGTTACAAGTAAAAAAACCAATGTTAATGTTTTTACGGTATTTTTGATCAAATAAATGCAGCCTTGGCATGCATCAGAGACTTCTTACATAAACATTAAAAAAATCTTACTGAACCCAATATACCCTGAGTATATAACTGTATCTATGATATAATGATATAAACATAATATGAGTTTTCAGATCTACAACGATCCTTTTATTTTTTACTGCGACGCTAAATGAGGCCGGATGTCTGCTTTCATTTTCCCATCAAATCTTTGTTTTAGCACTTATCGGAGAGCAACTTTGTTTATAAACGTTAAAATTCATGTAATTAGTTTAAAACTTCAGTTAGTTTTTGTTGCACCAAATTTAGTATTGAAACCAATCACCTCTTGTTTTCCCAGTTTACAAATATGTTATTCATCTAAGTGAGTATACAGCTGACACATGCACAGACAGTCTCGGTGGTAAAGTTCACTTACAGCCTCAAAGATGGGTTATCACCTTGTTATGCCTCATAAAGTGTTGTAACATCTTCTTTATAATTAGCTATATTTGGTTCAAGTTGCAATAGTATAATTCCTGCTGTGACAGGAAGAAAAAAACCAGCAAGTGCATTTAATTACAAGAACTGGCATGCTCAAAACAGGGGGTTTACGGCTCTGACATGCCAGTATGTGATTGGAGTTCTCAGCTTCTCTTTTCTCACCCATAGGAGATGGAGACGGGGGCCGGGCACCCCTGGGTGCCACAATACCTCTGCCGCAGCGGTGACTTCCTCTTGTAGAAGTGCACTTGTTCGCTCCTGTAGTAGGGTAAGATACTGGAGAATGCCACAGCGTGTGCATGCTGCAAAAAGTAAATATGTTGCCTATTAATAGGCTGGTGGACGGGTAGAACCCGGAGCAGAACCGCGAGGCGCTGGGGGAAGAGTGCCAGGAGTGCGATTCGCTCCGGTGTGTGTGTGTGCGAGAGAAAACCGCTGAGGGAGCAGATTCTTAGCACAGCGCTGGCACAGGACACACTCACATATGCGTGCACTTGTTAGCATACACACGCATTGAGACACTGCAATCCATGCCTGTGCTGCTTGTAGCCTACTTGTTAGCTTAGCAATTATAAAGGATCTGATATGCAAGTGGCCCTAAAAGTATTTGGAAAATTAGGCCAAATACAAGAAAGTCATTGCATTAGCAAAAATATCAAACCAAGTGGCATTCATTTCTTAGAAAAGTTTCAGAATACATTTTGGCTTACAAATAATACATACAAATATATATTTTTACACACATTTTTAAAATGTTAAAAATGAATGAAAATGTTAAAATGTACAAAATAAATGTTTAAAATGTAATTGAAAAAAATATATTTTAACATCTAAAAAAAACATGGAAGTTCCAAAATGCTAATTTTGGAATACAACATAAAAAAGATGGTTAAAAATACACATACAATTTCCAGAATGTGCATAAAAATGAGGTGAATGTATTTTTTTAAATAATGACAGTATAGTTTAATAGTATAGTTTAGTATTTATTTTAATTTCATTTCTGTTTACTTTCCCCTTTTTTACTTTTTTAAATTTAGTAGTTAACTAAACATGACTGGGTGTGTCTGTATGGATACCAGTGAGCATTAATAATGAAATCTCATGGCCACACAGAAACATTCTGGCACAAACATCACTGCCATGAACAAACATACAAGCAAAGAAAAACAGAGCAGTTGGGGACACAACCATGAAAATTGTTCTTAACTAAAATAATTAGCTGGAATAAAAGTGCTTGTCATGTAGAAAATCACCGTTAATCAGAGCATTAGTGTAAACTTTGATGTTTGTGTGACCATATTGTCACAACAAAGTGCTGGCCAGTTCAATTCAGCATGCTTCCATATGGCTGGCTGCCACTTGGAGAGCTCCACGCGCTCACCCAGAGATACACACGCGTGTAAACACGCTTAATCAGCGTTTTATCATTTCTCAACCATCTAGTTGAACATAGACCAGCAGAACCACAGCAATAGCTTGTTGGGCCATACGTTTTTTAACAGATCGTGATATATGAGCACATTTTACTACAGAGCCCTGGAGAAATATTGAGACACAACAACAGCCTGGCTACATGCTTCTCTGGTTCCATGCAAATTGCACAAACTAATTATGATCTAATAACTGCCAGACTGTCCAGCATTATTACAGGAAGAGAGGGTTAAATTAATAGCTTATCATCTGCCCTAAGAATCAGTCATTTGTTTTTAACGATCATAATTCTGATATTAAATCTTCATTACCTGTCAAGATCTTAAGGGAGGCCTGTCAATTTGCTGCCTCAATGATAATTAAAGCAAGTATTGCTCAAACTAGAGTCTGTTTTTCGAACGAGGCTAACTTCGTTACCCGGGGCCACGGAGTAGCCTAACAGAGGCCGGGCCCGAGACATCGAAGTCTTCAGCCTTGAGAGGATATGTACCTGGTCCCCTTGAAATAAGTGTGCGTTTTGGGAATTATTTGTTTTCAGGATGTAGCTTTATAGCTACTGGCTGCATAGAAGAAATGCTAAGTGTGCACTGATAGCACACCTACATCTCGGAGACGTCTATTTGACGTATGCTATTTTGACACAAATGTACTTTTAAATGTTTACTAATGTGGCTGATACTGGCTATAATTCAGAAGTGCTATGTGTGGTTATTGCGTCCTCATGAATATTAGCATACAATATTTGTGTCTAGTAGGCTATATTAAAGTGGACTTTAATTTCCTTGGAGTGTGGTGTGAGACATATCTAGAGGCCCAAAAGGGGTTTGAGTCATATCTAGTGGTTTTTTTCACTAGTGTGTCATGGCCCAAAAAGGTTGCCGGTTGTAAATAGACAATGCTAAATGCTAATAATAAAATGCAGCTACAGTTACAGGTAGATGTATCTTTTATTGCTTTTGATGTCAAAGCAGTGTGTCTATGCTATTTTGACACATTTTTTCACTCTCTAATGTGGCTAATACTGGCTATATACAGAAATGCTAAGTGCTGTTTCATATTGTGTCCTCGTGAATATTAGCATACAACGTGTTTAGAATACTCAAGTAGACATTTATTTCTTAAAAAGTGCTGTGATACATATCTAGTGCCAAAAATGGTTGTTTTCTATGTTTTATGGCCCAAATAGGCTGGAGAACTGTTTTGAAAGTGCCGTGAATGACAGGTAAATAGACAATGCTAAATGCTAATAATAAAATGCAGCTAACTATATTATTGCAGTTACCGGGCAAAAAAAGTTGCTTGGTTTGAAAGTAAATTATTTGTGAGCTGTGTGTCATACATTGTTACACTATTTATAATATAAAACTGGCTTTTTTTGGCAATGATATTTTGCAAATTTGACAGCCTCTTTGGGTTGGAAGTCATTTATGAATTTACGTCTGCTCTTTATGAGTTTGCAGAATTGTCCTTTTTTCATATGTCATATTCATCATTTTGCATATTTTTGGGATTTTAATGCATGTTTGTTTGGTTTTATTTGGTAAGATGGCGTTTTGTAATTGCGTTCGGTGCATCCCGGTGGAATAGCAATCAAAAACAAACTCTTTTTTTCCCCTGTGAAAAATCTGGACTGTAAATGGGAAACAGTGCAAACAGCATCTTCTCGGGCTGAAATGTGGAGGATTTGGCTTGAGCTCCAGAGCTGATGAAACCACAGGAGACACAACAGCTTTAAGGAAGTGAGGCAGATCTCTCTGAGCAGCATTCTGTTTGTTGTGGGTTGAGTTTTCGCAAACAGCTTCAGGCTAAAGATCGCTTAAGGACAAGAACGCTAGGTAGAGAGAGACAAAGATAAAGAGTCTCAGCTCAGGGCCTGTCATAGAACATACTATTGTAGCCTTACACTACATTTATTGAGGGGTGGGGGACAGCGTAACTGAGGAAAAATAGTCAAATAAATCTAAATCAATCAAATGTCCCATATAAATACGAGCAGTGCCAAGAGGTGACATCCCAGAGGCTGGAACAGAGCAATACGGGGTGATCCATGTGAAAGGACTGCCTGTGTGCTGGAGAGAAATATGTGCTCCGCGTCAGCCACCACAGTCAGATCATTATGAGATTAATGACTCTCTGTTAGAGCAGATACGGCATTATACCGTAATTGAGTGTTTTCTGGGAAGTGCAGTATGGTCATTGCCATACAGCAGATATGGCTTTATAATGTAAGAGAGTGTTTTCCTGGAAGTGCGGTATGGATTTGGCCATGTACCCATAAGCCTGTTTGCTGCTGTTTCTTCTGTGATTTTCAGATGCTGATGGGTTTTTGATGTTATTTAGGCAACCTCTTGAACTTTTTGAGTCTAGCTGGCGCTTTGTCATGAAACAGCACTGCCATTGTCATGATTTATAACAAAGTTAAGACGAGAATATTAAAGTTGTAGTCTATGATAAAGAAAAAAAAAAAAATTTTTTTTTGTTTTATTTATTCATTTATCTATATATTTTATACAATATTAAATAAAGTAAAAAAAAACTAATATAAACATTCAGTCTTCAATAAAATTATTTAACAAGTAATAATTTATATAAAATAGTTATTCATTATATATACTTGAATATAATAGTTTACAAAAAGTATTTAACAGATTTGTTATAGTTTTGTCATGAATAGTGAATCATTTTATGTTAACAGTTTTATTTGAAATATTTTGAATTATGTTCTTTAAAAGAATTCTCAAAATTTTGTAAATTAATAACTGTAAAAAAATTGTTTTCAAAGTTTTAAATAAAAAAATGGTAAACACTAAAAAATATTATTTCAGACTTTCTACTGGTTTTAATTCTACTGTTTTGTCATTTCTTTGTAATTATTTGTGCATTTTACAAGCAATTTGAAATGAGTGAAAATTGTTTCTATGCCAATTTTGTTTTCATTGTAGTCACAACTAAAATGGATTAGGTAAACAGTTTTACAAATTTAAGTTAATAGCATACTAAATTGCATGAAATTAAGTTGTGACAGGAAACATTTGTAGAACTGCCTCACATTAATGACCAAGCAGCAAAAATCAGTACAAAAGTTATTATACCAAATTGTTTGAAAGTATGGCAAATGTATACAAATCATTTCAGAAAGAGAAATTGAACAGTTTCGGCTGAAAAGTGTGCAAAATTGGCCAATTCCGGCCCGAGTTCATCCAGCCACCCGATGACTCCAGAAACAATGAGAAGTAAAAAGCCGAGATCTATCAGCGATTAGAAATTGCCAAATTGTCTTCTCTCTCCCGATCTCTTCCTCCAGCTCCTCTCTTCATCTCTCTACCTCCTCCCTCTTCTCTTTTCTTTTCCTAACCTCCTGCCATATAAATAACCCGTTAAAAATGGACACCTCAAATTGAGCTCTGGCTAAAACAACCAAGTCATTTCACCTCCCGACAACAATTGATCAATTGTAATTACCGACCTGCGGATTGGACCTGGAGTCTGCCTGGTGCCCCGGGGGGACCCTACAGAGAAAGCAAACAGCAGTAACAGGTAGACTCCATAGGACAGAGCAAAAGAGGGAGGCTTTTAATTGCTTTGTGCAGTGCGTAATTGAAGGTTCAAGTGTGTTGCCATGAAGAGTGTGACTTCACTTGGCCTTGTCTAATTAATCCCGTCACACGATCCTTCTGCCTTCAATTTTCACATTTGGCTTTCATTGCTAGGTGCGAATAAAGCTGGAAATATAGGATGGTAACTGTATGCTGCTTGCTGAGCCAGATGCACACAAATAAAACCATATGGAGGGATCCCATTGTTTTGGATTCGAGATAAATGATTTCAAATCTTGTGCGCAGAGCAGCGGAAAATTGAAAACATAATGCCGCGGTTAGCATTGTTTACATATGTGGCAAAGATAAAGATGGCACGAAGGGGCTGGCTATTTTACATTGTGACAAAAATAATGTTTTCTGATGTTTTGCTTTGGTTTCTCAGCTTCTAACATAAGTGATTTTATATTGAGGAGATCTTGAGGTTATCTGAGTAGGAGAACATGAATTTATCTCGGAAAATGCCACAACGCAACAGGTCCTATAAGTGTCTTTTCTGTGTTGTTGATGTATTTACAGTCTGTCTCAGTTTGTCCTGTTTCTTCATGTCATTCCAGACAGACGGATGATGATGAGATCAGATCTCTGTGTGGAGCACTGGCTGTTGTGCAAACACAAATCTCACTGGATTCTTACAATTAATGGCAAAATTAATATTTGAAATGTAAACTGATATTACACTACAGCAAAACTTAAAACCATATTTTTAGCTGGAGAAAATACTAGTGTTCTAATAATTTAGGCCACCACTGTATGAGCCTTTATTTAGTACAGTAATTTACTACTTGCTATTCCTTCTCAGCATCGTATATTATTCCTCTTTGTTTTCTAAATATGCAGATAATAGCGCCACATGCTGCATGCCGTTCTGGAATCAGTTTCCTCTTGAAATATTAACCTAATAAACCACAAAGAGGCACAAGTGGTCTAGAGCGCACACTAAATAAACACCCTATGTTCTTCCCAGCAGGACTTAACGATGAGCTCTTTGGCTGACTTTCGCTACAAGGAGCCGACAACACCAGCTTTCCTTCCAACGCAGTGTTTACACAGTTACATATGTCTGGACTCACAAGAGCGCTAGAGGGTTGTTGCCCGTCGTGGCCCGTGCTGCATCGCTAAGACACGAGGAGCACGGCGCAACAGTACGTACCACCTCACTTCCTTCTGTTCTGTTCACAGCACATCTGAAGTAGGCAAACTGCACTTCTACTAACACCCCTCCCCGTTGGACGGCAGCCACCAATCACGAGCCAACCGAGTTAACACAACTTCCGTTCAGCACAAGGAACCATCTGTTTTTAAGACAGAAACGAAATAAATAAATGCATACACCCCAACACACACGTGCATGCACACACACCCACCGTGCATCATTCGTAAATAGATGCACAAAAGAAAAATGTGTTTTCACAAAGGGTTTTATTCATGCTTGACCACATGCACTCGTGACAGCATCTGTCTTTTTGCGTAATTCAGTGTGACTAAAAAGTTTAGGACGGAGACAAATTGTAATAACCCCATACTCATGCTTGGAAAACTAATGTTTTGTTAACGTTCTCATTAAGTTATGAAAATGTTAGTTCTGAATGTTCTGTTCAATTTTGCAAACATTGTGAGAATGTTACTTTACAATGTTCTCTAAACATTCTGAAAACGTATAACATTTAAAAAAAAAATATTTAGAACTACAACATTTTTCTGAACATTTCATAATATTTTTGTGCTAACATTTTGAGAATGCTATTAACATTCTATTAACTTGAAAAATGTTAATTTAAGAGAAAATCTAGCCACATTTAATTTTGCACACATTATGGAAACGTTACATCTGAATGACATTCTGAGAAAAGTAGTGACATTGAAAAATGTTAACATAAACTAAAAAAAATTTACACTAAAACATTTTTTTAAATGAACATTCTATTAATGCTACTGGAGGAATGTTTGTTTATGTCTTTGAGAGAATCTTGCCATTGCATTAGCCAAAGCTCTGAGAACATTCCCTGTTTGCTGGGTGGACAGCATTTCATTTATGTCACAAACACAATTCGTTGTGTGTGTTTGTGATATATCACAAACACACAAAACAAATTGTGGCGAGGGCTGTATGTATGGTGCTTTTATTCTTGTGACCTCTATTGCAAGGTGTTTTTGAATTGCACAAGCTGTTTTTGTATGTACTTAAGGACAATGACTCTGTTCTGCAGGATAACGGTTATAGCCTTTAAGGTGGAGGTACATCCATTATCGTCCTTAAAGAGCTGAGGTATATTTTAATAAATGCATTATTTAGCAGTTTTGACACAGGGGCCATACATTAACGCTGAGATCCAATTTCTGTATAAAAACTAAGCAAAGCAGAGAAAAAGACGTCATTATTCAGAGGACCTATTTCTAGGATTCTTTTTTAAAAGCTATTTCAGGAGCTAAGGGGCGTTATAAATGTGTCTGCCTAAATTTACCTCAGTAACATTAGTCTTGACTCCACCTCTACTAGTATATTTTCCAGGCAGCGCGATGACAAGACTTCATCTGTGGAGATGACACGGCTGCTGTGGGAAGCTTTTGTTCTTCACTGTCACAATCATGAAGCACAATCAGTCATGACTTTCTAAAGCTTCCGTACGGTCTCTGTACTATCTTCGCTGTACAGTATGAACCAAAATAATGATGTGCACTACAATTCAAAAGTTTGGATTTCAATGATGTTTTTAATTTAAGTCTCAAGGTTACATTTATTGAATTAAATACACTAAAACAGCAATTGTGTGAAATATTATTACAGTTTAAAATAAGTGTTTTCTATTTGATTGTATTTTCAAAGCTGAATTTTCAGCATCATTTCTCCAGCTTTCAGTGTCATGATAATTCAGAAATCATTCTATTATGCTGATTTGCTGCTCGGGAAAATGTTAAGTTCAAAAGAAAAACATTTATTAAAGTAGAAATATTGTGTAACATTTTAAATGTATTTAAGGTCACTTTTGATCATTTTAATTCATCCTTGCTGCATAAATATATAAATTTCTTGTAAATAAATAAATATTTTCCTCTGACCTACTTTTATAACTTTAACACTCTGTTGTATAATAAAGTAAACATGAATAATTAATTATGTTTTTTTTTCGAGCATAGTAACAGACAATATAACAGGGACAACATGTAGACAACAATATATATATATTTTTTTTATTAAATTACATTTATTTTAATTTTATTCAGATTTGTATTATCATTTCAGACCACAAACATATGTAACATCTTTTAAAATGTTATCAAGGTTGTAGCTACAATCATAATCATATTAGCTAGAATATTTAATAGACAAACAATTGGAATGATGTGATTTGTTTCTGTGGAAATCTGCTGAGCTTTTTCTATGTACACTGGATTTATTTTTGAGCTATTTAAAAGACTTTAAAGAGCAGTCCGTGCATATTAGGCATATGTAAAAATACATTTTTTTTTTATAATTATCAACATGTTGAATGTCTGCATTATTTTTCAGACATATCTTCCATGAAAGGGTTCATCTCCGTCAAAACAGCACATAAAAATCCCAAAGGGTATCATATTTTTGGACCTCTCCTTATTGGTTTCTCCCTGCTTAACCCCTTCCGTTTGTCTCTGTCTGCTCTCTAGTGACAGATGGGTTGGCCCACCTCTCTGAGGACAGTGTAATGTGGACCTGTCTGTGCCTGACAGGACGGCAGAGATCAAACGACATTGTGGAAGGTGAAGAGCCTTTCCTTTCGCCAGCTTCGCTGTGTGACACGTGGCAGAAGAGGCTAGTTTCAGCCTGGCTGACCAGGGAGTCAAACTGCTCACTAACCGGTTTAGTATACAAAACGCTAGCGCTGGATGCTGGCAGAGTGGAAGTGAGTGTGTGCATCAACATCTGTCCACCATCGTCATCATTTGACCATCTCATATTACTGTTATAGGGGAGACTGGGGACGAATGTAATATTTTAGTAAAGAAGTAGAAATAGAAATCAAGATAGTAATCAGTTGCCATATTTCAGCAAGACACATTTATAAGTTCCAACAGTACTAATTCTATTATAATTGATACACACAGGAAAACATTATATTATAATATTACATTTAATCTAAAAAGGCATTATATTATAAGGGTGTATCTGTAAAAAATGTGTCAGTAACATATGCTATATTTATGTACAAGAGGCATTTAAAAGTTCTAACAGTAATAATATGATTATAACATCTGCATACAAAAATTTAAACAATTAAAGGGCGATTTTGTAAAAATTTATCAATAACTTATTTCAATTACTGAATTGTATTACCTTTATGGTCCTAATTCTTTTAGCTGCCATGAATAATTTGAGTTTAAAGCAAAAGTCTAAGTGGTACCTACTTTATTATTATGCTAAATGGGTTAAATCCTTTTAACTAAAATGTAGTTTTCAGCTAATAAGTCAAGGAGAGTCTTCAACATGAAATAATGTTCTTTTTAAATTATAAAGGTTCATTCTTTGCGGTCATACAATTTTAATTTCATAACTAGTGTTACAAAAGCGACTGACGACCACACAGTAATGATAAAATCCTGTATGATTTTAGTACCAGCAAGCAACATTAGCATGTGTTATTCATGTTAACATTTAACTAACAACCAAGAGATTATATATTATATTTAAAATGTCTCTATATATAGTATGTCTATAGTACAGTATGTGTATGTATATTATTTTGAAATGCAAGGCATCAAATTTGATAAAAAGTGTGGAAAAAAACGTAATGAACATGAAAAAATGTGGACATTTCTCTCAAAATTATATGTTCGTCTTTTTTTCCAGACAGAAAGAGAGAGAGAGAAGAGAGAGATTGAGTCATAATTCTACTTAGTTTATAATATTTAGTGTGTTGCAATTGTCCCAGGTCTTCCCTATAATAATTTGCACAAAATTACAGAATTATGTTTTGTGCAATTATAGTTCACAAAAAAAGTTGTTCTTAATTTATAACATTATTTTGCATTCTTGCACAATCACACAAAAAATCTAGTGGAACGTAACTAGACCAAAAAAAAAAAGTTTAGACATTTCTGTTGACGTGAACTTTGATCAAGACAGAAGCCCGTTCCAGACTAACTTCAGGCTCCCACCGTCTGCCAGCATCTGATTATAACCAGCACGGGTTCATGTGACCCAAAGCTATAGCACGGCGCCACAACCCAATTTCACCGCTTTCTGAGCACACATCAAGAGCGATTCATCACTGTCGTACTTGCAGACATCTCTCCCAAAAGCCCGACCCCTTTTGTGTTTTTATCTGCCGCGAACCTGCAAAGTGAGCGGCGCTGAACAATGTAATGGGTGTCAACCGGTGGCAATGCCTGAGTTCAGTCTCTGCTCAGCATCAATTATTGTTCCAGCACCGTGATGCTTTCCAGAGTCAGCAGCAACTACCCCCATCTTTGATCATCTCGCTACATACGTTTATCAAAGGTGTGTAAATCAGGTCTATGCTCAGAGTGTCTCTATAAGATGCAATGACCCTAAAATATCTTAACTTCTTAAAACCAGAATATGTAACCATTTCAAAATGATTTGAAATGGAAAATATAATCATTTACACACTAAAATGTGCACAGCTTGCACCTATAATGGGTTGCGTATGAGATATCACAGACACAAATATTAAATATTTGCTCAAGCGTTAACACTTTTCGAATTGCTGTTTATTTTCCGTGACTGTAAACCGTTTAAATGGTCATCGTTATATCAGTCTAGCTTTCCAACGCAGTTGTTCCCTTGAATTACCTCGTGAATGATTTATGTTCACCGCTACGGCTTTCAATGGCTAAAGGCTGAGGGCCAATAAAGGGTTTTCATAGGTAAACACGCCATATTAAAAGCCAGCGCTTCAAAGACGTTTCGGCTACAAGGAGAACATTTGGTCTCATTTCACTTGTCAAACATGTGAGTGTCACAACCACTCAGACAACACAAACCATTTCCCATGAGTAAACACGGCCGGCCGTAAAGCTAAGCAAGGTAGCAGGACTCTAAGCAAACAGACAGGATCAAGCTAAACCGCTGGAGCTACTTTGTTAATGGATCTAGTAATTATTTGCTTGCAGGTATAGCTGATTTATCGCGTCAAAGTGGTAAAAGCGTGTTAAAGGCAATTTTACAGAGGTTTTAATGGGTCGTGGTGTCACAAATGTAGAAGCGCATATTAGAAACTAAGCGATGACCATTGAACTGCAAAAATAATCAGTGTTTTTCCATCTCGAAACAAATAAAAACGGTCTATTCTGGGCGTAGAGTATTCAAATAGACCTGAGAACAATTCAGCGTACGAGATAACAGAAAGAGGACATCTGTAGCCCTATTGAAAGACTTGTTTAACAAGATTAGCATGGAGATTATCGAACCTTACATGGGTCTTTTTCCCCCCTGACCTCTTTTCAACTCACTATCCAGAGCACTTACTTACCATTCCACCACATACTTCGAGAGGTTTTGCATGAGATTTGAATGGGAGATGTTTGAATAAACCACAGTCATTTGTGCTTTTTTGGTAACCGTGACGGTCGTTTTAACAGCCAAATTTGACCACAGCTTTGGGCCAGTGTGTGCTTGATATTATGGGACACAGTTGTCAGGCTTGTTTACCACTGCAGTGTTGTGACGACGTGTTTGTATAAGCGTATAAAAGACGACGGTTTGTCTGCACCGCTCAAACAAATGTTGGTAATACCAAGGTACTTTGAAATATACCACGGTATTGCTTTGTAAGTGACATTTCAAAGTACAAAAAGCCAACAAATTAAAAGATAAATAGATATATAGCGGCAAGCATCAATACAGTAAAAAGTCAGCGTTACAAAAAAAAAAGTTGAATTGGACAACCATTTCAAGTAATAACTTCGATTTTTCTCAGCTTTATTGTGGATTTGGAACCTGAATGAAATCATTAACTGGGGAACAGCACTGCTTATTTGCTTGGCTGTTTTTGTGATTGAATTATGAGACCAAGATTGACAAAACTCACAGTGTGCATACAAAAAACAACCCAATTGTATTTCAACACTATTTTATTACAGAAGTGTAGCTATTGCCATTCCCTTCGCAATTATGTATATATTTTTACATTCAATCAACACTGACGTTTTTTTTTTCAATGTAAAAAAATGAAGAAAAATAATAATGAACGTACTGCAGGGCATAGCTGCCGTCGGATCATATGTGACTAGATTTACACGAAAAGCAGCATTGAGGTGCATTAACCTGAATATACGTACATGTTTTATATTTTTAATGATGGCATGGGGAGCGAGTAATGGACCAACATCCACTTTTTTCCTAATAAAAAATCTATTTGTCACTAATAGTAGAAATGTAGCTTTAAAAGAATGATGTCATAGACACACGTGAAGCCTGTCTGAAGATAACTATTTGATATCTATCGGCGATTTTGATCAAAAAATAACATTCAGTGAAATACGGTGTTAATTATACTGTATTGTTACTGAAGTATACAGATGTTCGTTTAAATAGATTTCGAAAAGCAGTATTAGAAACACCATGTGCTGTAATATTACAAAATCATGCTGTCATGTTTTCTTTATTTGATTTAATTAAGAAAAAACCTGTTGTTCATTGAGAAAGTTACCTGCATCTTCCCTCCTCTAAGACATTGTATTCATAGGAGAATATATATATGGGTATAACTTGAAAATTAGTGTTTCACAAATAACATGAATCAGTCGTTTGTTGTAACTGTGCTAGTAATGAATCACTGTATGGGTCCTGGATGTGTAAGGGCCGTTTACTCAGTTCAGATATGTGCTCACTTTGAGATGGAGAGTTTGAAGGATTTTATTTCCATAGTAATACACTGTATTATTTACTCAGTTTGACACCAAGGGAGAGAAAACAAATGGTTTGAAAATGTGCGAAAATAACAAAGCGCTCCACAAACAATCCAAGAGTTTCAATGGTAAAGAGGTTGTGATTTTTCCACTCACGTGCTCCAGACTCTAACCTGTCTAAATCGTTTAAAACATCTGTCCGAAGAGAGGCCATTTGCCCTCGAGAGTCTTTCGCTGTGAGAAAACGGCATGCTGAAACACCCCATCCCCTTCAATAGCAACAAAAAACACCATCTAACGTAACTACACCAGTACGTTTGTAGGTTTACACTGCCATCATCCTCGGTCCATAAAGTGCTCTCTTTTGTCCTGGGAAATGACTGAAGGAAATGAGGGACAGGTATGAAAGTTTTTCGTTTTATTTTCGAACGGCCGGTAGCAGTTTTCAGTAGACGTAGCCCTCGTTGTACGGGTGTGGATTGCAGTAGCCGCCCTCTTGAATGTACGCCATGTTCTCATCGAAGTGTGACAACGGCACGGTGTCTTCCTCGTTGATCTGCCGCTCCAGGTCGGTCTTCAGCACCGGACGCTGATTGTCAGGGAAGGCCATGGAGAACAAAGCCTCGGGGTCGCAGACAAACTTATACACGTATCTTTCGCCTGCCACCTTTGAGTCAAGAAACCAGAATATTACTATACAGTTCAACAGCGCAAGGACAATGTTTTCTTTTTTAATGATTTGCATTAAAAGAGTTTTTGGGAAGTCTTTTAACATGTCCATTTTTTAAAATCACATTTTTACTTTTTACGTGATTTCCTCTGAATGTAAAAAAGGCTCAGGACATGCGTGTTCTGTTAGCAGCAATCGCGCATGCATCATGATTCTCTTCAAAATGGTGCTATAGGGTGACGCAGAGGAGAAGAATTGTTGAATAAAGTTGTTAATTTTGTTTTGTTTGCACACAAAAAGTATTCTTGTTGCTTTGTGAAATTGAAAGTTGCTTTGTGAACAACTGATGTCACATGGACTATTTTAACGATGTCCTTACTACATTTCTGTGCCTTGATCGAGGTAGAACCCTTGCTGTCTATGAAGGGTCAGAGAGCTCTCGGAGTTCATCAAAAATATCGTAATTTGTGTTTCCGAAGATGAATGATGTTCTTACGGGTTTGGAACGATGTGAGGGTGAGTAATTAATGACATAATTTTCTTTTTTGGGTGAACTATCCCTTTAAAGTCATTCAGTGTGAAATTCATGTTTTCAAATGACATGTTTAACAATTACATAAAAATTAGAAAAAATTATGAAATTTATTTAGAGCAATAACATGTCAAAAAACAAGAATTTTCACTACATTCAAGTCCAAATTTGGATGTTTTATTGTTCACCATAAATTATAATTTTTTGTTTAAAATATCCTAAATGTTTAATTATAGTAAAAAAAAATAAGATTTTTTAAAATGTCTTTAAAAGCCTCACCAATTATTCATTTATTTTATATAAAAAAGTAAAAACAGTATTTTTTTTATATTATTGAAATTTAAAATTGTTTTATATATTTATAAAAACATGTAACACATTTATGTTTTACAGCATATAAACCATGATATTTTTTTCTTCAGGATCTTTGATGAATGTTCGAAAGCAGCATTTATTTGAAATATAAATATTTTGTAACATTATAAATATTCTTACTGGCATCCTTTTGAAAAATAGTGTATTCAGACTGTAGCATTATAGCAGAGTATTACATTTTCCTATTAGCATATGAGCCTTAAAAACAGTCATTAGCATTATTAAAAAGTAACGTATTATGAAAAGGTCAATATATGGAAAAAGGATAGTATTTTGATATAAGTATAAAAACTAGTTGTGATGTGTTTCAGTGTGTATCAGAAGCCTGTATTACCTTTTGCATGATGCCTTTCTCATAGTAATAGCGCAACGATCTGCTAAGCTTGTCGTAGTTCATGGCAGGCCGATTCTTTTGAATTCCCCAACGTCGCGCCACCTTCGAAGCAAAGGGAATATGTTGTTACAAATGAACGTACTGCAAAAATACATACGGTTCTCTCAAACAATACAGAAAATCAAGACCTAACACCCACTAAACTATCTCACACAAGGGCCCTCCTCAAAAACAAAGCACTGACGGGTCTGCAGCTAAACCCTGTCAGGGGTGAAGAACAAGTCGGGGTCCTCTCATTGGCCACAGCCGTGTACTCATACCTCTAGTCAGAGATGTGTTCATTAGGAACAGCAGATTGTGGCAGATGTTCCTGCACCTGTCCGCACGACCACCCACCTGTGCCCCCCTCCTTTTCAAATCTCTCTCCCAGAGCCCAGCGCTGTGGGCCTTTTTCACTCTACTGCAGCTCATTCACGCCTTGCACCCGCCCAGACAATCCCAACGGCCCACAGTCACCTGATGGCATGAATGACTGCCTGTTCCCTACAGCTGCCCTGTGGACCAACGCCAGTACACACACACACACACATACAGGACTAACAAATCCCACTGTTGCCGACACTTTACACAAACACACCTCTGTCCGTGCTTTCTAAACACTTTTTGGAGAGTTGACATGTTGAAATACTTAATTTTTTTGAATGGACATGACAGGCGCTTTTGAACAAACAAATGTGACCCTGGACCACAAAACCAGTCTTAAGTCGCAGGGGTATATTTGTAGCAATAGCCAAAAGTACACTGTACGGGTCAAAATTATAGATTTTTCTTTTAGGCCAAAAATCATTAGGACATTAAGTAAAGATTATGTTCCATGAAGATATTTTTTTAATTTACTACTGTAAATATATCAAAACTTACTTTTTGATTAGTAATATGCATTGCTAAGAACTTAATTTGGACAACTTTAAAGGTGATATTTTTCAATATTTTGATTTTTTTTGCACCCTCAGATTACAGATTTTCAAATAGTTGTATCTCGACCAAATATTGTCCAATCATAACATCAATGGAAAGCTAATTTATTCAACTTTCAGATGTTGTACAAATCTCAATTTCGAAAAAATTGACCCTTATGACTGGTTTTGTGGTTCAGGGTCACAAATAAAGAGACTCGTTAGCAATCAAAACTTGCATATAGCATGGAGATACTTTAAATTTAGTAAAGATAATCAGATAATGATGCAATTAAGCAATATGTCATGTCCTAAAATTATTTTAACCCTATAATATAGCCAACTGTATCATATTTGATGCACAAATTAAAAGCCTTTAAATTATCAGCATGATTAAAACTTTGCTGAAAAGCACATTTTTGCTCAGTTTGGACCTCTGAATAAACCTAAGGTGTTTTATTTTCCCCCAAATATGAGCTCCATATTATCTTATATCTTAATATATGAATCATAAAAGCCTTCAGTATCAAATATGATATTCAGCAAAAAATCCTGTGCATTAAAAAAATATAGGCTCAAGAAACTTTTCCATAAAAAAATGTAATAAAAAAATCATGTCATGTTTTATATGGGGTTCAATTTGTATAATAAACTACTTATTTTAGTTACTTTAAATTATTAATGTCCTAATGCACACCACATACAGATAAAATCTTGGTTGAAAAATGTAACATTAAGGCTAGTTAGTACCTCCTCGGGCTCAATGAGTTTAAACTCCATGCCCCGGCCTGTCCACGCAATGAAGTGCGAGTTTGAGGGGTCATCCAATAGGGCCACCAAAAACTGCCAGAGCTGCAGCGAGCCTCGTCTCTGATAGGTCGGGCCTTCACGGTACAGCCCCGCCTCCTGCTTTATCTCACCTGTGGGAGGAAAAATTACAAAAGACGTTAGCTCACATAGCCCAATCCTATAATGCCTATGGGCAAGACATCATCATGGTGAAACTGGGCATAAAAAAATACAATAAAATCACAATAAAAAGTAAAGCAATGGCGCAGCCTTCAATGGATAAAGTTGTCATATTATATGTTACATGTCTGGAGTCTCATACAGTATTCAAGTCTATAGATGACTGTACGAGTAAAGAGTCAACTTATTATTTCATAAATAATATTTAAATATAAGTAAATAAATACATACTTTCAATCTTCTCTGGTACCACGCAAGTGTCATCATAGAAGTGCCTTGCAACTTTGTCGAACATACATCCTATTGAATAAAGACATTGAGATATTGTTATAATATGACTTTATACATAGACATTTTAAATAATAAAATAGCCATATAAGATCAAATATATTATACTGTGTGGATAGTTACCCTCTGCTCTGTTATTGTGGGCCAGATATCCTTCTTGTCTGAGATATACAGAGTGACAGCTAGGCACTTCTGAAAAAGGATAACAAAACAAAATAAGCATTTTAAAAAGCGGGAAAAATTATGCATGGGTTCAGCTAAAAACTAAAACTTATATTTATATGAATTTATTTATTTGCATACAATTACAATGGAAAAAAATCCCCAGGACAACATCCCATTTTATATTCAAAAGAGTAGGTTAAAACATTATGGACAACAGATTTGTGAGGATTAACCGCAGTGGACGCCTTGTGCTCCGCGTCAGTCATGTTGTTTGTTGGAGCTGTGATTCAATCAAAGCAAAGCAAGACAGCTTAAGTGAATGCTCCATAAAACATCTAACCCTGTTCATTTGGACCTTTAAAGATCTCTCAGGGTTTCATTCAAGTAATGGGCCTGTCGAGGAAATTACCGCTGATTAAATTAGCCGCTGACTGCCCAGTCCTTACACAGCTCACAACAAACAAGCTCCTTTATGAGGCAGAATAAATTCTTCTAAATGGCTGGGAGGGGATGAAAACATGTCGATGATCTCCTCCACTGATGTAAAGAACCAATGCAGACAAATCACACACACTCACGAAGCTCTCGTCACATCTGTTAGCTTTTAGCGTGTCTAATTTTATAGATAATAATTAGACAATATGTTATAGATAATAATATCAACATACAATGTAAAAGTTAGTGTACTGTATGTACCTGCAAAAATATCTTAAATTTTTTAATACCACTAACAATAATTTAGGAACTGTCAGAGTATCTGTTGTAAACATTAATTTTAAAATAATAATAACAAAAATAATTTTATAAACTAAATGCAAGAATAACTTTTATATTATTAGTAATATTTCAAGATGAACACATACTGGACTAAAGCTTAACGAATTAATGGTCTGTTGTAAATGTTAATTTCAGAATAATAATACAAATATTTTGTTTAAAAATAGAATAACATTTGATTTGTTTTTGCTTAGACACTAAGTAAACAGAAAAGAGCCCAGTATTACTGCTATTATCCAGTATCAGTATGATATTCGCATAATCAACCGGAAACAGCTGAGAAGCAGCGCTGTGTTCTTTCCTGACAGGCGGCTGCTTCCACCTCCATTTTTTATGAATGAAAACCAAAAGCCTCTTCATTCATGCCAGAGCTGGGCCGGCAGCCTGGGGGCCCCTGGGGGAGAGATTAGGGGCCCCTCTCCTTTCTAGCCAGGCCCTCAGGAAATGAGATCAGGCCCAAATGTCCTAATAACACGCTAATTCTATCAATCTCCCAGTCCCTAATAAAGTTGCTATCTGGCTGTATGATTACCCAAAAGAAAAATGCTTTATCTTATAAATCAGTTTATTTATATTTCTGTTTAATTATTTCCTGTTTTTCATTTGCATAGTACAGAAGTAAATATTAATACAATTTAAACAGTTTTCTGTCTGAATTTTAAGCATCATATCCAGTTATAAATCATAATTCTAATATGCTGACTTGGAGCTCAATAAACATTTATTTATTATCAATGTTGAAAACAGTTGCCTGGCCTAATATTTTGTAGAAATGTTACAAATCGAGCAATATACTGCTGTGAGTATTAGACTTGTAAACGGATAGAAACGAAACTCACCTGAGTCGTAGGTGAAGTCGCGAGGCTCTTGTTTGATCATCATGGAGTGCGGGTACGTCTGGGGGTGTGGCGCCCCCACCATGGCCGGATGTTCGAAGAGGGGGTCGCCGTACTCCTGCTTGAACCCCTGAGGAGGGAAGGGGATGCTGGGTTCTGACATCTGTCTGTGATACATGGGCCGTCCGTCCCGCGACATCGAAGGAGAGGAGAACGAATGACACGGCTCCGACAACTGCCGCCGAAATCTGAACAAAACACTGAATAGAATAAGTATCATGCATGATGTCTGTCTGTCTGTCTGTCTGTCTGTCTGTATTTTGATAATATCAGTACCTGTGGTCTATGGGGTAAGCGCTGTCAGGGAGGGGCTGGGGGGGTGCGAGGTGAGGGTACGTCCTGTCTGGTTTCGGGGTGGGGGCGGCAGTGGGAGACACATGCTGGCCAGGGGACACTGGCGTGCTGCAGGGGGTAGACACTGGGCTGGAGGCCTTCATTCCCGAGGGATGCTTCTGCTCGTAGGCACTGGAGACACCAGGGAACAAGAGCAGTTTAAGTTAGTCTTTCCTGAGGGCCTTTCAGGCTACTGAGATTATTATGAGACTGTGCTCGACTTTAATGCTGGAAAAAAAAAAAAAAAAAAACATAAATGCTAAAAGCTTTTTGTCTGCAGCATAGCCTACTGTATAATGCATGCTAAACTGGTATTTCAAAAACTATTTTTTTAAATATATTTTTATATCTTTTGAATTACATGTTTTTGAAGGGGAAATTTATTAAAAATGTAAAAGAAATAATACAAATATGTATAACAGCAGACTCAATTACATTTAATTTATTTATCTGTTGAACCATTTTGAAAAAAGTATTCATAAGACTAAAGGTATTACAATGATAATTTATGCAATTATAACAACAATAATAAATTAGAATAAAAATATTATATTTAATAAAATATCATTTTAATTTATTGCTTAAAAGTTTGGGGTCAGTCTCTTATGTTACACAAGTCTGCATTTAATACAGTAAATGATTTGTACTTGTATTACAATTTAAAATAACATTTTAATATATTTCAAACTGAATTTATTCCTGTGATGCACAGAATTTTAAATCATTAAGTCTTCAGTGTCAGATTCTTCATTTCTATTTGATTTGCTTCTCAAGAAACATATTATCATGTTGAAAACTTAAAAAAGCATTATGAATGTTTATTTGAAACTATTTGTTTACATCATTTGATCAATTTAATGCATTGTTGCGAATAAAATTATAAAAAAAATAAAATCTAACTGACACCAAATTTTGAACAATAGTGTACACACACACACACACACACACACACACACACACATATACTGTACATTTTTGACCTCTTACGTGCAGGAATTGTTCACATAATCGAACAAAAACCCACACAATTCCCCACATCTATCGTTCATCCATCCAGCTCTACCAGCTCTCCACCCCTCACATGCCACAATCGACAAGGTGCCAAAGAGAAACCATCTGATATCTTGTCAGATATGAACCTTAACGCAATTACACTCCATTCAGAAACATTAAAAGACAAGGAAGGAACAGGCTTCTTTGGGGCTTGACAATCTCCAAGCACCTCTGAAGAGAACATCATTATCACAGAGGTTGTTGGTTCAGCTTGAGTGCCATCTGCAATACGAGGGCAGGTTGGCTCCTCCAGCGAAATAAAACATCCAAGTGAAATGTCATCAATTTAAAATCAAATCAATAGGAAGATGATTGTAACCAAGCAACCGTGTTTGCCGTAGACGCTTGTCCAAGTGGAAAAGCCATTTATTGCACTTAATGCACCGTAGCGTAATTTCTTTTTTTCCTTTTTTTCTGTGTTTTCTTCCCCCTTTCCAATTTCAGGTGGATCTCATTCAAATCATTTCGAACAGCACCTGCTGTACAGTAGTCTTTAAGTAAATAACTAAAGGAAAACTATTATTATTGTGCTTTTTTTCCCCCCCATAAATGACTATTCTTGTCTGAGGCTGAAAAGTCACATCTATGCCAAGACCCCATCTGCTTTAGGGCTGTTCTGTCAAATGAACGTCTGTGCTTTTATTCAGCCTTTAGTCACATATAAAAGGTGAAACACACACCCACTGTAACACCTTAGTGTCGGAGGGGAATTTGTGCTTTATACAAACCCCTGAAAATTCAGCGTCACGAGCAGCGTGATTAACAAACCCAACATTTGCATTCAGAAATTAGGAAAATAACACACCCTAAATTGACAATTAATAGGTAAAAATAGTTTGTTAAACGGTAGCGTTATTGTAAATGTATGTAGACATATTCGGCCCATTTATCACTCTCTCACTCCAGATGCCGAGGCTGGATTTGCAAACCAAAATATGTGATGTTAGAGTCTCTCTGACAGCTGAAAGTAGAAAGTTTAGAGTTTATTTTCACTGCGTTGGTGCAAAAACACTTATGGTTTCACGCAGACGTCGCAGTCTAGCGTTCGTCTCGTTACTACCGTTTTTTTCTTATAACACTTGATGCATGTAAGTTATACAATCATTTAGTGTCATATACAAGATTGAATTATTTTCACAAGTGGGATTTATGTGGGATTCTGTGAACGCTACCTGATGTTATACAGGCACTTCTCCCCATAGTGGATTCTGAAGGGTCTCTCCTGACTGCAGGCTGAGCCCAGATCAGTACACGGACTGTGTGGCTCTCTCTTTATCCTCAGCTGCAGCCCGTGGAACGCCACTGAGAAAGAGACAAACGTATAGATGTTTAACCAGAACACCGAGATCCTCACTGTATTCATTAGTGTCATTTTAAACTGCAATCAGTCTCTCACTCACACAAGGCATCTGCAGATGAAGCCGAGAAGACTTTACAACGTTTACATTTTTTAATGCATTCACCAAAAATCATTAGATTTCTGTTAGCATGCAAAAAGTTTGTTTTCAGCAAAGGTTTCTCGCAGCTCACATAAACCAGGACAGATGGATATGTAATCTGCATCAATTCAGTAACCAAATTCCTTTAAAAACGACACATTTAATTAAATTCAGTATTGTTTTTTGAGATTCTTGACATTCAGTAATTTGAATGACCGCTGTTGTCAAGAAGTGTTACTAATGTGTTTAAACATTCCTGCTTTTAAAGGTAATCTTTGAAAACATGGTAAAAGGGAAGAAGAATAAAAGCATAAATAGAAAGTACTTCATTTATTTGATTAAACTGCTGTAATCTCAAAGTTAAGAATAAAAATATCAATGTCTAAAGCAAAAAAAGGTCATTTATTTGGCAGTCTTCTGAAATGTTAAATGGTCTTGTTAGGATGTGTCGTTGTTCATGATAGTGGATTCTAAAAGTAGCAGTATGGATGAATAATTTATACTTGAGAAGACTTCTTGACGGACCATATTAAGAAGCGCGTAGACAGACGAAAAGAAAAAAAATGCCATAATTGATTTTACGCAAAGGAATATGAGTAAACGGATCAATACAAAATCTGTTATCATCACAGGACCTCATACGTGCAGGATGTCGTTCCAGGATTGCAACAATTACACGTTCATTGATTGGTGTTAATGGACAACATTTTCAAGAAGTCGTTTATGACATTTACTTTCAATTTTTTGTGTCCTTGCAATTTATGAGATGCATTTAAAACCCCCTGAGTACGTTAGATGTCAACTCAAAAAAATAAAAATGTCATTGACTAAAATGAAGAGCTCTTATAAAATCAAAAGAACATCTTGAGTACAGCAAAATATTCATTTCTGAATCTTAACTTGTTATGCAAAATATTCGCAAATTATTTCCATTGTTAAGACGTTAACCAAACATTCATGTTCCATTTCTTTCCTTAAATCTGCGCTCTAATAGATTTCAGTTTCATAAATCAATAGTCTTTTCTCTGCCAAAAGTCCATTCATAATGCTACCGAACACCGTTTTCACTGCTCCACGTGTTACATAAAAGTGCATTTGTGTAAAAATCACAACTGTTTCTAAGTGTCATACTGTTTTTTTTTTCTGTGCTGATGGTCGTGTGTTTTCTCACCCTTCTCTCTTTCTCACTCTCACCTCTTCTCTGACTGTTACTCGCTGATAATAGATTCAGTCACACCTTCTTCTTAAACACTGGGCTTGAATTACAATGGCCTTTACAAAAGGGCAAATAACTAAAATATAATCACTGTTTGATCACACTTCCCCAGCCACAAATCACTATTATATTAGTGTTTTAAACGATTTATCTTTTACAGTACCACCACCAATTCTCTTAACAATTACAAAGGCATTTAAAAGAGAAAAATATATACATTACCATTCTAAAAATGTGGGGTCGGAAAATTTTTATGCACTTAATGCTCACCAAGGCTGCATTTACTTGATCAAAAATACATTAAAAACAGTAATATATTAACGTATTTTAAAATGTAATTTATTCCTGTGATGGCAAAACTGAATTTTCCGCAGCCCGCATTACTCAGTGTCACATGATCATTCAGAAACAAAGTACGCTGATTTGGTGCTCGGTTTTCAGAAATAATTCTAATATGCTGATTTGGTGCTCAATTTCTTATTATCGCCAATGCTTCAAACACTTCAGGATTTCTTAATGAATAGAAAGTTCAAAATAACTATTTTTAATTTACTTAAAATAATTTATTTGCATATTTACTGTCACTTTTGATCAATGTAATGCGTCCTTGCTAGTTAAAATTATGAATTCCTTATACAACATATATTTTACAAATGTTTAAATAATACAAATAATTTCACAAACAACCAGTTTATCAGGCCACACACGTCTAGTGCGCAGCAGCAGTTTGAGAGGTGCATTTTCTGGCTGTGTATATCCCATTTCGAGGTGTTTTGTGGGAATGGACCACATGAAACGGAAGTGATCCGCTGGCATTGTCGACTCAGACCCATATGGGAGGGCCAGGATGCCCGTTCAAGAGCCCAAGCGCCATGCCCTCGCTCTACCTCCATCTGCCTGTCCCTCCTCTCCTCCACTATCCTGCCGACAACGCCAACTAACACCCTGCAGTTCCATCGTTTTTGCTTAAAAATACATATTGGAATGGAAAAATATTTCCTTTTGTGACATTTCACTCCTCTTTTGTCACGGCCTACGCTCACAATAGAGTCTCAGGAAGGGATACAGGACAATAGCCCATTATCAGCAAACACTAGTATATTTTATTTGCCTAATGAGCTTGAGTTCTCTAGAAAGACAAAGCCCCCCTTCTTCTCCCCTGCATCCTCAGTAGCAGAGTCTGTTTTGGCTCCTCTTTAAGACATAAGCTGGACTCGCTCCCCACTGTGCCTCATTCAGTCCATGCCACTTCCGACACTGGCACGGGCTCTGCCACGACCACTGCGCGCCAACTTTACTTCCTATGCCCATTTAAAGGCCTATTGCTTCTGGCTGCACTCGCTGAGAAGGTACACAACCTAGAGAACACACGCCGCTCGCGCTCTCTCTCTCTGTTTATTCACAGAAACACGACAACATGTCACAAACGCGAGCTGCGTTTGGCAAATTTTCACACGAAATCATCAAATCTGAGCTTCTTTTAGAGTCAGAAGTCGCTTTGCAAAATATAAGCTGTATTTTGTAGAGCCACAGTAAAATAAAAAAGGTCACACTTACAGTTTTCACTCTGAAAGTCTGGAACAAACTGCTCATCATTGTCAGGAACTTGAGCTGGGAGAAAGTTAAAAAGAGAGAAAAGGGTAAATAAACATTTTTCTTTCATAATTATTATATTAGGTTTCCACGAGTCATTCTAACACAATCTCCACTCGAATAATCACTTTAATGAGTTATTTCCTCTGTAATTGAAACACTAATGATTTGAAATTCTCAGGCCAACCCATAAAGACATTTATTGGTTTAAAACAGACGAAACATATCCTCTAATTATGTCAGTAATTTAATTTCAACTTAATTTGTTGGACAAAGCAGGCTCTTGCGTGTGAAATGCATCCCTTATCCATCTTGATATAATTGTGTCTAAAATAGCTTGAGAATTAAAAAATAAAATAAAACAAACCAGGCAACCAAAGTCAAAACACCTTGCCTTGTGATCCAATGTGCTTTACACAGCGTCTTCATAAGGACAGCCATGCAGTGAGAAAACACCTATTGTTCACACTGTCTAATTGGGACACATCCCCACTGGTGAATGCACCTGTACCTGCCGCGACGGCTGCCGTCCAAACAGAGCATGTTCCCCTACCTTTCCCTCTCTCGTAGCTAATGCTAAAATAATGAAGCCTTCATACGGAGCTCAATTAAGCACATTCATGTTTATTTCCCTCTTGCAAGACTTCTGTTGTTTATTGCTTGTTCAGCTCGACACAAAGGCGCGCCGTGGCGGAGGAGAGCACGAGACCTCGCTGCACGGGGCTATTAGCACGTTTATTCCTCTGCGCTAAAATTGGATTTTCATTTTCACAACAACAGTAACAAGTCGCAACACGCACAAATCAACATTTGCTTTGTGTAAGGCAACAAGTTTCTCTCGGCTACTTGGCTTTGTTTTTGGAAATGGGAGTGTTGTTCTCATGTCTGTGTATAATGCATTCATATCTGGTGGCAATTTTTTACTGAAAAACCACTCATGGATTTGTATTTGTTAAACAATATAGATGAGACCAGGCTACACTGTAAAATTACAAGTTGTGAATAAAATTTTAATGGGAGCACATTTCACAATCAAGTCTATTTTAGTAGTCTTTCTACTTTGAAATGTCAAAGTATTTTTTATTTGCTGTTTCTTTGAAATTATTTGCAAAATTGTATAGTAATTTCTGAGTAAAAACACCAAATTATTATCAGAGTAGATGTCATAAGGCTTTTAATCTTTGTACTTTTTAAGGTTTTTAAGTCAAAATCTATAATGAAGATATATGGTAACTGAAATGTAGAAATACAATAGATTTATATATATAAATAATATATATGTCAGATCATGGAAAGTTGCCATATATGCTTTAAATCATGTAAGTTAAAACAATAAAAAAAATGTAGGCCAAAATAATGGGTTGATATTTTATTTTGTGTTACTTTTTAAATTTTTGTTTCTTATTTATTTTACTGTATATAATCTTGCAAATAAATGCTTAATTACAGGTTTTTCTGTGACAACTTACTCCACAGATGTCCACATGCATTTAATTACCTGTATCTTTTGTTGCTGTGCAATAATGGTTAAAATATAAATATATAATAAATATAAACGTGTGTATATATTCAGAAATTGACTTTCATAAATAAGCCCACACTAAAAAAATATTCACTTGAGTAAAAAGTGTGATAACTAGCCCCTGTTCTATAACTTCAAATTCAATCTGGATAGCATGCAATACCATATAGTTGTACGGTACTCAGGACCAATTTATCTTTACAGGCAAGTCGAGCACAACCGCAGCAGATGTCTTCACTGGTTGAACTCAACAAGAAATACCAGCACCATTTCTCTGGCTGGTTCCGAAGCAAACACAATCAAAATATTAAACAATCCCCTCACCAGATCTGAAAAGAATGAACAAGTGCACCAAGAGTCAGAAAAGTAGTGTAAGCATCAGTTAGAGAGAAAAGGTGAGAGGAGAGCCGCTGCCAGTATTCTCAGCAGGGTGAATGAGTCAACCTGTGAATGGGACAGCTGATCCCAGCACCACTCCTGAGGCTAGCTAAGGTGTTGGAGCATGTCCACCAGTTAAAGAAAAAAAGAGAAGAGCAGAAAACACACCAACTGCAGCGCCAGGCCGTGAACGGCGCAAGTCCAGCTACATAAAGAGACTCGTATTCATCTCTCTGCTAAACAAAGAGGAAAAGATGCAGAGAAACCAGATAAAGTTCACACTATGAAATCAAGAAAAGACTAGTAAACTAAATCCTGATATGATATATTCAGTCGAAGTTTTGTAAGTTTTCTAGACGTGGTAAGTGACTGTCAGCTGTCTCTGGCCAAAATGACACATGTACGTCAATGACGAGCCATCAGCTCTTTAGTCTACGCTGCCGGAAATTCTGTCCGTCGCTCATACGTCTTCCTCTTCTTTCCAATTACCTGAGCTAATAAATCTCTGAAATGAAACCGCTAGGTCTTCGTTTGGGTTCTAATGGACAGGAAGTCATATATTAAATCTATCTGCGATTTATCTCGAATCTTTGGGCGCTGCGGCTGATGGATGGAAGACAGGTTGAATTGTACTCCTCACTGTAATATCTACTTTTTTTTTCCCGCACACTTTTTTTTCCCTGCCGGATACACTAAAATATTTAAGTCATGTCTTATTCTTTTAGAGGCCCTGGGGTGGATTTGGCATAATCAAACTCACGACAAGGACAGTAAAGTCTGAAATCTGTTCTAAAGCGTACTTTTAATTTTAAAATCCACAATTATACTGCAAGCATTTTTAAATATATTAAAGAATACATGAAAGCGGTTTATTAAAAATTAAGATTATCTTTCCTTATGCAGGTGGGCAAGTCCTATTTTACATGTTGGATTATTTCAGATGTGTGGTTTTAAAAGGTGACCGGTATACACAGTCCTGTGGTGCAGCTGTACTAAAGCATATTTCAATGAAGTTATTTGAGATGATACTACATGAAAAGATACTTGATTAAGTCGGACTTTCATGTGGCGTTCAAAAATTCAGTCACACAAGCCAGATGTAACGCGATCACTAATAGAAAACAGACACACTCATCTTCATTTCCTCTTTTTGTCCAGTGCACGCAAATGCATTCCATAGGCGGAAAGGCAGCTGGGATTTCACAAATGCAAAGCGCTGGAATCGGTTTTACAAACTGCTTTGCATGATTTTCAGCTGTCCAACTACTTTGTGTGTTGTTGTTTTTTTTTTTTGCAACCAAACTGCTAACTTTTTACAATAAACAGACAAAAGGCTGTTATGTCTATCATGATTTGTGACTTATATTTTAATCTTTTTCACAGCCTATATTAATTTACGACAATAATAAAATCCCACAAAGCTTATTTGCATTCTGATAAAAATGGAAACATGACAGCAGCCAACTACATATGAATATTTATAATTTTTTAGCAAACAAAAAAAAGTTATTTAACTCAAAAAATAATAATTTATTTGCATGCACATAATCAGTTTAAGGTTTCTAAATGTATAAATGTCCTCAACAACATTTTAAAACCTTTCAAAATCATTAACTTTTTGCAGGCAGAAAAAATACTTTTTAGTAATATTTGCACCACTAACAATCACAGTTTAGAGTAAAATTCACACACATTTTTAACATCAAATTTGACAGTTCACCATTTAGAAGATTTGAACATCACATTGTTAGGAATGTAAAATTTTACATTTTGAAGACAAGAAAAACGTTACATTTTTTAAACTTCAAAATGTTTCCCCATTTACTTTTTTTATGTAACACTTTAAGAAATGTCTAATTTATATTACATTCAAATATTTCCAAACACATGAACAATCAACCAAAGAGTGAACCATTTACTAACCTAAAGGTCGGTGCTGCAAGCAAGGTGGGAAGAAGACACTCGCGCTTAACTCCTGAAGCATCACGTTTGAGTTAGACCACAACCAGCATGTCTTGCCATGAGAAACAAAAATTGCCAAAAACAACCAAAAAAAAACAAGTTGGGGGGAAAAAACGAAGTGCTAAAAGTTGAAGCGATCTACCGTCAATCCATCTTTTTAACAAAAAGAGTTACAAAAACAAAGAAAAACCTAAAATACGAGAAGTATCAGACGAGAAAGAGAGGGATAGGAAAAAGAAAACGAGTGAGGGAGAGAAGGTGTGCACGAGTGCGTGCGTGAGAGAGAGAGGTGGCAGTGTTGGTGCTGGCTCGTCTGCCTTAGCTCCTGCCAAAAGCGGACGAGAGGAGAAGAGAGTGAGCGAGACTGCAAGTTCTTCTGGTAATTTGTGATGACACTCAAAGTAGAACCTCCTCGGTCTCCCCCTAGACTCCTGCTCTTCTCAAGCACTAATGTATGCATGACACACCAAGTGCTTTTGCTACAGATGCATTAATTGGACTGCAGATTAGGTCTGTAACTAGAGGCATATTTGCTCCCCTCCCCCAAATCCCCCCCCCCCATGCTCTCTCCGCTTCTTCAGCTTCAAAACAAAAGCTTGATCAAGCACTGAGAAACCTGAAGTAAACAGACCAGTGCTTACCTTCAGCGAGCCAGGTCTCCTGAAGTTGGCTGAGATCTTGAAACAGCTCTAAAAACAAAGACGGCAGAGTTTCAGATGGCGAAACAACAGGTACAAAGCTTTAATTATGAGTTTTGGCCCTCAGCGCCTCTCGATTCCAGTCTCAAAGCCCTCTGAAGACCGAGGCGAGCGCTGCTGATTGAGATTTTAAAGCCCCGAGTGCAGGTGGCAACGAGCGATATTGCATTTTGCGAGATGTTAAGAAGGCGTGAAATGAACATTGTCTTTTTTACCCACACCTGAGTGCTTACCCTCGGTGTCCAACGCCAGGTCAGAGTTAATGAATTTCCTTTTCCTGTCCTTCGCTGGTCTCGTGTTGGACGTCTTTCCCCGAGGATTCTAAGCAGAAAGCAACAGATCAATTGTCTCAAATGAAGATGGAGTTTGTTGAGTTGGCTTTTGAAAGACATGCAACACACAACTGCAGCTTCACACATCATATTTACTGCGAATATATGAAAGATTCTTTAGTTAGTGGCACTTTGATTTGTTTGAAATCTTTAAAAATGAACTTACTATACTAATCCAACATGAGCTGTTTGGTAATGATACCTTTCAAAAAGTTCTAAAAACATGATCAATAATCAATTTGTGACTAATAAAAGAGTAATGCTTTATTTTCAAAAATGTAAACTGCAGAACTGAAAATGTGATTTTCTTAGGGGAAAAAAGTGAAAAATAAGATTTCCCTTGTTTTAACACAATCTAAATGTATTATAGTTATACGATGCATACCAATTTCAAGAGGTTAAAACATTTTTTTTTTAAACACAGTCACACATTTATATAACAAATTTTTTCACAATTTGTGTTAATAAAAGGTAATCCCTCAAAAATGTAAACAGAACTGAAACTTTTCTTTGAAAATGAAAAATAAGATTTCCCTTGTTTTAACACAATCTAAAGTATTACTTATACATCAAAAATAGCAATTCTGGTATTGTTTTTATACCAGGATTCACAGATATTATAATAAATACTTTAAAACGATCAATGGATTAATGTCTAAACAGTCTGCCCTAAAGCGAAGAATGGCAAATCACATGTGTTACGCAAACGCAGATTCTCCTCATCGGTCACCAGACATATTACAATCATCCTTTTACCTTCACTTACATGAGATTTTCTCAAAGGCACTTGTTGGTCGTAAAGTCCGTCCATTCTGCAGCGGTTGGACCCTGAGCGCGCCGTCCGATCACCCTTTGAAGTAGGAGACTGATTTTAAGCGATTTATTGGAGATGGAATATGAACTGCTGCGCGCTCGAGCGCATTCAGCGGCTCCATTCATAAACGTATCTTTAATTTGATCGACTACATGCTGACTATTATGAAACACACATTAAATGCAGCAGATCCGTGACACTTAATAGATAAAGTGGCGAGTGTCCTTATGTAAATATGTTGCGGTGCTGTGCGTGCGTGCGTAACGCGGTGAGCCGATCCGACTGGACTTTTGGAAACTCTTTTTTTCTGTTTCTAGTTACGTTTTACTGAAGCGTCGAAGGTGATGTAGAACTTAAAGCTTGCACTCACCCCAGTAAACGCACCGCATTCATGCATGGATGTGTCGCCGGACTGAATGAGAAAAGCGCTCTCGTGTCTCTCCTCCGCGCTCAAGTCAACACACACGCGCTGCTGCTGCTCCAGGGGCCTCCCTTCAGGAACAGCCGGCGCCCCGCTTCCCATTGGCTACCACTACTGTCCTCCGCCGGATCAGATTTCCACCCGTCAATCAAGAGCCTATTTCACCGTTCCTTCATTAAAATATGCAAAACTGATATTGCAATTATAAGGTGTTTATTTATGAGAAAACACAGCACGTCATTATAATTTCTCTTGTGGCTAGATGTTTTGGAAATGATGTGCATAAAAGTGCACACAATCATTGGATCCTGTTTATAAGGCTTACAAATGATCTAACAGTTTTTGGCAAGCAGAAAAAGCTTTTAAACTTTCAAAGAATGAAACAAACAGGCATATGCTCAGAATGGCCACAGCCATATTTTCCAAAAGTATCTGTTATGAATAAATCTTAGACAATTTAATGCATTGTTCTCAACCTGGGGGCCGTGGCCCCCTAGAGGGCCTCAGCAAACTTCCAAGGGGGCTCTGAAATGATGGGTTGAAGTAAGGGAAAAGCTGAGACAGAAGACAAGCACAGATGAGTGCATGGTCAGTTATACAGTGTTGTCATGGATTACAGTCAATATCCAGAAATACTTGACCAATCAGAATAACTTTATTACAAATAGCTGTGTAATGAGCTATGCATTCTGTAAAAAAAAGTTAAATACATATAACAAATGTACATTATTAAAAGTATTAGATTTGTATTATTAAAGTAAATTAAAAATATTGATATTTTTTTTTATTGTAATGGTTTGTGAAATTTACAAGTAATTTGAAAACTGTTTCTAGACGATTATATATATATATATATATATATATATATAGGTCACAACATGCTCTCACAGTTTTTTTTGTATGCAGTAAACTGATTTTAATTTTCCATTTTTCATTACTATAGGTTTTGTATCAGTAACCTTGTTTTATTTTTAATTAAACGAATAGAAAAATATACACAAAGATGTTTATTCTCAATAATCGTAATAGCAAAGAAAGAATGACGTCTTAAAGATTAACAAAGAATCACTTAGATTGGTATTTTAATGTGATTTAATCTAAATGAGTCTTTGTGGATGACTATTTGAATATATATTATTTGAATATTTGTGCTAACTATAGGGGATGGAGCCCCCCCCCCCATAACACCTATGGTTATAGATATACCTTCACACCTTATCTGACCTTTGAGATGAAGTTCATTATTATCCATTTACATGCAACATATTTAACACGTGCTAAAAGTGTCAGTCCGGCGTTTCCTCGTGTCAAAGCTCTAATCACGTCATTAAGAAACATCTAACATGTCACTTTTGCAGGATCAGGTAAACCAGCACATAAACAGAGGAACTTCCATTATATGGAAATGATGGAAACCTAAAGTGACATTTTAAGTCTTGATTCTTGACACAATGAATAATCCCGTGAGCTTGACGGAACGCAGGACAGGTATAGATGTTCATTCGACAGGTTAACATTAAAAGGTTACATCCACAGCGATGCATCTGTTGTCAGGTCAAGAGGTGAGCCGGTGCAGCAAGCTGACAGGGTCAAACGGTGAAAGTATGTGTGTTTCTTAGAGTTACGAATGGACAAGTTACCTGCCATATTACACATGTTTGTTTTCTGTAAATATTGTTGCTTTTGCTGATTTCAAAACTTTTAAAAAAGTGTCAAAAAGTTTAGGTTAGATTTTCTGCATATCTCTAAATAAATACAGAGTTTGTGAAAAAAATAAAATAATATTTAGCCAAATTAAAATGCACAAGTATTTGACGTGGCACATTAATATTGATTATTTTAATGACTTTACAAAGTAAGCATCATATACGCATGTTATAATAGGCCAAGCATAAAATGCAGCACTCACTTTTATACAATATAAATCTCTCAATTTACCAAAATGGGCCTTGAATATCCTTGGTATAAATGGTCGATGAATTATGACATGCGTTTTTACTTTTAATTGCTAAAAATGTCATACGTCATATCTCCAACATGCAAATATAGGCAAGTTCATTGTCAGTTCACTGCACAAAGCACCTATTATGAACTGCGGGCTATGTGGGGGTGAGTGAAACTAAACCAGGCCTAACCAGAAACCAGGATGTGCAATAGTGTCTCACATCATTGCATGCAGCTATCGCAAGAAAAGGAAAGGTGCAGTCGCACATTTGCTTTAGCTGTGGCAGAAGTGCATCACAACACATGAATATGCATGAACAAAGCACCTTGTGACCATGACAACCATGTCTTGTAAAGACAAAATACAAGTCTTTCAATCTGGTTCTTCGTCAACAAGCAAGCAGCTTCAGCTTAAAATAAAACACAGACAGGCATTCGCATTGAAAAGCATAAAATCTGTGCATCGACTGCTGACGAGGATTGTCTAACGATAACCTAAAACCTTCATTTGTGCTTGTAATATAAAGACTGTTTGTCCACATGTTCATGCTTCTGGAAATGATTCTCTTCAATGTTTAGTTGATCCTTCTTCAAGTATCTTGACCGTGTTCAGTGATTCAGAAATCCAGTTTAAATGATTGTTTGATCCAAGTGAATTTTTCCAATGCAACTTCCAAAACAATCAATATATTTATACTTGAAAAAAAATGAATTAAGTTGCATGATTAATGTAGGAACATGCTGTCGTAGAAATCACCCATTGATTTTTTTCATCAAAATTAGAAAAACGACTGGCTGTCAGTTTCAGATGCAAAATAAAATAAAAAGTTAAAATATAAAATAAAATAGCATTTTTACAAAGTTCTGGATTTGAACCCAGCATGCTAACGAGTAATGAATATGAAAAATGTACCACTAGACTAACACATTACACGTTTTAAGTTAAAAAGTACTTTGTTTTTCATTTGGCCATGTCTCATCTCACATTTGGCACCAAGAAATCCAGCACTTCCTAAATAACATACCCAAGATAAAATAGTTCCGGTTCATGAGTCCATCTGAATCCACATATAAGACTCAAACTCCAAAAGACTTCAGATCTCAAGTGTTTTTGCAGTGCCTATTATCCTCAAATCTCTCTGATTCCAATTCCAGTTGAGCCAAAACATACCTTTTAAACATTTGTGAATAAAAAACTGCCCCACGTTTGGCCTTTTCCTCCCAGTGCTTGGCTTGTGCTGCATGATGGCAGTTTAATCAAATATCTGAGACAGCAAACTGGTGGCTGTAGACTAACCGCAGCTGTCAGGAACCCTCACAATGCTTTTCACCATTCACATGAACTCTACAGCAGGTGTAGCGTTGATCTCAGGTGTCGTGGGTTGTCAGTCTTTACTCTCTCTGCGGTCACGTCGAAAGAAGGAGAAGAAGCTAGAGCTTATCTGCATAAGGGCCTGATTCTCATGAACCTTTTAATCTGTCGGGAAGATAGAAAACAAATATGATGTGAAAATGTTTACGTTATATGATATAAATTCATAAAGACAATCAGATGAGAGAAGATATGAGAGATAAATGTTATATGACCTGGCATAATACACAAATAAAGGCACATAAAAAGGCCAAAGAGTCTCTCCAAGACATGAACATGATAAAAACAGCCAGTGAACTAATGGACTAGAATGTGAAGTGAAAGTGTCTTGTTTATTAACTTTGTTCCTGTCACATTTAATTGAGTGCTGAATTCCCTATTTGTGGGTCAATTATAACTTCACATCAAAGGTGATGGTAAATATCAAGCTCTTCTCTTTGTTCATGAAAGTATTCAGACACAGCAATGCAATCAGAAGGGAAATGGTACTGAACACCTCAAAAAGAAAACCTTTGGAGCATTTCAATTTAATTAAGAGGAAGAGTCAACATGACATTTTTTGACACATGGGGTGAAATCGAGAGTGTTCATATATAATGCAAATTTATTGGAATCGTGCCCTTTTTAGTGTCTCTCTGGAACAATTTAGAAAGACAAAATCAAATTAGGTGCTTATTTTTATGAATAAATAAACTTGATGTTTCTCTGTGGAATGAAATTAATCTTTATTGCTAAATAATTCTATACAAATTTATAATAATAAAATTAATATTTTTTTTTTTTAATCTATTTAAAGAAAAAAAACTGTATTTAGTGATATTATTTGGTAAATAAATAGTTTTTAGAAAAAAATATTTTTATTTATTTCCACATTGATTGCATGAAACATATAACCATGCAATGCCATTAATTTGCACACAACCCCTCACAAGCAAACACTGATACAATGCAGCTCCACCTAAAACTGGATTAGCATAATCACTTTGGCTGAGGATAAGCTGGAACACCTGAATATTGACTGTAGTGTCTCAAAAGCATTCCTTACGTTTACCGACACTAATTAAGCCTCAACGAAGCCATAGGTTGCCATGGAGATCACCTGCTACGATAACAGTTTTGTTGGTGTCTACATTTAACCAAAGTTTTAATCTACAGGTACAAGTGCTCCTTCCAATTAATTGTGTTGTCATGCTTTTTGGATTCCAGGCATCGACAAAATGAAGTATATGTAAATGAACACCACACTTCAGAAAAGATGCTTTCAGAGAAAGGAAACTTTAATTAAAAGCAAACAAAGCTTCGAATTTTGCAAATGAGGTGGTTGTTTCAGGCTGGAGCTTATTTTCAGCTTGCTTGTTAAACGGTGCTGTGATTTCTGCACAAAATATCAGGAGAATCTAAGACTGACCAACTAAAGCCGGTTTAGAAGGAAACGCAAAGTGAGAAAAATTATCTTAAAAAATTCCTACACTTAAACATTCATAAACACATGCAATATAAAGGACATTTAAGCATATAGAAAATATTAAATGTGCATGCCATACTTACATTGGCTCTGCATCCATGGCTCACCGTCTATTTGCATAGGAAGGGCTTTACTGGTTCTGTCAATGGAACAGAGTTATATAATACTGAAACATGAATAATATGTTAATAGAAGTAAAACACAAACTTGTATTTCTGTTTATATACAGTACAGTATATCTGTAAACATCAAGATATTAGGGTCATTGTTTTGTTTTTCTGTAATATTTTTTATATTTTTCTATCGTAAGTCTTACAATGTGAATTTTGAATGTAGTCAAAGTACTGTATAAATATTCAATATAGTCTCTAAACATAATACACAACTATTCAAAAGTTTGGAGTTGGTACGATATTTACTGTTTTTGAAAGAAGTCTCATGCTCACCAAGGCTGCATTTATTTCATAAAAAATACAGTAAAACAGTAATATATTTAGTTATATATTTAATAGTAATATTGTGAACTATTATTACAATTAAAAACAATTGTTTTCTTTTTAAATATATTTTTAAAATGTAATTTATTCCTGTGATCCCAAAGCTGAATTTTTACTGCTCAAGTAAAATGTCTTATTTTAATCAATGTTGATAACAGTTGTGTTGCTTAATATTTTTGTGAAAAAAAAAATCAGGACCATTTATAAATAGACAGTTCAAAAGAACAGTGTTTATTTGAAACAGAAATATATATTTTTTTAATTATAAATGCCTTCAATGTCACTTTTAAAGAATTTAATTCACCCTAGACATTGAAACAGTAGCATATCATTAATATTATCAAAAATCTTAAAAATGTCCTAAAAGCTGCCTTAATTGTAATTGTGTTATCTTAATAATAAAAGAACTAGCAAAATATAGCTTAAACTCAGTGTAGAAAAAGTAAAGCATAATATAAAGGATTCTACTATAGAAATAGTGTTCCCCAAATGCACAACTTCATTGGACAAGTAAACATTTCTAAATTCAGTATATTAGGAACACCACACTGGAGGATGGGGGTGATTTGTAATAACAATGAAATGTAACCTGATAACGATGGAGGAACACTGGGCCAGACGTCTGCCTGTGTAGATCTGCCCCATCTCCATTGCCCCCTCCAGCCCCACCACCTCCAACAGCTGATCAGACGGGTCTAAGAGACAGAAAGAAAAACTGAGGTCAACCTGATCTAAAAATGAGCAAAAATCCATCAAATAATGAAAAAGACTAGTTGCACTTGAGCAGACCTCCATCTTAAAAATGCTTCTCCTAACAGACATTTTCATTCACATCATTTAATTAAATAAAAAGTCTAGTTAAACTCTCCGAACTTTCAATGACCTGCGAGTTACTCTAGATCCAGACAATGAATCTTGAATCAATCTGCCTGGTTCTATCTGGATGCACCACAAATGCACTTCCTTTAAATAATACATTTTTAAAGTAAATCCTGTTGTGTCCTTTATGATAAATTGCTTGTGATTTTTCGTAAATATATAATTTGTTTGGCAAAAAAGCATCTGCTAAATGATAAAAATGTAAATATGTAACACATGCAAAATATGTGCTAATACCTAAAGTGAATTATTTAGCATTATCATTAACGTACATGAGATACACAAACCAAAGAGCCCGAAGAAGCAGTCTGCTCCCTCCAAAACACAAAACCAATATCAATATCCCTGTCAAAATGGGTTAGCCTTTTAAACCATCCGCTTTCTTCCAAACGCTTGAGTCTGACCCATGGGGGACGTCAGGGGGAAAAGATTATGAGGAGAAAGACCAAAAGAGAAGATGAGGAGCAGACAGTGGAGGTGTGTTTGGGCTGAAGAGGGGGGGGGGATGTGAGAAGGAGAAAAAAAAGCAGACAAGCTTGATTTGGAATCTTCACAGTCTGCCTTCCGCTCTAAAAAAGCATAAATTGTCACCGTTGGAGAAAAGGAGGGGAGAAAAAAAACACCAACAACCCACAAACAAAACACCTATTAATTAGAATGCGACACTGATGCAAAGCAATCTTGTGTTCTTCCATATTTATTAATTTCTTTTTTGTTTTGAAGTTATGAGCATTGATTTTTCCTCGGTCGGAGGTCCAGTGTCGCGCTGGGACCATCTGTTCAGTAACAGCTCCTATGAGTCTTCCTCTCCTCCTCCTCAAACACACACACACACACACACACACACACACACACACACACACACACACACACACACACACACACACACACACACACACACACACACACACACACACACACACACACACACACACACACACACACACACACACACACACACACACACACACACACACACACACACACACACACACACACACACACACACACACACACACACACACACACACACACACACACACACACACACACACACACACACACACACACACGTGTCATTCAGTCCACAGACAGGCAACAGTCAAACCATTTTAGCCATTCAATTCTATAGCTCACACATTTTATATCTCATATTCCTTAAATTGATCAAATTGTCTTACATTTTATTCCATTCAGTTCTATAGACTACATATTTTATATCAAATGTAATTCAATTTCTTACATTTATTCCATTCTGTAACTTACATATTTTATCTTATTCTATTGATTCCTTCGTTTTATTCTATTCTTACATCTTACATTTTTATTTTATTTTATTTTATTCTGTTCTGTTATACCTTACATACATTTTTATTTTACTTGTATTCTGTATAAATTCAATTGAGATCCCCTGCGGGTGCTAGGTAGAGCTTTGAGTCATAACTGTTGACTTATCAGAAGCAAGGATCAGAAAGTCCATTTTGCATATTCAAGTTAAATGTAATTTATGTGGACAAAATCATTTTCACTGTCCAATACAGCAATATATTTCTTAAAAATGTAAAGGCTAAACACAACAAAACAGAGTTGCTTACAGTTGTCTGGCAACCGCAGTTAACAGGGTAACACAAATTCTTGGATTGTTGTACCAACGCTGGGTTCAATTGTTGTCAAGGAGACAGGCTGCGAACGAGGCCTTGCTGGGACTCGAAAAAGTGTGAGAAGTAAGAACTGCATGCATTGAGTGTGTGCGTGCGTGTGTGCGTGTGTGTGTGTGTGCGTGTGTGTGCGTGCGTGCGTGCGTGTGTGTGTGTGTGTGTGTGTGCGTGTGTGTGTGTGTGTGTGTGTGTGTGTGTGTGCGTGCGTGCGTGTGTGTGTGCGTGTGTGTACACAGTCCTTTGACCACAGTGGCTCTGCTCTCTAAAAGGCTCAGGCTCGCAAGACTGTTGAGGCTGAGAGGTCACGCAGAGGTCTGTCATCAGCGATGAACAGCGTCAGAGAGAAAGTCTGAGGGGATTTATAAACACACTCTCTACCTACAACTTCACATGCTCTGGATGGGAGCTGTCACCTCTTTTAAATTCTCTTGGAATTTTTGAAAAACTAATTACAGGAAATGATGTCAACACCAAGAGTTAGCAATCCCTTTCATTTCAGTTGATGTTCAGCTAGCATATGCTGCCCCAGAGTTGCATCCAAAATCATATATACGTATAGTATTTAGTATGCAAAAACAGTATGCCAAAACAGTAGGCGAAAAGTACCCTGGCCTACTACTTCTGCAGAGATTCGTAAAGTGCCCCTATTATGCCTTTTCGAATATTACCTTTCATGCAGTGTGTCATGTAACTGTATGTGAACTTAAACTATCTGCAAAGTTGAGAAGCCAACAGTGCACGATAAATAAAGTTATTGTCTATAAAAAAAAAGAGTTGGCTCGCAATCGCCTAAACGAGTCGTTAGGAATTCGAATCTTATTCTGTTACAGCTGTACATCACGAAGTAACATATTTGCATAATGTCCTCCCATGGCTCTCATTAGCGCTGTACGAGGTAGACCAATCATAAAGGACTGCGCCATCTGACCAATCACAGCAGCGAGGGCTCACAGAAAGGAGGGGTTTAGAGAGATTCTTTGAACTGCTTCACACGAGTCGTTTACAAATCATTTAGAAATAAGGTCAAATTAAAACTATTTTTTGAGAAAACTAAAGTGATTTTTGACCTTGCATGCATGTAAACCTGTTTTAGGAGACTCATAAAACAATACTAGCAACCTTAAAAATGGCATTATAGGGGCACTTTAAGTGCGTATTTGATGGACACTTTACTGTCCCATGAGGCCAAGGGAGAGGATTTCTGAAAGGCAGTGAAGTGACACAACTGTCGCTATAGTGCAGGATATATATGCCGGATATAGTGTAGTATAGTATTGTATAGCCAAATATCAAGATTCATACTATAAAGAACATTTTTTTATCAGTTGCAAAGTAAGTTCAAATTCAAATGTAAGAGCTACTCAGACAGGATGCGATTTTGGACACACAGCTGGTGAAATATCTACTAGCCAACAAAAAAATTAAGCTCTAATTATATTCTAATAAAAAAGTATAATTTAAATCAAATTAAATTAAAAAAGTGTTTTTATTAAATCATAAAAAAATTAAACACATTTAAATAAATTAAAACTTACATTTATCTAAAATAATATTAATAAAAAGGGTTAGGTAAAGATCATTTTGTGCACATAATATACCAGGAGGGGTTAACTGGTCAAACCCTAACCCCTTGGTTCTAAAAAATATACAAAAAAATAAAGAGTGCAGTTCCACAATACTAGAATCACCAAACATAATTTCAGAAATAATTACTGTTTTCAAACAGGTTTTTCTGAAGACTCCAATAAAACTGCTTTAAATCAAATAGCTCCACCCATAGCTGACATGATTGATTGATGTCCACTGCTTAAACAGACATATTGAAACTTTTTTGAAAAATGTAGATTTTATTTTACACTTTCAACCTCCTTTTCTAAAAGATTCTGCATGTATAGCTGGGATAAGAAAAAAATATTTTAACAACAAAATGTCAAATCACCTTCACTTTTGAACACAAATCTCTCTTTCTTTGCACATGCACACACAAGCCGTATGCACCTGATAATGGTGTTTTCTTGTCACCTGTTTTTTTGTTTGTTTTTTTTGTGTGATTGAACAGCCCGTGTTACTCATGACGCACATGGAGCGACAGGCGTAGGCAGGGCTGAGGTGCGCGGGAGGAGGTTTGAGGGGCTTTCGCACAGTGTGTCAGGGGACATCAGTAGCCCCAGTGCAGCCCACGTCCATGCTGAATAATTCAGCCCGCCTCCATTCCCTTCCACCTGAGGAGGCCTGTCTCCTAGCGTCACCAGCGGGGCCACTCAACTGCTCCCGAAAGGTCAGACTCTACCCCATTTGAGAGCCGGGCCTCGGGGGCTAATGCACTCCCTGTTTACCATCCAGCTAATGCACCCTCGACTAATCTGACAAGCACAGGCCTCTCACCTTCAGAGCTCCTTCAGATGAAGCCGTATCTACGAAGGCTTTCAAAACCATCGGCGAGGCGCCCAGGCTAAGTGCCTTCTCTGGTCCAAACCTGGCCTTCGCGCCAATCAATTGATCTTTTTTCCAGAGTAAATGGAATAGAACGGAGCGTAAAGGGTTTTGTACTCTTGCTGTCTTTTTTGGAAGCCGATTTTATTCACCAAGCGCTCCGTTTCTACTGAGAGCTGCAGCAGAGATGCAGCGGCAGGATATTAGAGCAAACATGCATGATACAAATGGGTGCATTTATCAGCGGCTGACTCGTATTGACTGAAATTAAAGGGGCTGGATGAACCGTAAAGACTAACGACACCTGAGATAATGGATTGGTACTTGGGGTTTAACTGAGGTGGACAGATAAAAAAGTTTAATGAATGAGATACTATGGAGTTATGGCGTGTAAATGTACCGATATTGATAAACTGTACAAAACATGAATAAGTATACTCATACTAGAGGTTATATTTCATTTTTACCCATATTGACTGGAAAGAAAGCAGCTGGGCCAAGCAAGTAAACTCTTTAAAGAAGAAAGTCGAACTGACAATCTCTTTCAAATGGGTGATTTCTCATCAGGGAACCTCGAATACTGTGATCTTAAGACTCGAACAGGCTCTGACGTTTCACAATTTATTCTGCTCTTTGTGATCCCAAACAGTCCCATGATAACGGCCCGAAGAGATTCTGTAAAACTACAATCAATGCTCCCAAAGCAGCACGATACATGGATTTTCCCCAACGTTGTGACAACCGGCGTACACATTTCTAGATTAGTGAATAGCGTTCTGCCTTGATGATTCTCCGTGGAGGGAACATCTAAGTGTTTATCTCAACAACAACAAGTCTTTACTGTTTTTTGCACTTTGACAGGATTTGGGTTAATGTCATTTGGCAGGGAACTACATGTAAGGGTTTATGTGTGTTTGGTATCTCACTTGTATCAGCAGCACAGCATTTGCTCTTCTTGCATAAAGATCATTTTTATTAGGGTTCATCACAACAATCTCTAGGTCAAATTGCTGCTTATTCTGGCCAAAATGTAACTATTCTATGAGATGTATGAATGTGTATGCTTTTCACCCATAAGAGCACTAAAGTCTATTAAGCATATTTTTTTTAAACTACACAAATTGTATAGCAAACATTCACCAAAATGTAAAACATGTAAAGTGATGAACTACAGTTGGATTTTTTTAACAGTACGTGCCATTTAGAGGTGGGTTTATGAAAAGCATATTATGTGATAAAACATTGTGTGATAAATATTCTATTTATCAAACATATAACAGTGCGGCAAATTATTCAAACTGTAGAAGTCAGTTTCCACCTCACACTAAATCTAAAATATAGCAATGCAACTTTATTCTGTATCTCACATTAGGACTTTATTTTCACAATGTGTCTTTATATCTTATATACGGATCTTTAAATCTCCCAAATGAGATTTTATATCTCACAAATCATGACGTTGCATCTCACATAACTTTGCATCTCACAAACTATATTTTTTGCTTAGAAACAGGCTTTATTAGCAAACAGTAGTACAGAGTTATGTTTGTGCTATTCTGACTATCTCACAAACATAACCTAAAGACAGTAAGACAGTTTATCTAGTTAAAAATTTGAATATATTTCAAAGATGTGATATCATAATAATCTGGCAAATTCAGTGATAGTTTTGTGTGCTATGAGTATTAAACAGTCAGTGAACAGACTGTGGGCGGTTCATGGACATACCGTCTAAGTCCGAGACTACAAAGCACCAAAGATTCACAACTTTGTTTGAAAATTGTGTGAATTTTGTATTATGAAAAACAGGAATTTGCAGGCCTGGCTCTGATTTATGGAGGTCATCTCAGTACCCTTGAGCACAGCTAGTGGCAGCAGCAGATGTATGTGACAGTAAGCCTGCTGCTTTAGAAAGTTATTGAAACCCCAATCAGCCTGTTTTACCATGGTACAGTTGAGTCTGCTTTGATTGGACAGGTCTGTCCACCAACGCTAGCACAAGCCATTACAGAGCCACTGACAATCCCAAACACTGACATTAAAACTGCATCCCTTCAACCCAAACAAAAGCCACTCGCCGTGATTCAATGTGTCACTGGTGAAATATTCATCATGAAAGAAAAGTTCCTCTGAAGTTGCCTTTGATTAATCAGGTATGAAGACAAGGACTTTGCAAACCAGTAACGTTAAGGTGACCCTTAAAAAAAATGTTCCAAGTTCAATGCAAGTTAAGCTCTATTGACAGCAGTTATGGCATAATGATGATTACCACAGAAAATATGTTCAAGTAGACCTCATAAATAATAAATAATAAATAAAATTAATGAAACATAAAATAAATTATTGAAAATAAAGTAAATGGAAATTAATGAAATAAAAAATAAATAAAACAATGGTTAAAAAATAAATATTGAAATAAAAAATATATCAAAATATTTAAAGAGTAAGTGTTTGTATACCTTGGACAGCAAAAACGAGTTGTTTGGGGTCAACGATTGGGGTCTTCTTTTCCGGAGACTTCTTCCCTGTTCGACGGTGACCCCTCCGTTTCTTGCTCTCTCCCCAAAGGTTGGAACCGCCGTGCATGCTGGGAATATTCAGGATGGCAATTCCCTCTAACGAGATGTTGCTGAGGTTTAGGGTGACACCATCACACTATAAAACATGAGAAAGATAAAATTACAATTAGTATACAATGAGTGAACAAATAATTGACTTGATCGCTCAATCAATCAATAATAATGAATAAATAAATCTATCACTGTTGCACTAGCACTAACAAACTAAAAATAATGTGCTTTCTGTTACATGGGCCTTTCTGAACATCAGCAGTATTTTGTGTGAATAACAAAATCTTGAAAGACATTTTGTCAAAATGTAGTTTTTTGGCATTAAAATAATACACTACAGCTCTTTCCAGTGGTTCAGCAGGGATGTTTAAGTGTTAGAAAGGTGATAAGGCATGTGGGTTTCTCACTTATTCTCATTACCTCCACCTCAAGATAATCATGCAGCTTCTTGCAAGTTGCCGAGAAGGTCTCTGAGGTTCCAAACTCAAAGTACCAAAGCTTATTCTTTGTCCTGAAACCAACAAGTTGTGTTAGTTTTTTATAGATAATGTATTATTTACAGATCATTATTTACAGTGGTGAGGCATGGTGTTAAATATCTGAGCAGGTACCATAATGGTTATCAGTCGATATATTTTATTGTGCATTATTTTTTTTAAACATTTAACCTATGAATCAGATACTGATATTTATATGGCCGAAAAGTAAGATGAAATTCTGATAGTTTCCACTGTAAATCAATGAGATCTTTATGACAGTATAACAGACTAACTCCATAAAATGCATATAAATATCAGCTGTCATCACTCTATATTTCTCAAACTAAAATTCTGGGTAAGAGTCTATCTAAATGCTTAATTGTTTAATCAAAGCTGCAATTTTTATAGTGGAGGCAAACATATAATGCAATGCAATACAATGATGATTCAGAGATGAATAAATAAATGTTCTTTAAAAGATAATATGATAAAATGATTTATGGATGATTAAATAAGTTGTTTAAATCCAGTACATGTTTATTTTGAAATATTACAAATAATGTCCAGAACCTTAATATTAGTGCATGGTAACTGCAAGACTGTAGGCAAAGCTTTAGAGTAATGCATAACCTAAAGTAATCCACAATGACTGTCTGGTCCTCATCTTGGGATGAAATTGATAGATATCCAGGATGACTCAAAAACTGAAGCACATGGCGCAAACCCCTACCATCAAAGAGCCCAGCTAGGGTTCAGAGAGGGTAATCTAGCTGCCCCTTCAATTAAGAGTGGCCTGTGGAGCCGGACCCCTGTCCCCCACCCCACAAAAATCTCTCTGGGACCAGGATCATGATCAGTGACCTCACCAGAACAAACCACCATCTGCTTTTATTACCAGCAGACACACACCTGAGCCTTCTACAGCAGGGACCAAACAGCAAGGATTTAGAGAATTACACAATCCGAAGCAGAAAAAAGGGATCTAGTTAAAGGAAAAATAAAGGAGAACAAGGACTCGGTAATTGGCATGAAAACAATAAAAATGCTTAAAGAAATAGTTCATACAAAAATGAAAATATGCTTAACCCTCAGGCCATCCAAGATGTAGATGAGTTTGTTCCTTCATTGGAGAAAAATTGATTGAAGAAATTTAGCATTACATCACTTGCTCACCAATGGATCCTCTGCAGTGAATGGGTGCCGTCAGAATGAGAGTCCAAACAGCTGATAAAACCATTATAATTATCCACAAGTAATCCACATGACTCCAGTTCATCAATTAATGTCTTGTGAAGTAAAAAACTGTGTTTACAAGAAACAAATCCATCAAGGCATTTTTAACTCCAAACCTTTTTTTCCGAGTCCTCTATCCAAAACATTGCTTTCTCCAATGGTAAAGTCATCTACTCTGAATCAGGAGAGCAATAATCCCAAATCAAGCACTGATTCTAAGCAAAAATAAATAAATAGGATTATTCATGTGGATTATTGTGATGTTTTTATCAGCTGTATGGACTTTATTCTGATGGCACCCATTCACTGCATCCACTGTAGGGAAAGTGATGTATAATTTTAAATGTCTTCAAATCTGTTCTAATGAAGAAACAAACTCATCTACATCTGAGCGTGATAACATTTTTCATTTTTTTGATGAAGGAGAAGACAGACGAGCAGTCATAGTGTTTGTTAGCACAGTAGTTGTTCAGCTTTTCAGCAATAATTAAAAAGAAGAAAAAAGATAAATGCATAAAAGGATTTTAAAGCGTTATCTTTGTAACATCAATCTGTACCTCTGTAATTAAAGGGGAGGTGAGAGGTATTTTCACTTATTTCACACAGAATGGATTAAATTTATATTAATGGCAGCAGCACTTCTTAAATGCCCATAACTTGAATCCGACCAAAGTCCTGGCATCAGTCGCAAATCCAGAACAGATTATCAATCAGGGGTCCGCGGCGGGGGAAAAAACCTTTTAAAACACGCTGATGTGCAGAAACTGCACAATAAAAAATGGCCTCCTCTTCACTGGATCCCAGCCCCAACAACCTGGATCTATTAGTATAAGCAGGACAACAATCGCTGAATTATTGATTTCCTCATTAGACTTTTTGTCAGGACCATTTAGTGACGTTAAAAATGAGCTTTCATTAGCCACTTGCAGGAGAACCTCACTGCCTTTGATTTATAATGTGCAACATGGTCAATATACGGCAGAACGGATGAGGAATACAGGGCGCACACGCTGAGATCGGCCTCCGCATGTAACCACACACACCTCAAAGCACAGCTTACATGGACACACACTTCTTCATAGTGACAGAGGCTGAAAACTCTCCTCCCAGAGAGTACTTACAGTTATAGTACAGATTCAGGACATGCAGGATGCCTGGATTAACATATGGACCTTTATGTTTGTTATGCATCTAGGGCTGCTAATTAAAAGCTGCGTTAAAACCCAGAGCAGAATGTTGAGTGATGGTTTGTTAGCATAAGTCATATTTTATCCGAATGTGAAGGGTAACAGCCACAGGTAAATGTCTGAACTTTTGACTGGATATTTTTATTAAAAGTGTGTTTTAATGTAATAGAATTTGGTTCCAAATCAATATGCTGTATTTTTAAAGAATTGAAGAAATGTCATACATCTTTAAAAGTTACAAAAGATTTCGTCTATAAGACTTTAAATTCTGAATCCTCTTTTTTCAATTGGAATATGAATGGATGAGATTTTAGAATTATAATTTACATTAACGAATGCACAACTGAATAAATAAATTAATTCATAATTACTGAAAAAAATTAATAATTAGTGCTGTCAATCGATTAAAAAACTAATTAATTGCAATTTTTCCTGAAATTAATCGTGATTAATCACAATTAATCCCACCTAACATTTGTTTAAATGTTTTTACATTGCAATAATTTCACATTCAATCTTCAAATGAATGTAGAAACAACAAAGACAGTATAAGTTTAATATACTGAGGCGAAGTGGTGCTCGCGTCTGAAACGTCTCTGGTTTGATGTGGTCGTAAAGACGCTCTGCGTTTAATTAACGATGGTTCTTGTCAAGAACGCAGCAGTTGTGAGCGGGGAGGCCAACCCTAGCTTGCCCTGCGTTAACTGCATTAAATATTTTTAATGTGTTAAACAAACAAAATAATTGCCTGCGTTAACACGCTAATTTTGCACTAAAAGTACAAAACTCTAAAACATGAAAAAAGTAACTAACTACTAAATAAAAAATAAGAATACATTTTTGCATCAGAATATCAATATGGATGAGATTTCATAGTTTTGAGATTTAAAAATAGTTTTAAAATAATGTTTAATTCTGTTCCACACACAAAGATATTACTTAAGATATTACAAAGATTAATCCAGTAACAGAGAAACAAATAGAGACATAATTAGCGTAGCTGTTGTTCCATCCAAGCAAAAATTATTTGTTCAACCCAAGCTAAAGCATAATAATGTGCATTTGGTCAGATATAACTGCAGTACAAGATTATGAGATGCATTATATGAATGCTTGGCTAAAGAGATGTGTCTTTAATCTAGATTTAAACAGAGAGAGTGTGTCTGAACCCCGAACATTATCAGGAAGGCTATTCCAGAGTTTGGGAGCCAGAGGGTTGGATTGTAGCTTGATAGAAGATTAGTTAGGTACGCAGGAGCTAAACCATTTAGGGCCTTATAGGCAAGTAATAATATTTTGTAACTGATACTGAATATTGTTGTCTTATTATAGGAGTTTCAGGTTTATAACATGCTGCAGATCTCACACAATGTATTTTTTAGACCTCACCTCTGATTTATAGTATTGCAGACATTTGAGCAAAAGATCAGGATAGATTGAGCCACGATGGCTCCTTAGTCGATTCCCCCCACTTAACCTAACAAGAGTGCTAAAGCGACAAATCAAGCCGATCCCTTTGCTCATTAGGTAATTAGGAGCATCTCATCTCTTCAATCGGATTCCCATCTGTTCCGTTCCCTTTCACCGACGCACACAAGTAGGGCTGATAGACGGGGTCACAGCTGCACTAAAGACTGAGGGAAAGATCCGTGCGCACACTAAGAGGGGTGGAATGAAATTTTGGATTATTCTTACATGGTAACAGAATTAAAGTGTACTAAAAGTACCAAAAATGCACAAAGTGTTTTGAATCAAAATGGTCTATTGTGTGTCTTCTCAGTGCTACCAAACAAGGACTTGAGGCAAAGTGTCACGGTGGCGTCGTCGACCCGAGGCGACTGCCTTTCGCCACTTTCTGCTGCGTCTGAGGAAGGCAAACATGGTCTCGTCATTGATTTTTTTCTTTGACACCTAATCTAACCTGCATGCAGTGATGTACGACCTCATTCTCACACTAATTTCTTCTTTATCTGAGGTGATAAATATCACATTGATATAACTAGCTCTGTCAGGACTGCTCTGATGCACTGGTTTGTAGAACATGACACTACAAGAAGAAGAGGAAGAGAGAGGTGTTGCTTGTTATAAAACCATAACCCTAAGTATAGCACAGTGATATTTTAGTATCATTGAGATACGAGTATACGTTTTTAATAATATTTTGAATTAGTTTTTATTTTTATATTTTGTTTTTCATTTTTATTAAGTTAAAGTTTTAGCAATTTAGTTGTGTTCTTGTCATTTTTATTAGTTATATATATATATATATATATATATATTTCAGGGTTAGTTTTACTTATTTTAGTAGATCAAGTTTAACTACATGAAAATAAAGATTGTCTTGACAACTAGCAGAAATAAAAAAAAGTTTTTGTATATATTTTATTTTATTTAAAGTGTAATTCATTTCAGATAAATATTACAGTTTACTGTATTTTTATTCAAATAAGTGCAGAAAATTAATTTAAAAAAATGTATTCTAAATTTTGACCTTATATATCAGACGTTAATTGTTTTTATATAATAATAGTTTTAAATAATTTTGACCGGTAGTGCATATATATAAAATAAAAAATAATAAAAAAAAGAGAGAGAGAGAAATATATATATATAAAAAAAAAATACTATATATTCAATATCTGGAAAAGCAATGAATAAATAAAAATGTAATTGTAATTATATATGTATAATTCCTCCCTTTGTAATATTTCTAAGGCAGGTTTCCCTTGCGGACAAAGCAATCCCAGAATGCATTGTAACAAGCTCAGTGAAAATACAAGATGTAAAGTGTTTTACATTTAGCAGTTACCTGTGTAACATTGAAAACAAGTTGAGTCTATCATACTGAGCAATACATGTGTTATGTGCAGAAAAAAATAGGATTGTATGATTTCAATCAGGCTAAAAAAATAAATAAATAATAATTCAAACATACTGTGCAAGACAATGCCACACCAGACCCACACGACTGATGTAATCCTCCCTATATGCAGAATACGCAAGCTGCCTAGGGTCCCCGAAACACCAGGGGGCCCCCTTGCTCTCAAATATGTTTTAATTTTTTAATTAAAAAACGCGTTGAAAGCGTACAGAGCAGCGGAAGAGATGTGCGCTTTCTGCGAGCGCGATTCGTGACGGAGTGAAAGACGGACAAATGCATTTCATCCATTCTTTCATCCCGACCACACCCCCCACCCCGCCGATGACCCAGTTCTGTGTAGGGCCCCCAGATGTCTAGGATCGGCACTGGATGTAATATTTCAAAATGCTAAATTAAACCTAAAACCTACTTAAAGTCTGAGTTTAAACAGTTTAGTGTGTGCATTTTGGTGCGAAACACTTGAAAGTGTTAAATGTGTAAAGCCAGGCCTGTCATGTGAAGTAGGCTCTCCTGACTCAGGGTGATGGTTAATGGCTGGAGCGTGTGAAGGAGGAGAGGATTCCCTGACAGCTGGCAGCCCTGCAGGAGTCAGCGGCTCCACATGGGGCTGTGGCTACTGAAGAGGTTGCCGTGAAAGCGGAGGAGAACTCAGCAGGGGAGGCAGGCCTTTCTAGTACCGCTGGGTTTTATCTGACTCGCCGTTCTGGTCAGAGATGAAGTGCACATCAGCACTTAAAACTGAACTCGAGCCTAACTACAGCTCTGCGTAATCTCTGGCCATGATACCCAACAGTCATCGGTGCACATGTATACACTCAGTCTCTTGTACAGTAAGGGCTTCCCTGTGGAATTCTGTTCCAGTGCGGATGGGGAATGTCTCACAGGCCCTGCAGATGGAGACCAGCATCTGCCAACGGAGTCTAAGAGATGCAGCACAGGTAATCAGATGACAGCAAGTCCTGGCATGTCTACAACATGAATGAACTGATACTAAACCAGAGAGGATCTGGCTGATGGCCATCCATCTGAAATCAAACACAACGGGGTCTTCCAATAAGCCCACTAATTAAAGGCACATTGTCAGGATTTCAATCTTTTATCAATTGAATGATTTTATAAATGCTACTGTAAGACATTTAAAAGAAAATAGTGTTCACTTAAAAATGATCATTTACTTAGCCTCATGTTATTTCAAACATACATGCCTTTACACTACTATACAAAAGTTGTTGTTTTTTTAAGAAATTAATATTTTTCATTCAGAAAGGATGCAATTAACTGATGAAAAGTGACAGTAAAGGCATTAATAATGTTATGACATATATAGTAAATACCTTACTTTCCACAAAAATATTAAGCAGCAAAACTGTTTTCAACATTGATAATAATAAGAAATATGTATTGAGCAGCAAATCAGCATACATTAGAAGGATTTCTGAAGGATCATGTGACACTGAAGACTGGAGTAATGATGCTGCAAATTTAGCTTTGATCACAGGAATAAATTATGCTTTAAATATATTAAAATAGTAAATACGTATTCTTAATTGTAATAACATTTCACAATATATCTGTTTTACTGTATTTTTATCAAAAAGTAAAAGTCCATAAAAAGTATCATAAAAGTTCATAGGACTTGAACACTATGTAAGGACATTTAAAGAGACAGGTCATTGATTAAATCAGTTTACTGATTTCATTCTAAACCTCTATGACTTCTTTCTTCTAAGGAACCTAAATGAAGATATTTTGAACATCTTTTTTTCTTCCATTCAATAAAATTCAGTTGGTTACAAAACAACATTGGACCCAAATTACTTTTTCAAAATATCTACTATAACTTTGTGTTTTAACACAGAAGAATTTAAATCATACAGGATTGTAACTACACGAGATTTAGTAAATTATGACTTAATTTAGATTTTCGAATGAACTATTACTTTAAGAACAGATGCTTCAGTTGGAACATTCAGCAGAGACCATTGCATAAACTACCAAGACAAACAAACAAGTCAATGCAGGGCTGAAAGCATTAACTATATTCTGTTTCATACATATATACATACATTTCAATGATTGATTCTGAAACATTCCTATAAGAATATATACCTTCGCTATGGTGTGATTTTTTTTTTTTGAAGTGTTGATACTTGACATGATTGTGCAAGGTGTGAGATCTTCTTCTAACATTCAGTATGTGAAATGGCAAACATCAGGTGTAGTCGTCTGCTATTTCTGTATGTACGCAGTGTGTGAACATGAGGAGGTGGAGCAGGGAGGGGTTTGAAAGTCCAGCAGGGATGGGGACAGGGCCACAGGTGAGATCTCAATAAATTACACTCTGAAGTGGTCATTAATTATAGATGACATCCCAGTCAGACCAGCGATTTCATTTGAAATGAGGAGCAGTGTGCATAGCGGTGCTGCCCAGGGCTCTGCTGGGATGGTTTATGTGTGTGTGTGTGTGTGTGTGTGTGTGTGTGTGTGTGTGTGTGTGTGTGTGTGTGTGTGTGTGTGTGTGTGTGTGTGTGTGTGTGTGTGTGAAAGAGAGAGACAGAGAGCAGTGGGTCAAACAGTCTTAGCTCTTGCAATAGCTTTTGATGAGGACCCTCATTACACTAAACGGCCCTCTATGGTTCAGCCTCCCTCCGACTCGAGGAAAGGTTAAATAGAGAATAATTAAAGAAGAGCGCCTCAGGCTGAGCGCCCTTAAGGCGACACTCTGGTCAGCGGTAGGCTGTTTCAAAGACGGCTCAGTAGAGCTCAAGTACTCCTACATAGTCAGTATCATATGGCTGAAATAAATGACACATTAATTACACTTTCATTACTTCCACACTTGGTGTAGATGTGAAAATTCCAACAAGGAAATAATGACTAAAATCCTTGAATAAGTTTTAAAAGTGTAGAAAAAAACATAAGTTAAAAATATTTTTTTATGTATTTGAAAGAAGTATCTTATGCTCGCCAAGGTTGCATGTATTTGATAAAAAAATACAGTTCAACTACAGTATTGTTAGTTAGTCAAATGTAAATTAGATTCTGAAATTTATAAATCTAAAAATTTTGAATTAAATTTTTCCTGACAGACCAAAGTGGAACTTTGCTCAAGAAACTCATCAATGTTGAAGACAAATATTTTTGTGGAAACTGTAATACATTTTTTTTCAGGATTTCAGGATTCAAAAAGAAAGTTAAAAAGAACAGCATTTATATGAAATTATACATTATAGCAGCAGGCATTATAAATGTTAACATTATAAATGTTGTTACTGTCACTTTTGATCAATATGATGAGTCCTTAAAATAAAATAAAAACACCAAACATTTTGAATGGCAAAATGTATGGTGTATACATATATAAAATACATTTATTCTGTACTGATTAAAACATTTAAATTAATAAAAAAGAGAAAGTATAAAAGTAAATATATATATATACATATATGAAAACCATGTAAAAATAATAAAGGTTTGGAAAGGCATGAAGGTGAGATCATAATGATTAAAAACTAATTTTGGGGTTTAAATATTAAAGTACATTCATTTAAAGACTAAGCACAAAAACATTTACGGTCACACATCCATTCATGTTCATCTGCCTTATGACTATTTCCACCTTGATATCATATAGCTCTTATGGCTATTATCGTGAAACCTAAATAAGTTAATATGAGATCCGCATCAAACATTTTAAGAGGCTTTTAAATACCATTTATTTATATGAAAGTAATGGCTACTTCCAGTTTAGCACAATTTTACTATGGTATTTTGGTGTTAAACGCAGCTAGACGGTATTTTTTGTAGGCAACAACCGCAAGACCACGAGTCTAAAAAGACGCCACACATAACACTGAAGTTCACAAAACAAAGACAATGTTTTTTTCTTCTTTTTCGCATCGCTTGAAGACAGAGATTATCTTGGAAGCGCATGAACGATCAGTGACGAGAGAGCAAGTGTACTTTAACGAGTCCATGCGACGCTGCCACACTGATTGTCTGCTTGTAATCCTCGACCTCATTATCACCCTCTGGTCTTACTCCAGCAGTAAATTAATCTATCTGCAAAGTGTCAAATCTTCTCACCTTCTTCCTGGTAATCACCCGAGGTGCAAATAAAACCAGGGAGCCGGGTTCGCTCAAGACTCCGCGTCCGTTATCAACAAGATGATGCCGTGTTATAATTAAAAACCAATTGGCCATTGTCTGGTTGCTCATTAAGCCGATCAAATATTTGTGTTTTCACTAAGGTCAATGCAATGACATACAATAACAGGCGGTGAGAACTGGAAAAAAAATTTGAGATTGGAAAAGTTGCACAGAGAAAACAGCCAAAAAGTCATTCAAAATATGCTATTTTTAATACTTTTAATTTTAATCCAGTGAAAAAGAATAGTTCACCCAAAAAATTAAGTTTGAATAAAATTTACTCATCATCAAACTATCCGAGATGAGTTTATTTCTCCATCAGAACAGATTTGGAGAAATTTTGCATTCTATCACTTACTCATAAATGGATTGTCTGCAGTGAATGGGTGCCGTCAGAATGAGAGACCAAACAGCTGATTGAAACATCACAATAATCCACAAGCAAGTCATACAACTCCAGTCAATTAATTCACTTGTTGTGAAAAGCTGTGTGTTTGTAATAAACATATGCATCATTAAGCCCTTTTTGTTTCTGGCTAAAATGTAAGTCCTCTATCCATATAATATTGCTTTCTCCAGTGAAAAAGTCTTGTTTTAATCAGGTTAGAAATATGCACAGATCAAGCACAGTTTGCATGTGAAAACAGTCCAAAACACTTCTAAACAAATATGGGACCCTGGACCACAAAACCAGTCTTAAGTCGCTGGGGTATATTTGTAGCAATAGCCAAAAATACATTGTATGGGTCAAAATTATCAATTTTTCTTTTATGCCAAAAATCAAAGATCATGATCAGTAAAGATCATGTTCCATGAAGATATTTTGTACCGTAATTTCTTACCGTAAATATATCAAAATTCATTTTTGTTTAGTAATATGCATTGCTAAGCATTTCATTTGGATAACTTTAAAGGCGATTTTCTCAGTATTTCGATTTTTTTGCACCCTCAGATTCTAGATTTTCAAATAGTTGTATCTCTACCAAATATTGTCCGATCCTAAGAAACCATACATCAATGGAAAGCTTATTTATTCAGCTTTCATGATGTATAGATCTCAATTTCGAAAAATTGACACTTAAAACTGGTTTTGTGGTCCAGGGTCCCATAGCTGTTTAGAAGTGTTTTGGACTGTTTTCACATGCAAACTGTCACAAATTTTGATGTGAGAGGATAAGAGATGATGGACTTTTTTAATACAATAATCATTATTATGTATTACAGGGCCAGTTTTACTAAACAGGGCAAATTAGCACGAGAGCACAATACCAAAAAAGCACCGATGGGAGGGGAAATTTCTGCGGGTGATTTACTATCAATGCGCAAACTAAAAGAACACAGACACAACATCTCATTTACATATCGACCAACGCAATATAACAAGCGAAGAGCAAATTAGCGTAGTCATAAATAAAGAATAAAGAAATAAAGAAGCCACAGTACATTGAATAGAACCAGAGGACAAAAAATTAAGGTTTGCTAGAAGTTTTGATCGAGCTGGTATTGCGTGACTCCTAGTTGAAGGTTCCAAGTCGTCTTTTATTTCCTGAAGCAAATAAAAAATAAAAGTCTTGGCAAACTATATGTTCAGATAATGTGTTCTTCCAATGCTAGTCTCAGCCTCAGATGTCACGCCCACTAAACGTCTGATGCATATGTTACACTTATCTGGAAACACTTCAGTAGTGTCGAAGTCGTCGTCGGATTGGTCGAATTATACAGGATTTCCGGGAGATGTGTGTGTTGCGTTCTTTAACGTTCCACCTGGAAACAAAGATGCCGTGGCGCCAAACCCCCTCACGAAAGAAGAAAGCCGTCGTGTTTACAAACGTGACGGCGAAGGCTTATCGGGGTCAACTAAACGTTGGATTTTCAAAAGTATGTGAAATATTTAAAGTTCGCGGCATATAATCTTTAAAATACATCTGAGAGTTTCACACACCGGTCTGTTATTGTGGCGACATTTCCACGCCCCGAAACGTGACGCTGAACGAAACGAACTGTGATTGGTTGTTTGACATGTCAGTCAAATAGCCTCACAGGCGGGCCTTGACCAATGAAGCCATCTGGCTACGCGAGACTATTCCAACGCTATCTCACGACCAATTCGTACATATTTTACGAGGTGCGTACTCATACGATTTAGTACGATTTGTCTAAAACCCAGTGTTGGGTAGGTTTAGGGGCAGGGTTAGGTGTAGGTCATTCGTACAAATACATATGAATTGGGAACTCGTAAAATATGTACGATTTAGCAAAAATCGTATACATTTGTAAGAGTGAGGTCGTACGAATTTGTACAAATTAGCCACCTCGTAAAATATATACGAATTGCCGTGAAATCAGGCAGGGATTACTTGTGAATTATTGTGATGTTTTTATCAGCTGTTTGAACTCTCATTCTGACGGCACCCATTCACAGCAGAGGATCTGTTGGTGAGCAAGTGAAATAATGCTACATTTCTCTGAATCTGTTCTGATTTAATTCCATTAATTGTGCCCAAATGTGTACTCAAATGATTTCTTAATTCATGATGGCAGTGGAATCCGTTAAGACATTAACACACTATTTATCTGAACTAGAATTCTGAAAATCATGCAAAATGTTTCATTAAAAGCACCGTATCAAACTGTAAAAGGCCGTTTCACAGAACGACCCCTGGGTTAAGATGTGTCAGTGTCAATAAAAAACCCTCCAGTACCATTAACTGTAAGTGAGATATGCTTGCCCTTTGCTTCACTAATATGATGATATATTAAAACAGCTATATATTTTTAAAAGATAAAGATTCCTAGAAAAATCCAACAAAAAAAATCTGTAATACCTTCCTACATCATACATTATTGAGGGAGAAAAGATACTATGTAATAGAAAGATCTAAACCCATTGTCTCATGTGAATTATTTATCAAACTCAAATAACAGATGGTATAATTTTCTTAAAATATCTTAATCATTATTCAAAAGACACAGTGGTCTAAAACAGTTCCTGTACACATGCTTTTGTGTGATCAGAATACGTTTTGATTCTTTATACGTCCCACACGGATCTGAATCATCATCAACACAGTCCTATAAACAAAGGCATTTGTGTCTTCTGACTCCTGACCAATCCTTAATTCCTGAAATTAAAATGTTATCTGCTCACCAGCTTTGAAATATAGGACCGCACGTAGAAAGTATAATTATCATTTGATTATTAAAAGACTCTCCTGAAGGTCTTGTGTCATCACGGTGATGGAAAAATGATGTCAAACTACCCAAGCAAATTCAATTACCCAACCAATTACTCGGCTGCGTTCGTACTGACTTATTGGGACATTAAATATTAATGGGAGCATAGATATCAAATTTGCTCATCATTAGAAGGTGCACACATTGTGGGCTAATCACAGATGTTCCACATCACTCAGATCCTTTTAGCAAAGAATAAAACACTCCAGCACAAAGGAGCACCTACATCTGTTGCTCAACTATTCATAAAGGTCCTAAAAGAACAGGATTTTATGAAGTAAATTATTTTTGTAAATACATGCATGAGTAAACTTGGCTCACATTGTTACTCCAATAGCTATATACAATAAAGTAAAGGTGAAGTGTATAATTTCTGTGACACTGGCATGATTAAATCAAATGCAAAGTAGTGAATGTTTCCAAACAGGTTTTCTGGTCATCTATTGGTCAGACAAACAGAAAGTCCCGCCCCAAACTCACACCATTGGTTGAGCCAGTGTTGTTGTGTCAGGTCAATGTTTTAAAAGCACCACAGAGCCACAGTGTTTAGATTTCAGGGAAGCCAATCTATAAATACCTTATTTATATAGCTGTATCTGAATATTAAGCCTTTAAAAAACATCTATGATTGGAAAACAATATGTATAATATTCATATTATGAGTGATCAATATGGGCTTTTAAAATTGTTTTAAAAACAGGGATGGAGATTTATTATTGACAACTAAAAAAATTATATGTATATGTGTGTGTATTTTTATACAATAAAAATAGAATTCGGGAGAATCAATAAATTATGAACAAGCCTATATGCAGTTTATGCTGCAAAAATCAATACTTTGTCTTGTTTATATTGGCTACAGTATTTTATATATGTTTGTATATGAATAACTTATACAGAGAGAAAGAGAAACAACCAATATTTAAAATTATATATGTACTTGCTGGGTAGTAATTTATTACATGTAATCTGGATTATGCACTCTGATTAAAAAAATTAAGTACTTGTAATTAGATTATATTACATTTTTAAATATTTGGAATAAGCTACAGTTATTTTTATTGATAACATGAGTACATATTCACACAATATCAATAAATTCTTCATAAAAATAGTAATGAATAATGAAAATGTTATACTAAAATATATTATAATCTATCTATCTATCTATCTATCTATCTATCTATCTATCTATCTATCTATCTATCTATCTATCTATCTATCTATCTATCCCTGTCTGTCTGTCTGTCTGTAATGACATACCTGTATGTATGTATGTATGTATGTATGTATGTATGTATGTATGCATGTATGTATGCATGTATGTATAGTTACAGTTTTGGCAATCCTTAACAATGCAATCCCACATCTTCATGTAATTTTAGAGAATAAAAGCATGGCAGAAGTCTCAAAGACACACCTGAGGGGAAAGGAGAGTTATCGAGGCATTAACTCACTGTAAACCGAGCAGACACGCTGGCGAGCTTACAGATTGAGATGATAGCCAAAACAGTGGGAGTTAAGATGCAGTGTTGGTGAAGTGTTTGGTGTTAACACAGAGATAGAGAGCGAGCGGTACCTGCTGTTAAACCTTTCTGGATGTTTCTCTCTCATAATGTGGAATCGATGAGCGATGGATGCATCCTGCAAAAGGAGGAAAAAAGCAAATCAGATCAGGTTTTTATGCACACCGATACACCATCATCGCTGTTTTGCGAGCTTCTGACAATGGTTCGTTAGGAGCCTTTGACGTATTACACTCGCGCATCGGATTCTCTCATCATCCTCTGTGCATCTGGGTCTTAAAATCTTGAATTTGTCAAAACAGCTGTGTGAAGATGAAAAGACAACAGATTGAGGATTATATTGAATAGTTTCATGATGGTTTTATCACGGATCATTAGCTATAAACAAAAGCCCCGCGTCAGAGACGTCGCAGACAGAGACATGTTTATTTTAAAACCAGATGAATGTATTTTAAAGCCAGACAAAACTGTGACGACAAAAACTAAATTCCTTCGCCCGCACCGAGCTCCAATTACGGGCCTGATCGCCCTTCCACACGACTGGAAACAAGTTTGAGCTCCATGCATATGTATGTGTGTTAACAGATAAGGTGTTTGTGATTCTTTGCTGGGGTTCTAGCCAACGATGATGAGTATTGACAAGAGGACTGAACACGTGGTTCAGACTAATTAATCACACACACATACAGGATGCTGCGGCTCTGCTGGCGCCCGTCACACTCTGACATCTGGGGTTAGAGGTTCAGACGCACTTGTGTGTGCTCTGTTTGCATGTGTTTTGTGTACCGTAAATGTTTTGTTGCTATGGTGATATATATATGCTGGTTTATGATGCGGGCTGAAATGTAAAGTGACTATATGTCCTGATTGAGGAATGTAGATTCTGAAGGCCTGGTCATTTTTAAAGGACGAAGAGGAGAAGCATGACCAACATGACACTTTTATACACAATATAGAAGATATACATTCTTCATTCAGCAGAATGCCCCCCATTATCAAAAAAATAAGAAAATAAGTAAATATCTGGCCACAAAACTGTATTTTTATCATTTGTTTAAAGTCATTTTTGTGCTGACATATTATAAAGATGCTGCATATTCACAGAAACCAGCAACATAACTACTGGACCTACAATGAATACTGGCAAAAGTGGCACATTTTATGATAACTAGTCTGTTACACAAAACCATTTTAAAAAGTAAAACATCTACTAAACACATGGAAATGGAATGAATATTGAAATGGAATGAACAGAAACGTAAGCGTCCCACTTAAGCAGTATTCTACAGGTTTATACTTTGTATTTTTGCTAAAAAGGCTTAAAAATATCTCATCTAACGCATTCTCAAAATAAATAAATAAAATAGAGTACACAATGTGTGTGTGTGTGTGTGTGTGTGTGTGTGTGTGTGTGTGTGTATATATATATATATATATATATATAAAAGTTTGGCTTCCAATCTAATTTTAAAATAATACTTTTTTCTGCTAAGTGAAATTAGAAGACGTGCAACAGTCAATCTTTTCTTTATTATATAGTTTAAATGTATTTGATTTGTTTATATCAGTCAGGGTCTTGGACTATAATTATTATATTGTTTGATTTACAACATTGTTCAAATGACTTGTGATCTTATTAGGAACAAAACATGATTTTTAATACATGCCAATTCTGTTGAATCATCAAAGCAAATTATAGCAATATTAATGTAGGATTATAGAAACAGTTATTACTGATAACTAAAACTAAATGTAAAATAAAAAGCTTTTAAGAAGTAATAAACAAAATAAATAAAGTTGTAATTTCTAATTTTCATTTAGTTTAATTCGAAGTTCTAAAATAACTAAAACTAAATCAACTAAAACTTAAAACTATGTAGAAATTTAAAAAATATAATACAAATTCAACAAAATTACTAAAACTAAAATCTTCTAGAAATTCTAAAATCTATAAAAATAAAATCTTAATTCTAAATATTAACAAAAACATGTCCTAAAATAGCACTGTATGGAGTTCAAAGGTTCGCAAAAAATGTTCCACAAACAGGGCATTTTCACCTGACTAGGTATATTCGGGGGAAATAAAGTATGAGCGAACTTGGGTGTGCTCAAACAGAGATAAAAAAACTTGCTGAAACTTTCTTTTTCCTCCAAGAGGGCCTCCCTCTCTTTTCCCCCGAGCCCCAAACAAACTGTTAGGACCATTTGTGAATCCAGCCCCTCCAATGAAACCACCTCCACACAGAAGACCCCCTGCTAGCTCACCGCTGAAAAAGTCTAGTGTAAGCCAAAAAAATCAATTCCTTTACTGTTGACATCTTTTAAACCCGCCGTTAGTTGCAGAGCAGAGGGAGGCTCGGGGTCCCACCAGTCTTGGTTTTCTTCAACCCAGAACAAGAAGAAAGGTAAAATGACAGGTGTATCTAAAAGACTGTATTGCTCTTTTCTTACAAACTGCACAATAAATAAAAACATGAGAGCAAACGCACAGTCTCCCCTCGGCCTGGCTCTGGTTTGATGCCCAGCGCTGAAACCAAGGAGCTTTCAGAGACGTCATCGTATCCGGCGTCCATGAGAAAAAGAGAAGGTTTCCTTTCATTGACTCAAAAGTCAAAGTTGCAGCAGTCAGTCACTCGCTATCTTTCATCTGCCATTGTCCATCCCTCCCCGATAATTACCACTGCAAAACTCTCGTGCCCAAATTAATAAAGGGACATGTGTAATGTTCTCTCATAGTTCACCATTTAGTCCAATTACGGCTTGTCCAGGCAGATGATGTGCCTTCAGCGGGAGAGTAATGACTTTGACATGAGCGCAGGGTCATTAGGAAACAGACTACATTATCTTAGGCGATCCTGTGTGATTAGGGACTGTCTCTAGCTTCTGGCTCTGACCGAAATGATAACACCCCCTGTCTAACGGAGAAGGATATTTCAACTTTGGTATTCAAATGGTACCTAATTACCCAAAATATCACTTGACAGGGTGATCAGTCAGTGAGACACGCGTTAATATGAAGAACAGCTTTGATTTGAGAGAGTTTTTGTTGATGCGTTACATTTGTTTTACCAATCCTGTTGGTCTTTGGATTTAAATGTGAGATTTTTTGAAAAAGTATTTTGCTGCATTTCTTCTAGGCTATTTATCAGGGCTTGCTGTGGGAAATACGTTTTTGCTTTTGCTTTTTGAAGTGCTAAAGTTTTATTTTTGCATTTAAAAGGTCTTAAAGTGGAGCAAAAAGTCTTAAATTCATTTAAATTCATTAAAGGTTGCATACAATGGTGATATTTTAAGTTACAAATATGGGCAATGATGCATATTCTGAGCTCATGTTCATTTAGACCAAAAAGTTCAAGTTGTTTAGAAGCTGTGATACAGATATTGATGTAAATGTCTTAAATTACCCCTATCTGTTAAAATGTTCTTGCACCATCTTGTCTGGCAGCAGCTGCATTTGTTGGCTGTTTTGTTCCTAGAGTTCATATACATAATTACGGAAGACATTGTTTGTCATTTGCATAATCTGCAAAGTAATTATGAGCACGACTTGCTCTGTAATCTCTATTGGTTTTCAGTTGTTTTCAAAAGGAATTTGTGTTTTCTTGTCAAATGTGATAGGAAAAATATCACTTGATCCCACTGAGATTTGCACTTCTCTATAATCCAAACAAACAACTTAATTTGACAGCACATAGAAAATTGAATTTCATTAACACAGTACTGAATATATTGCAGCTGAATAATTAATAATACAGAGATCTATCTATTTATAAATCAGTTTACAACATTTTTATAATATGTATAAAAGTATGTATACATCTATGTGTAATTGAAAATTAAAACCATTTTTAAAATTATTATTAAAAAGATTTTATATATATACAGTAGTGCTCATAAGTTTACACACCCCTTGCAGAATGTGCAAAATGTTAATAAAATAAGAGGGATCATGAAAATGGCATGCTATTTTTATTTAGTACTGTCCTGAATAAGCTATTTCACATAACAGATGTTTACATATACTCCACAAGACAAAATAATAACAGAATTTATAAAAATTACCCCTTTCAAAAATGTACACACCCTTGAATCTTAATACTATGTGTCATTTCCTGGATGATCCATGACTGTTTTTATATTTTGTGATATCTGTTCATGAGTCCCTTGTTATTTCTTGAGCAGTTCAACTGCTCTTCAGAAAAATCCTCCATCTCCTGCACCTTCTTTGGTTTTCCAGCATCTTCTGCATATTTGATCCCTTTCCAAAAGTGACTGTATGGTTTTGAGATCCATATTTTCACACCGAGGACAACTGAGGGACTCATACACAGCTATTACAAAAGGTGAAAACATTTACTGATGCTCGAGAAGGCCACACAGTGCATTAAGAGCCGGGGCATGTAAACTTTTGAACAGGATGATGATGTGTAAATTCTTCTCATTTTGTTTAATGATCATATTTTTCCATTTAGTACTGGACTTCAGAAGACAAAATAAGTACAATTTACCCTGATCATCCAATTTAAAAAGTTTACACCCCCCGTCTCTTAATGTATTGTGTGGCCTTCTTGAGCATCAGTACGTTTCGACCTTTTGTAATAGTTATGCCCTCAATTGTCCTTAATGTAAAAAGATGTATTTCAATATAATACAGTCACTTTTGGAAAGGGATCAAATTTGTAGAAGATGCTGGAAAACCAAAGAAGGTGCAGGAGCTGGAGGATTTTTCTGAACTGCTCAGAAATAACAAGGGACTCATGAACAACTATCACAAAGAAATAAAAACAGCCGTGGATCAGCCAGGAAACGACACACAGTATTAAGATTCAAGGGTATGTCAACTTTTATGTATGTCATTTTTATAAATTCAGTTATTATTTTTCTTGTGGAGTATATGTAAACATCTGTTATGTGAAATTGCTTATTCAGACCAGTCCTAAATAAAAAATAAAATGCATTTTCATGATCCCTCTTATTTTGTTTCAATTATTAACATTTTGCATATATATATATTTGTGTGTGTGTGTATATATATATCTGTCTATCTATCAAAGACTTGTTTTATGTATAGGTGAACATGGGACTGAATGTTTCATAAATCAATACTTAAAGCCATCAACTCCCTTATTAACAAGATGACATTGACTAACATTTGTCCAAGCATGTCTCCCTCATTACAATTTCTTTTTTTTAAAGATGTGTACAAATCTAAAATAAAACAGAGCCGTCAAACCTGTAAATGTCAATTACCGTATTTCCCTTGACATTTCTGCATAATGGCTGACATGCGGTCGCCGTAATAAGCATCATTAGATTTCAGACGGCCCGAGATGCATCAACACACGACGTGTTTGAGCGTCGTTCGGTAAGACGACAGCCGTGTAACGTCTACGGCATATTTCATTGTCAATTGGCAAGCTTCGTTCCTCACCGCAGTGATGAGGGACGGCTTTGTTAATGTAATAGATGCTCTTGGCATTTCAAAAAGCACTCAGCCCTCTTGATTAGCTCATTTAGTCTTATTACTTAGGGGCCTTATTCACTTCTTCATTCATAAACTCCACTCACAGTCATCACATACTGTATCATGGTTAATAGAGCAGACTAGCACTATATGTGAGTCTCTCTCTGTTTATTGGGAGGAAAGAGTGGAAGTATGTGGATTGTTAAAGAGCCTCGGGGGTCTCTACATGCAACTTTTATTGTTCAGACTCACCACGCCAATAGAGAAGTAATTGTTCATGATGCTGTACGGGACTGGATCTCCTCTTTCATCTTTGTCTACAGGAGTGAAGTCAATCTTCCACCTGTCCAGCATCACTTCAGAACGGTTCTCAATGTCCTTGAGAATCTGCAAAAGACTTGTCCGTCGTAGCCTGAAAGGCAAAGGACACATTATAAGTTACTCCATTGAGGAGTTTCGGGTTTGGAGTCATTGTGCTCCAGCTATTTATAGACAAGGAACTGATGTTTTTGTAACATTTAGATCTAAGTAGTTATGAATGAGTAAAAAAACTGTGAAAATACTACAGTGATAATATGCGATAAGTTTCCCAGCGTGGCTCGCGGTGTGGATTTAGGCTTTAGCATTCACACAAAATCTCATTTACAGCATCAAATTAAAATATTGAAATGACTTAAATTACCTCCACCCCAGCGCAGACACCTCGCGAGGTCATTTCCTGTGCCGAGAGGAAGTACACACACAGGGGGATTCTGTTCAAAGTTGGCTTTATCTAAGGAAAAGAACAGCACTTCAGAGAACAATAGGAAAAACAGAACATCCCATGATTCCACTAAAGTTGCTTTGTAATGGCAGAGGGGGAAAATATAACTTGTTTTACCTTTGCTCCAGAAAATAAAGCAATAATAAATAAAAAGGGCTATTTATGGGAATTCAACTGTACTATACACAGTACATAGTTTACATAGATCTGCATGTTCATGGGTTTAAATAAACCATTTTTAAGAGACAATAAAATGCGTATTCGTTGTATAAAGGTTCAGGGAACACACATTTTTTGGTAAACCCACAATACTACATCATTGCTTTCGAAGAAGAAGAAAGAAGAAGAAGAAGAAGAACAAGAAGAAGAAGAAGAAGAAGAAGAACAGGATGTCTGTCAGAGACAGTAATGAACGTAGCACTTAAGTATAAATTTGTTCTTCACTCACTGAAATTAATAGGTTGTTTAAAAGATTAAATCAGTGATCAAAGTTTAATACAAATTTGTTTAATTTTCCAATAAAAGATGATACATTTGTTCACGATTTGTTACATTGAATTACCTCTTTGCTGATTTTGAGCCATACGCATATAGACCAAACAGACTACAGTTCATATGTATGCACGCATGTACTGTTTAATGAAATAAATGGCAATGTCAAAACTACAGTGGTTCTTTTCTAATACACTCCTCTGAAAGCATCCAGTCTATTACTCTGCCTTTGTTTTGATTGACAAAAAATGGAGGCAATTTTTGACACAAATAAAGGACTAAATGAGGACGTAGTCATCTGAAAAAATCACCTGCAGAGACTATTCTTCAGATGATATAAGTAATATGCCATTTCTTGAAGAAAGATAATCATCCTATTTGCCCTGAAAATACAGGTACGAATGTAATAGCTTTAGTTCTGTGAAAAATAAGTATTTAACTATTTCGACAAACATAACTAAATCAGTTCTGTACAAAAGAGCCTGTAACACAACAAGAAAAGCCTTTTTCCTAGTATTTCCTCAAGATGTCTTTATGTTATGAAGTTTACTTTAGCATGTTGTTTTTATTAAATCTTGAATGAAAACTTTCATTTACAACATGGCACAGTATGGAAGTCCACATGACTCAAGCTTTTAATTGCTCTAAGAAATGACTCGGTCAACAAGAGGCCAAAGCAAACAAACAAGCACTATGTGGGCGTCATATAAAACATGTTTTCATCTGAACTCACCTATAACATCAAGAATCCATCCAACGGTCCCATCTCCACCACAGCCCAGGACTCTGAAATCTGGAACATCGAGAAAGAAATTTAAGCTGAAATAAAGAGCGTTTTCAGAATTAAATAAATAAATACAAACAAATGCAAATCCATCTTTTGGAAAGCCAAGTCTGTTCAGAAGCTAATCAGATCTACCAAGACAATGGTCATTGCAGCGTCTTCCGTTCCTTCACAATAATAAAGCTCTAACTGCATGAAGGGACCTTCCATAGTAGAATGGTGCACAAAATAAGACTCTTAATTACTTTACTTATTGGGACATGCAGGCTTGGCAAATCTTATTAGACAGCAAAAACAGACGACCAATCACATGAAAAAGCAACTTTGAGGATGTCTGAGTATGAAGAAACAAACACTCAATTTGCTCTAATTGTATTAGCAGGGCCTGTAATTGACATACAGCCCAGAGCTACGACTGACAGTCACCTCGACAAAGCAACGTCACATTATCATCACATGACTACGCCAAGCTCGTGTGTTATTTCAACAGATGTGACTGTGAATGCATAAAGTCAAAAGCTATCTTTTCTACCAGCAGAGAAACGTCAATACATAGTCTACACCTGACTTCAAACGCCATAATCAATAGGTTCAAAAGCAAATTGTCTGACAAGGTCACTAAATGGTGTCTGGAGAGCATCGCTCGGTGGGGTGCATTTATAAAAAATATTCCTACAAATATTCCTACACTAGAAAACATTCAAGTAAAAACTGCCAAATCTATGCATTGATCTTCAATAAGATGTTTGAATTGTGAATCATTTGTTTTGAACCACTTATTTAAAATGCTAGGAATCAAATTACTGTAACTGAGATTTTGGTGAAAAATACACTATAGTTCAAAAGTTTGGGGTTAATAAGATTTTTATTTATGTATGTATGTATGTATGCATGATTTATTTTTTTTTTTTTTTTTTTTGCTCACAAAGGCTGCATTTGTTTTATTGAAAATACAATAAAATTGTGAAATATTATTACAATTTTAAATAACAGTTTTCTACTTCAATATATTTTAAAATGTAATTTATTCCTGCGATGCAAAGCTGAATTTTCAGCAGTCATTACTCTAGTCTTCAATGTCACATGATCGTTCAGAAGCCAATCTAATATGCTGATTTGGCTCTGAATAAACATTTCTTCTTATTACTATTATTATCAATGTTGAAAAGTGTTTCAGTTCTTTAACTGCATTTAGAGTAGTTTTTCTTTCTTCTTTTTTGCCCAAGACCCATATCTGCATTTATAAAAATGCATCAATCATGAATCATAAATATCAATTAATGAATCATTCAGATTTGTCCAAATTTGAATCAAAAACCAACAGTATGAACAGTATTGTCTACCCAAATATTCACACCCAATAACATTTCTGTTTTCATTAATGCTCTTTGAAATTCCATTTTCAAAATACAGTCTCATTGAGTATTGTCACAACCCTCACGGCTGTGCACTTAATTCAAAAGTGACCACGCAGCTGGCATACTAATAACAAATTCAGTCAGTGATCATGGTTGCGTGCATTTGATTGACACCGGCGATGGTATGCGTGATCACACAAGGCCCTGAGAGCGGCAACACACTAACACTAACATGATTCTATTATTACCAGCTGACTGTCAGCACTGGAGACTTCCACAGTCTGGCTTTGTTCTCCGCGGTGTTTGTGATATCGGATCTAACCCTTTAATAATGTCTACATTTACAGCTAAGATGCAGAGCGAGATTGTCATGCATGAATTAGTGCACTTTATTATCAAGCAGTGTCTGCATATACAATATATTGTTAACGTGGGTTGTCAGAACTCTTATGATCATAAAGCAAGAATGTGGCACAGCACAGAAAGCTAGACAGCAGAGAGCTAGATGCTTCTGTTAGAATGATAAGAGAAAAGCCTCTCTGGAGTGTCTGGAGAACTGTCACTCACCCAGGCATGGGGCCGTTCTTGGCCGGGTTGTAGACTTGACGGGGGTTCAGGAGGTACTGGAACTTTCGGAAGATCCTAGATAGGGCAGAAGCTATAAATAGAAATTTAAGAAATTATAAAAATTAAAAAAATATATCAAATCAAAACCCTACTGGGAAGAAAAATACTAAAATATATTTGAAATACATTTATATCATGCTAAGTATATAAATACATGTACATATTTATGTGCTTAGTAACAATATTTTGTATATTAAACTGGTATACTTAAATCCTGCTAAATTGGAACAACTAATTTTGTAATTAATGCTCTTTAATTGTGTTGAGGTCCAACTAAAGATATACTTAATTCTATTTGATTGTGCTAAAGTGGAACTAATGCAAGTATACTTCAGGTACACTTTAAATAGATTTCATTTAAAGACTGATATTATACAGAGATCATACAATCCTCATCTGTAGTGACATTAAAACACGTTTTAGGCATAATATTAAGAAATGTGCATAAGCAAATACTAAAGTTTAAATAAAATTTTCTATCAATACATCTTACGTGATATGTATATGAATATGTTTATGGATTTGAAGTATACTTAGTATGAAATCCAATATATTTTAAATAAATTAAGGGATAGTTTTTTTTAACAATGAGCAAATGTTCTAAACAAATCAATGGTTAGGAAAAAATGCATTAAAATGTTAATAAAGTCCCGTTTGTTTTAACATCATCTACAAACTGGTAAAACATTTACTCACATTGTAAAAAAAGAGAAGTTTGTATTTTTAAAGAAAAGACCATACGATTGCTACAGTAAAAATCCTGTCAATTGTACATAATTATACTGTATATGGTGGACTATAAAACATCATATTATATGTAATATTATTGAGAAATACTTTCACATTTATGATTTTTCAAGTAAAAACGTTTAATTATATTTATATTTTATTATAATAATAAATACCAACATTCTTATAAGTCCCTATGTGACATCACATATGACTAGGCTATTTTGTGGGAATTTTTTTTTTTTTACTAATGTACAATATATATATTTTTCCATTATTTTAACAGTGAAAAACAATAAAAATACATTCCCACAGCATGACTATATTTTATTCAAAAAGTTTTGTTTCTTCTTATTTGTATCACTAATGTACATTATGGTGTTTTTATAAATTGCCTGTCAATGTTTAGTTAATGTTTACTGTATTATTTTAGTGTCATGTGTTGCCCTGATAGTGTTTTGTTGTTGTGTGGATGATCCTTTGCAATGTTTCAAGGACAGGCCACTTACTGTATGATGAACTCTGATTTATTATGTGGCTTTCTATTCTGCCACCTGTATTATTATGGTGGTTATCAATACAAGCATACAGATTTTGGTCATTCAAGTTCAAGTATTTTTGAAGTATTTTGGTAGTACATTGGTATATTAACTTAAATAGACATTTTAAGACACCAATATTCCATCCATAATATTTTCACAATGAATTTCTGGCAACCACAGATGCCATTTTTGTACATAAATTTAACAGGATATATTTTACAGTGATTTTTTTTAAATAACAGATGGATGTGGTCGGATGAATTTGCAATAGAAACTAAGGATTTTGTCATTAATATTAGTTATTACAAGACATTAACTATTCAAGAAATACTGGTGATCATGGCCATCTCATCCAATATTGTCCATCAAGAGGAAATTAAATCTGATAAGGATCTTTAGGATGCCAAAAATGGATTGAAAATTGCAACTGATTTGATTAGATCCTCATTTAGGTTGCCAGAAATGGATGTGAAACTGTAATTGTAACTCAGAGAAGTTTCATCAACAACCTCGAACACATTCGGTGCATTGCTAATTTGACTGAAACTGGTACCCACTGGTGTCAAACAAACGGTAGTGATGGATACATTATGCAGATTGATTCAAAGACAGTAAAAATGCTATATGAAAATACTGAAGCGTAACTTTCTTATTCAAATCTGACACCATCTTTCACTGATCTCACCTTTCCCCTTGTTTGCCTCCACTTTTAGGTTGACGAAAACCAACAATGGATGAGTTCCTTCTAATGGAGTAATCTACAGAATAAAAGAAATAGAGGAATTTTTACATATCCTAATCTAGAAACATTTCACGTGAATTTAGCTTTTAAATCAGCTGTTGTGCTTTATGATTACATTTTTACTGACCAACAGAGAGCATAAAACATCCTTAAATTCACCATGCATCTCAGAAAATACGCAAATTTATTGATTCTTCAACAAAGGTTTTTCTTAACATTATCTTCACCGCCTGAACCTTAATTTTCAGTCAGCAATGTGATAATTCTCTCTCCGTCCTCTCATAATTATAAAACAGAGTTTAACATCACATTGACGTCAATCGAGTCTGATCCGCTCAAAAAGATCTCAGAATAACTCTTCAGCACAGAAAGTCTATGATGCACTACCCATGTAAACCCCACGTCATGAGACGCAACTGGCAAAGCTCAGTAATCAGCTCCATATTTAGGCATTAATGACAGTCTTTGACCATGAGTCACTTTTCTGCATGGATGCATGAGGATTGTGGGGTTTTGGAGCGGACGACGCACGCACAAACTAATCCAGAGAGTGTGAGTCGTCTTCCGGTGGACAGTGACACAGATGAAGCGCTTAAAACAGAACCCATCGAAACAATCCCAGCAGGCCCAGGTGAATTAATGAGCCGCCCGTCCGGTGACGAGTGATCCATTACTTCCTCTAATTATAAATAATAATCCTGATTATTACACTGGTTAGCCGCCGCCAGCCAAGATGGATGACCCAGGACAGGATTCGTCTTTTTTGGTTCTGTCATTACTATGCTCAGACAACACCCAATCACAGAAGGTCACTGCTGCATAGAAGTGTGACTTTGAGAAACAATTGTAATTTTGAGCAAAACTTAGTTGATGACTCACCAGGAAGTTAATCGTTAACATTATGTTCATAGATTTTTATTTGTATTCTTATATTTTAGTTTAAATAGGAATGAACAATGCAGATTATATCATATTATATCAGTTGTTTTAACCTTTTTTATTAATCAATACTGGATATACTGTTAAATGCAATTATTAGCAAATATAAATATTTATTTTTGAAGAACACCTGGGGCGTGTTTCATAAAACCAGTTTACCAAATAAGCCAGGTTTATTTCAGTTAGTCTGACTTATTGTCCGTTGATTTGGTTCAAAATAAGTCAGAATAACTGAAATAAACTTATTAAGCTTATTTGGTAAACTGGTTTTATGAAACACGCCCCTGTTTTTATACTATATATCATACTTTTGTAATGCCTAGATTCACTTGTTGCATTTGAAACAATTATTTTAGTTGTTAGTGTTAATTTTTTATTAATGTAAATGTATTTCACAATTTTTAAAACGGATTAATTTAAACACAAATACAGAATTTAAATATAAGCTTTTATACAGTAGGACATCAGCCTTATTAAATAATTACAAATAATTAATAATGCATAATACAAAGATAAATACATAGAATACAATTTGTAAAAAAAAAATTGGTAACACTTTAGTATAGGGGCCAATTATCAATATTAACTAGTAGCTTATTAGCATACCTATTATGATCATATTGGCTGTTTATTAGTACTGAATAAAGTAAGTGCTAATAAATTCTGCATGACCATATTCAACATCCCTAATCCTACCCAGAACCTAAACTTAACAACTACCTTCACTAATTATTAATAAGCAGCAAATTAGGAGTTTATTGAGGTTGTAGTCAAATGTTTGTTAATAGATAGAATTGGATCTTAAAATAAAGTGTGACCAGAAATGTATATCAGTGCATCTGTGCACAGTGACGTCATCTTAAAAAACAACTTTGCTCGTTTCCTTATCCTCTCCCTGTCTAGCTAGCATTTGCTCGGAACAATGCCTGGAACTTTGTATTACAAGCACTTCCTGTGTCTGTTTGCCTCTTTATAATGTATCGCTTATTGTATTCCTCAATTGCAAGTCGCTTTGGATAAAAGTGTCTGCTAAATGAATAAATGTAAATGTGCATCTCTAGTTAAAATGTCATTTTAAATCGCCTTTGACTACACTAGTTCATTTAAATGGTGTATGAAGAAATTCTAAAAGATCACGTTCCATATTGTCCCTAATTTATATGAGACAATCATAAAAGATGCATGCATGAAAAACGTAAAACTAGCTAAGTCAACTCCCAAATGTATTTCATATCAATCATGTATTTTGCTTGATAGCATTAGGGACTATTAGATTCACTAAAGCACTATGTTATTTAGTTTGGTTCCATCTGCAGGAAACGTACCCCTGGGACTTCCTGTTTTTTAGCAATATCTGACTATAAGTGTGTGTCATTCACCTGTAGCCCCTGTCCATCCACTGATACTGAATTGGTTCTTTGTATTTTCCCCCGGCCTCCTGATTGGCTGGAGTCTTTTCTCAGAGTGGACTGTCTCTCCTGCAGTTAAAGGTCACATGTAAAGCTCTAAAAGAGCTGAGCTTTATATAACAACCGAGTCCCAAAGTAACATACGAAAAGAAATATGACATATTACCAGTACAACAGGGCATATTGTGATTGGAGGAAGTATGTGATCTCTCAGTGATCCGCAGTCACATTCGGGTTTGACGTGAGAAGCGCACTTGTTGTGTAGCTGCAAGACAGAGCAGAACATAACTTTAAAAAAGATCAGATAATTCATCAATATTTATTTAATACTCACAGTAATCTGGCACCAGACACAGTGAAGGCCTGTAAGACCCTGGTAACACTTGATAGTTTTGTGACACTTATCACACTTGCTTGGACAGTTTCCCTCAACCCAGAAATGATGCATAATCTATTAAAAAGAGCTTTTGTTAATATGTAAAAATTCTAATAAATGCATATATAGAGAAAGAGAGAGAGAATATACAGGCATAACACAAATGAGCATAGGCTTTGATTACGACTCATCATTGGTGTATTCAGGTCTCTGTTTAAACCAGGTTAATCATGTAATTAGCAATGCTTAGAGAGAGAATTTGTTTTCTAATTTCATTAGCTGAAACGAAGCCCTTGGTCTAAGCCCCGTGAAGCACTGGTGATCCAAGCGTGCTGGTTTTTAAACACTACAATTCGACGCACCTCTGTTTTTCTTAGATTTGACGTATGTTTTGATGCAGGACAGGGGGCTCGAGCCACACATCTCTCATGAACGGTGTACTTACAGACTATAAAACAGACACAAACAAATACTTTAACATGTATTTTAATTAAATGTATTACTATTATAATGTCTACAATTGGTTATTTAGTAGTCAGTGGATTTGGACTTGTAATCCGAGATTTGGGTTCAATCTACTTTTGAGCAAGGCATGCTAGTGTCAGCTAAAATGGGTTAAATTTTCACTGCTGGTTATACTCTGTATAATTGTGTATGTGACAAATAAAGCTCATCTGAGCTTAATGTCAGCATTTATTATTATTATTTATAAATACATTATAAAAACACATAATACTTCACCAAAATAAAAAAATGTAAATCTTATTATGACCTTGCAACCATTTTTAATTATTTGAATGTCAATTTTTAAAGATGAGATAATTAATACAATAGCTTATATTAGAAAATAAATAATTAAGATGATCTTGACTTGTATTTGTCCATTTGCACTTACAGCATAAGGCACAAAATGATAAGTGAACAGAAGTGACTGGTGGTTAACATAATAACTGAAGTTCTGGTGCTGGACTTACAGGAGAAGCAGAGGCCTTGCTTTCCCAATCCAATCAACATATTCAGACAAAGGTTACAGTACGCAGGTTTACTGAAGTGCTTCAGTCTCCACACATGTTGCCTGTCGTCCTTTACATTCTGCAAAACAGAGAGAGGGAAAAAGACAATAGCGAGAGAATGAGAGGAAGACGGCTATGAGGACTTGACAGGGATAATACAACTATGACAACTGTGATGAAAAACACTACAGCAAATTACATAAAGGGTATTCTGGAATCCTGCTGAGACAATGCAAAACTTGAAAGGAAAGGAATATGTTTAGAAAAATGTTGAATCTGCATCTTTAACAATCTGGATGACATGCAAAATAAATCAGGCACCAGTCCACTATAGTGCAGCCAAAAAGGCATTTAAAATTAGTCGAGGACTCCCTCTAGTGGGCAAACAAAGTGTAACATCTCAATTTATCAACAATGATGCATTGTATCTGTTATTTTGGTTTGGATGAATGGACAAGATGGAAAAAAAAACATCGGACAAACACATATAGGCACAGTTTCACAGACAGGGTTTAGACTAAGCCAGGTCATAGTTCAATTAGGATTTAAATCATTTTTATTAACATGCCTTATGAAAAACATTACTGGTGTGCATCTTAAAACAAAACAAAGGCACTGCTATTTTAAGATCAGTCAGTGCAAGTTTCTTTCAGCTGAAACAGCTCAGAATTTCATTTTAGTCTGGGACTAGGTCTTGTCTTTGAAACCGGAAGATAGATATGTAAAGCTTAATTGATAATCACAGTTTGAAGTCCCAGAAGTACCAGCAGAGGAATAGTGGTCAGGCCACCCTGGACCCACTCTTCAAGAGAAACCATCCCGTCACGGTCATAGTCGATCTCCTGCATCATCTCCTCCAGAATCTACACCCCAAAACCAATGATGTTAGACATGGTAATTATTAGAAAATATGATCAAATTTGGCACACACTGTCTGGCCACGGTCAAATTCAAGTTTATTTTACCGGCTTCAGTTCTGTGACGTCCCACTCCAAATACTCCGCAACATGCATCATCTGAGAGATAATGTGCTCCAGTTCCTGTTCGAGGGGAGAAGACATTTTCTGCACAACATCACTGTAACTCTACACAAAGATCTAGTGATGGGATCCTGAATCCTGCTACATCTACCTTCTTGTGACAAGTTTACTTCCAACTCAGTCCAAAACTCCTGAAACAGGTAATCACGTTACAGACTTGTAACATATACACATATAAACGCGTATAAATGTGTATTTAAATACACACATATAAATGTGTCTGTGTGTGCTATGTGCATATATTATATAATAATAACAAAGATTACTGGAGAACATTTTACAGTAAAAATATTTTTTATATAGATTTTATACTTTATATTGAATTACATATGAGTAATTAATCTACTTCAAAATCGCATGCTCAATTCAGTGTGTTACCTGCCATTTTTTAATTCTTTGTAAAGATTCTAGCAATTTCTGTGAAATTTACTAGCAATTTCTACCAAGATTTACCAAATTTTTACACCAAATCAGTATATATATATTAATTTTTATTTTGTTTATATTGAGATGTCTCATCTTGAATCTGTCCTTTTTATCTCTTTTTATGAAAAGCATCTATAAAACTAAAAATTACAGACAAGTCTTGAAACAAATTTAACAGAGAAGAGCGAAATTAGTAAATGCAACCAATCCAGCGATGAATCACTGGCTGGCGATTGCTGTTAATACAACAATAATAAACCAGAGAGATTACTGGAAAGATGAAGTCTCACCTTACAGTTCCCATCTGTGTCATAAAGGCGAAACATAACTGCGACAGAAATAAAGAAAGATAAAGAAAGTATGAAAAAGAGAAAACACTGCAGATTCAATACAAAGATCAGAACCAGCAGCTCAGCCAATGGCAGAATCTCTCAAGAAGACAATTCAATCAAGCTCAGCACAATTCAATCTGAACTAACCCATCACTGATGTTTTTCATTCAAACAGTTTGTTATTTCTTGCATAATAGCATCTCAGAGGCTGTATTAGTCCTTAGCAAGAGGTGATTAGCATCCGAGCAGGCCTTAGCAACAGGTTTCTGAACTAGCAGCCTGGAATTATATATGTGACTAAAGCTGCCAGTAGATGACAGCACCGCCTCGTGTTTTCTCTATGAAAACCATTAATGGAACCAAAAGGTAGCTTCTTCAACACCGTAAAGGACTCTTAAGTGTACTGTGAGGTGTTTTGAATAAAACTAGTAAATTAGTAGGAAAGGTACTGCATAGTAAGCGATCTTACATTCTAGTTTGTCTTCTGGTCGTCCGCCCTCGAGCAGAGAGAGGTAGCAGATCATATCCTTCAGCTGGACTGAACCGAGAGCTTTGGACGGGGATGTTACCTTTGGCGGCGGGCAGCTTCCCTTTATGAGATTTAGGCCTTGTAAACCACAAGTAAATCATGTTTAACATTGCTTTTTGTGGTGTGTTGATGCTTTTGAAGAAAGATACTCAACAAGACTGCCAAAACACGTTAAAACAGTACAATTGTGAAATGTTATTATAATGTAAAATCTATTTTAAAATGTTATTTATGCAAAGCTTAATTTTCAGCAGCCATTACCCCAGTCTTCTTCAGTATCACATGATCCTAGATAAATCACTATAATATGCTGATTATTATCAAACATTTCATATTATTTGTGGACTGATAAAAAAAAATTCAGGGATGAATAGAAATCTCAAAATAACAGCAATTATTTTTGTATCATTATAAATGTCTTTATGCAACTTTTCTGAATAAAAGTACTTTCTTAAAAAAAAATTTTTGTTGTAGTGTAAACTGACTTTACAATGTTTTATCTAAACTTAAGTAGTTTAGGAGTGGTTTCTTGATTAGATATTACAGTATATTTGTTTTTCACAAAAAGTCTGAATGAAGGTTGTTCAGCCTGTGTGATTGGGCAGATTTAAATTACCCATGATTCTCTGCTTGTCTGTCATGGAGGGGCTTGGTTTGGGGTCTTTGTTGCAGAAACTGACGAAGAGATGCTGGCAGAACTCTTCAGCAAGTTCACTCTCCAGGAAGGTCTCCATGAAGAGCTTGAAACCCTCAAAGTCAATTTCCTGCTAAAGGCGATTCACCATGTTACTAGGTTAATATTTCATACTGACCAAATAACTGCGCAGCCAGGCTGTAAAACCATAAAATGACAATTTACCTGATCGAGGATTTCTGGCTTCTATGCAGCACAAAACGACAAGTAAAGACACCTTCAGTAAATGGATAGCAAGCAATTATGGAAACTGAAATGATTTCATTACCCCAAAGGAACATCATATAGTTTAATGGCTCTAATAACCACGGATATTAGATCATCATCAAAACATTCGGACCGGTACAGAATTCTTAGCTCAGCATGAACATTGCAAAATAATGTGCTTCAAAAGGAAATAAAGAGTTGCAATACCTCTTCAGGGTTATACTTAGCCAGAATCCCATCTCCATGAAACTCCCGGAGAACATCTTTTAGTTTCTTAGTTGTATCTGCAACAAATGGGTGAAACAAAAGAAAGATATTGTAATAGTTAAGACAGCTTAAGAAACTTAAATATATCTAGCTCAGACATTTTGGTCAATTACGTGTTGATGTGGTGAAAAAATATATAAAACATGCATATCAGAGAGATAATGACCTGCATTTTTTTTAGGATGAACATGTTTTGAACTTCTATATTCATATTCATGCTTTTTGTGAAAAATATTAAGATATTTTGATATTTCTTTGGACATGGCAAGGTTACATTACTGTTAAAAATTAAGATTGTTTTATGTTTTTAAAAGAGTCTTAGCTCACCAAGGCAATTTGATTAAAATTACAGTAAAAAAACTATATATTGAAATATTAACTTAAAATGTTCTGTTTAATATATTAATAACTAGTCTTAAGTGTCACATTCAGAAACCATTGTAATATGATTTAGTGCTCAAGAGACATTTCTTATTATCAATGTTGAAACTTTTTGCTTCCTTTTTATTAAATTATTATTTTATGACTTAATTAAATCATTGTTTTCTTTTTGAAAATCTAAAATCTTTTAATGCTCTCAAATATAATCTTTGTAATACATTTATGAAAAATGTTTGTCCCAATTTTTTCTGGAAGTATTCCTGGGCCCATTTAGTAATGTCAATGACAGAATCGTGCCGATGAGTGATGCAGTGTCGTCTGAGGGCCCGAAGACCACGGCCATCCAACAAAGATCTTCGGTCTTGTCCCTTATGTACAGATATTTCTCCAGTTTCTCTGAATCTTTTGATGATGTTATGTAGATGATGAGATTTGCGAAGCCTTTGCAATTTGACATTGAGGAACGTTGTTTTTAAAGTATTCCACAATCTTTTTACGCACTCTTTCACAGATTGGAGAGCCTCTGCCCATCTTTACTTCTGAGAGACTCTGCCTTTCTAAGTCATCCCTTTTATAGCTAATCATGTTACAGACCTGATGTCAATTAACGTTAATTAGCTGCTAGATGTTCTCCCGGCTGAATCTTTTCAAAATATCTTGTTTTTACACCCCTTTGTTGCCCCCATGCCAACTTTTTTAAGACCTGTAGCAGGCATCAAATTTGAAATGAGCTCACTTTGTGCATACAATTTTTTTATTTCTCAGTTTAAACATTTTTTATGTTATCTATGTTCTATTGTGAATAACATATTGGCTCATGTGATTTGAAAGTCTTTTAGTTTTCATTTTATTGAAATTTAAAAAACGTCCCAACATTTCTGGAATTCAGGTTGCAGATCAGATCATCTCTATCAAGAATCCGATGATACTGGAGCTCACAACTTTCAAACCTGTGAGACTTACAGCAGCAGAGAGGTTTCATATCCCTCCTTCCTCTTCACTAATAACTCATATTGTCATACTGTGTGCGAGCCAATCAGAATGAGAGAAGCCCTGGCACAGGAAACAGTGGGCTCTGGGGTTATCAATTATTCAGATTACTCCATTAAATGCAGACCATCTCTGTTCTCTGCATACACAATAAAATATCCTCTGGTTGACAGTTGATTTGTTATGTATGAATGCGGGTTTTAGGGTAATCAAAACGGCACAAATCTTCATTTTTATGTGGTTGGTTTTTGAATTGGTGTGCAATCGAATCCTTTATATTATTATGTCAAGCAGATTTTTGCTAAAATAAGAGTTTTATCTCTTTATCTTAATGGTAAATGTAATAAATAATGGTGAAAAATGGCTACTTTGACAGCAAACACTGGGCTTTTCTAACCGTTTCCTCAAAAAAAGATTGTAGATGACACTTCATTCAGACTGACTCCCACTGCAGCATTAGCACTCAAAGGAATCAACGTTCATCATGGATGGATTAAGTATTAATAACTGTCAGTCAGAATTTTCTCTCCCCTCGTAGTCTGGTACTGATTGGATTAGATTGAAGTCTCAACCTTAAGCTCCAGACAGGAACTGACATTTCCTTAAGTGACACATGCACAAATGCCGTTAAATGGTTCGATTTTTATTCCAGTGAAATGGCAGCCTGTCAGCGTGTCTCCGCAAGGATATTTAGCGGCTGGAAAATGCTCTATGCTTCGAATAAACCATGGATTGAAACAGTATTATTTGTCACTTCCATCTCAGGAATTTTCTTTAGGAAACATATAACTGAATTGAACCATAATTTATGGATTGATAAACAAATATTGTATAATTTAGGAAGAATTACAGAATAAAAGCCTTACATTGTGCATAGTCTTGAAGAAGAGAGAATTAATTTGGACTCAAAGTTACCCAGTTTTCTTCATTCGACATGCTGTCCAGTGTTGATCTGCCTCTGTTTACACACATAATGTCCAGAAGTTCAACCTATGTGGAGAGAATGAGAAAACTGTCAATCATCTTTTAAATTTGACAAAACTCATCTTGTTTAATATAGCCTAGTCTAGCCTTGTTTCTCATTTCATGTATATGTGTAAAGCTGTGTTTTTGTGATTCTGTGCTTGGTATCTGTTATTACAGAACAACAAGAAGAGTAGCTATCTGTGCCACATGCCATCAAATATTTGAATGTGCAACATTATGCCAGTCAATTCTGAAGAAACATCATGCCAAGTCAATTCTGAAGAAAACGTTAAACTTGACCTCAGTGACTGGCACTGACTGATGTGATGCACTGCTTTGTACTGTACACGCATGACTGGGACCCCAAAGTATCAGAACATTACCATTCAAAAGTTTAGAGTCAGTAAAAAAAAATATATATATATATATTATTTTGAAACAAGTCTCTTATGCTCAACCAAGGCTGCATTGATTTAATCAAACATACAGCAACAACAGTAATATTGTGTCATATGTTTACTGTTTAAAATAGAAGGTTTTCTACGTTAATATATTTTAAAATGTAATTTGTTAATGGTAAAGCTTAATTTTCAGCAGTCATTACTCAATATTAAAATTCAATACCATTTTGTATAAATACATTTAAAATAAAACTCTAAAAAAATAATTTTATATGTGGATTTAGACATTAAGATGTAGAGTATGAAAAATGAATATTCACTTTAAAATTAGCTAAAGTCTGCATTTAATAAGTTATTAATGATTCATTTAGCAAAGATAATCTAGATGTAAAAATACAGCAAACAATATTGTACAATTGAAAATCCAATATCACTTGATGCGGAGACATTAAAAACTCTAATATTAGCCGATAACCAAAATGGTACCAATATATCACAACCCTCATATTTATAGCTTCTAAATTAAAGCTAGCAAAAAATTTTATCTGACTGGTCTGACAGTTTCACCTGATTTTTGCAACAAATATCGCAGTCAAACTATGATTAGGTCTATTGTGCCAAAACATTGATACATTTTTCATAAAAAACTATTGTCACATAGAAAGGAAGAATCTGAAATAAAATGAGCTCATCCATTTCTTAAGTATTCTACAATCCTCTCTACTCAAGGAAAACTCTGCAACTCAATTCCACATCCTGTCAAGCTTTTGAACTTCCTGCGACAAGAGCAGGAAGTCCCTGAGGCAAGTGTCTTTTCTGAAAGATAATATGTATTTATGAATAAAAGTGCTTGCCATGTCAAGAACCCAAAACAAACTCTTCTCAGCGTTACCTCAGGCTACGAAAAATGGATGATCTTGGCCTCGTCTTGACCTTAACCCACATTCAAAAGGGCTTTTACTCACAGCTCACCGTTAAAATACCCACAACTTGAGCTCACACACTGACAAATGATGTGTTATATGACCATAAACATACGAAACATCAAATACAGCAGTGTTTGTTCAACCCTGTAACCACTGGTCTACAATACAGCATAATGCAAATCAGTCAAGAGCTCCATCATGTTGTCACTGGTAACAGATTGAACACAATTCCCTCTTTCACACAAACAGAGTTCCACTCACCTGATGCTTCTCAAAGTCGACAGCAGAGATCCAACAGACATGTTGTGTGTTTTCCTGCATCGACTGGAGGGGACGTCACCTGCCAGCATCTCTCTCTCTTCTAACAGTGCTACTGTGTTTGTATCTACGGGAAAATGAGCGTGAGAGAGGAGCGCTGGAGAGAGAGAGAGAGAGAGATCTACTCATCTGCAACAATCAGTTCTCGTGCCTCTGCTCGCATCACACACACACACACACACTCTCCCTTCCTCTTTTTCCCCTTCATCTCTCCATCTTGCCATTTAGCAGGCAGTGGATCTAGGATGAGGAGGCGATATTGCTAGGGGGAGTTAGGGTAGAGGATGTCTATCTTTTCGGACCTACTGTAGACTCCTACCAGTCTCAGCCAACTTCTCATCATCAAATGATGCTAAACTATGTTGTTTCACAATTAACATAATTTTTCATGTTCTGGGTTTATTGTGCTTCTTTGATGTCTGACAGAAAGTGTTCAACATCTGTTTATTCATGAAGCAATCAAAATAATTAATGAATAATGAAATAAATCTGCAGAACAAATTAACCATATTTATACATTTGGATATTTTTTCTTTTTATACATATTTTTTTCAAAAATAATATTATATTTTACATAAAACATTTTTTTTTAAATGGTAAAACAAATTAACCACATTCAGAAACATGCAGATTCTTTTTATAATTTCATTAAATCTTTTTTAAAGATTTGTTTGGGATAAGACATTTTTGCTAAATTACTAAAATGTAAAATAAGAAATATTTAGAACAAATTAATAATTTTTATCAAACATTTCTTAATTTCGGGGATTTTGTTTCTAAAAATATTTTTCAAAGATTTTACTTTTTAAAAAAATAGAACAAATTAACCACATTCACATGCAGAATATTTATTTTTAATATTTCGTTTTTTGTTTTTTGGGGGCAAAAGTTTTGCAACGATTACTCCAGTCTTCAGTGTCACATGATCCTCAAAATTTCTTATTGTTATCAGTTGAAAATCAATTTTTGTGGAAACCATGATAAATGTTCTGATTCTTTGAAATTCAAAAGAACAGCATTTATTTGAAAGATAAATATTTTATAACATTATAAACGTGTTTTCTTTCACTTTTGATCAATTTAATGCATCCTTGTTAAATCAATTTTTTTTATCTTACTTGCCTCAAACATATGCTGCACAGATTTTGTATAGCCACAATTTTTGTAATTGCATGCCTAAACTATAAACTTACATATCAAAAATCCTTACTACTATGTGTAAGAAAAATGTCCAAAAATTGAACTTTTTAGGGGTAAGATGGCTCATCATACACTTTGCGTAGGGCTAAACCTCTTGGATGCTATGCATGGGATAGCTGGTTCATTCATTTTGTTTATATCCTTCCTTAGAGAATTACAATTCATGAGCTATGACGTGACTGACAGATTTTCCAAGCTTTCAGCATCCCTTCTATTCACCTGAATAACTCCAATCACATCTGTCATATAACTGTAACATACCATTCGCTAAAACTGTTCAAACATTCTTCAAAATATCTTCTTTTGTATTCCATAGAAGAAATAAAAAAGTATGAGGGTGAGTAAATGATGACAAAACTTTCATTTTTGAGTGAACTATCCCTTTAAGTTAACCAGAACAACATCTGAATGTACTTCATGTGCATCACTTTTCAATGAATAGCTGTTTGGAAGCCATTAGCAAAGGCAAATTATTGCCAACTGTAAACATGTCTAGTTGGAAAATGCAACCCAAACACCACATATTTTATAAACAATCTTGTTACAAGGCTAAATGAGGCCACAAATCCCATAATACTGTATATTTTACCGTGGCCAACATCCCGTGGAAGAGTTTCATTCCAGGCTAGGAGACATAAAGGATGGACCCGTTTCTTTCTAGTTCTGCCAGTTGGTGCAAGCAGTGTAACACTATAATCTGAACATGAGTCATTTGGGTCTTTTCTGGCAGCAGAACACCACATTTGTGAGGCTAACGGGACCCATCTGCCATTTCGATGAGGACACAGGCCTGTTATTTTCACCACATTATACATTTGACCCAATCAAGCCTCTGAAAATTGTTTCCAGTGGATTGCATTGTGTACTTGTAATGCAGATCTTACAGTCGACACTTAATCGCGTAATAGACCGACAGAATATCTGTGCAAAAGAGGTTTGGGTCACATAACGTGAGTCATCCTCACATCACGGAGCTTTTAGCTCAAACTCAATGTGCAGGCATACAACTAACAGTCGGTGATGTCAGGAAAGAGATTTGCGCCAAACTGAGCTGTAAATATAGAGCTGTTATAGAGTTTATATAAACAATAGCATAACTGAGTACACGCACATTATGACTCCAAATTCATTGAACGGAATAACCGATTCCATGTAAGGAGTATTTTTAAATGTCAAGGGGGACCATCGTCCCTAAGGAATTGTTTGTCACGGCTCTCATTCAACACACACACAACAGTACCAAATGTCACTTACTCACAAATGAGCAAAAAGCTTTACACCTTTAAGCTATATAATATATTGACAAAAGTATTAGGATACACCTTTAATACTTTTGTCATGGTGCTCTCATTAATGATGGCGGACACTGACCCAGAAGAGAAGAAATTGGTAAATAAAGTCATTATTATTTTCTTTGCGCACAAAAAGTATTCTCGTATCTTCATAACATTACAGTTGAACCACTGATGTCACATGGACTATTTTAATGATGTCTTTACTACCTTTCTGGGCCTTAAATATTTCAGTAGCGTTGCTGTCTATGGAGGGTCAGAAAGCTCTCGGGATTAAATCATCAAAAATATAATCGTAATTTATGTTCTAAATATGAACAAATGTTTTAAGGGTTACGACATGGGGGTGAGTAATTAATGACAGAATTAGTAATTAATGACAGAATTTTAATTTTGGGTGAACTATTCCTTTAATGCTTCAGCATACTAAGACATTTTGGACAATGCTATGCTTCCATTTTTGTGGGACCTGTTTGGGGAAGGTTTTCTATTCCAGCATGCCCCAATGCACAAAGCAAGGTCCATAAAAACACATTCAGATGAGCTTGGTGTGGTGGAGCTTGACTGGCCTGCACAGAGCTTTGACCTTAACCCCATCAAACACATTTGGGATCAACAGGAGCGGATACTGCAAGCCAAGACTTCTCGTCCAACATCAGTGCCTGACCTCACAAATGCACTACTGGAAGACGGAGCAAAAGTTCTCACAGAAACACTCCAAAATCCTTTCCAGAAAAGTGAAAGCTATTATAGTTATTATAGGACCAACGCCATATTAATGTCCATGCATTTAGAATGCAATGTCATTGAATTTCCTGTTGGTGTAATGGTCAGGGGTCCAAATACTTTTGTCCAAATAGTCTATATTAGATGCAAACTGCCTATATTACATATAGACATGTTATATATTACATTAGAGGCAAACGTGTGTTACATAATCCATCAAAAAATAAATCAGTCACGTTTTGGAAAGTTTCACCGTGAAAAAAAGTGTTAATATTCTGCAGATTCTGATAACCTAATGAGAGATAACATTTAAGTAACATATTAAATTCAGACACACCTCCAGGCACCTGTTAGCAAGACATCTAATAAATGTATCATTAATTATTTACACCACTTAGGCACGCCACCTTGCTTTATTACAGGTGTGAAATCCAGTTATGAAACTGTGAAAAATACACATCATATCATGTTAAAAAGGTGCCGTTTTAAATCATATGAACAAGCTTTGACAAAGAAAATATCAAATCAAATATAGTTTTATTCTCATAAACATTTACTAAAATGAATGTTCTTATTCTGTTGGGAGGCAGACTGTTTTTCTTTCCGTTGCATTATTTGTCTTGCTGACTGACTGCACAATGACGTGGTCCATGTAGTGGTTTCATTTTTTAAAATATACCAAGATTCTTTATTATGAACTAATCAAAACAGTCAGCTCATATGACAGTGGTAGTGTAATTGCTCTCCAGTGAAACTAGCCCTGACAAGCATTGAAATGATCAATAAACACATGCAGGCTATTGAATGAAATGGGACAGTTTTAGGGGTCCTGCTAGCACCACCTGGTGTTAACTTGTACAATTACATGAAATAACCACAGCTAACAACCAGTCTTTTTTGAGACGGAGCTTTACTAAATTAGTGCGCACACGCGCACACACACATTTTAATGTTAAAAATCCATACACATTAAAGCATGTTGGTCCATCAGTAAGAGGTCAGGTATTTTCTGTATACAGCATGACAAAATTGGTGTATAATTTTACAAAATTCTTCATAATTCACTAGTTATTATACTTGTATTATTTGAGAAATTTCAAATAATAGTATGCAAGCAGATAAAACCACAGTTAGTAGGTACCTTTTATATTTAATCGACCACATGCATTAATTATGGCTGAAAAGTTAGTTTTAAGCTGGTTAGTACCATTCTGAGAACTACGAATCATATTGTCTTTCAATATCTTAATTCATGATATTTTTAAAGCATCTCTTCAATGCCAAACTAAAATCAGTGTGAAGAGTTTGTGAGAGCAGGAGTTTTTTGGTCAAGTTAAAAGAACAAATCTCAGATGAATGTATGGAAGATGTCACTGATGCAGGACACTGAATCATAAACATGTTGTGTTCAATGCGTCAGTATGAGGGTGTTTGCTGTTGATGTCTTATCTAGATTTGTTTCTTCATCCGGTCGATTCGCTGGTTCACACACTGTAGACTCCAGTAGACTGCAGAGATCAAGACAAAGGCCTGCGGAAAACAAGATATTGACATTTAAAAGCCAATTATTAATAGGATAATTCCAGTTTATAAACATTAATCAGCGAATGTCTTCATTTTTCTTAGTCAGAACTCTTGTAATGCACATGAAAGATTTCAAGTGTCCTTTTTTGTATTTATCATATTTAAAATTTTAATTTGTAACTTTTTAAAAAGTATTAATTTTTGAAGTTATAAATTATGTAATGTGAATAATTGTAAATATATGAGAATATAACAAGTGATGTATTTTAAGATTTTGTTACAAGATACACTATGCACTAAATTATTTTTATAAGTCAAAACCTTATTTGAAGTGATTAATTGTGAGAAACCTAAATGTCACATACCAGGAGAATACACTACATAAAAAAGAGAAAATGATTAAAGCCAATAGGTCAAGCATGCAGCCAACGAATCTCCCATGATGCATTTGGAGTTGGGGTTCACAGAAGCCACTGTGGAAACAGGCCAAAAGTGACATTCTTCCAAAAAGCTGTAACCTTAACTGCCCCTCCTTCCTTGCGTTCTAGACCATAAACTGCATCCGAGCTCTAAACAGAGTCCAAAATCATATTCTATCTATCAGAACTACCTCTCCAATGGGAAATAACCAGTTTCCTCAGGAGCAGCACAGCTGTTTCCCTCTGAGAGAAGAGAGAGACAAACGAAGGGAAAGGCATGGCCTGTGCTTCCTGACCTCAAGCTACCTGAATCCACCCATCAATGCGTGTAGTTTACCCTCATTAAAATAATGTATTATTATTCAATATTAAAAGGAGAGAATTGTGAACAAGTTTTCTGCTTCTCTCAAATATTTCTAATCAAATTCTCCTAAAATTATTAACTTATTAGTTGTGCAACCCACATTAGCTTTATCTACACTGTGTCGTCAAGTCTTAGGAGAAATATCTTATGATACTACAGTTTTTCTGTCGGGAATCATATGCATTGGACAAAGACTAGAAGCCCTCTATATTCGTCTCTGCATGAAATGGGAGGAAGAAATTTAGAAGAAGAATTTCAATTAATATTTGTATGACAAAAGGGATACAAATATTATTAAAGACATGAATGCTTTTGAGACGCTACCTCATTCTATACTTTCATTCAGAGCAGTACTGCCACCAGAGTACATGTAATTTAGTCTTAAGAGCTTTGGGAAACCTTACAAATCACAAAATGCAACCTTAAATGACAAACTGGCAGATATTTCAATCATTTTGGGAGGCTTTTTCCTCTCAGATTTTCCTCTGCAGGCGTATTTTAAGTGAAAAAACACATGAGATGTGTACATTTTGATATAGTATTTTTCCCTTCTTTTTACTGCTCTTGCTGTCTCAGATGACCACTTCTGTCTCCCTCAGCTTTTTCTCTCTTTTACACACATAAAAGCGATAGAAATAAATACAAAGATACATGCAGAGTTGCAAAGCCGAGCGGCACACATTCACACTTGTTTAATAAGCAAAGAGTCGAGTCTCCGGGGCAGCTGCAGTTTTGGGTCAAAAGCAAACAGCACTAAATATCTGCTGTCACCTCAGTGATGTATGACTATAGCGATGGAGCTTTTTCAACCTGTGGATAACTACATGGTGGTAATGCATGGTGCTTCTTAGTTAGAGAGTGCAAAATGTCACGTTTTCCACATAATATTAAACAGCACAACCATTTTCCACATTGATAATCTTAGAAAATGTTTCCTGAGCACCAAATCAGCATATTAGAATGATTTCTGAAGGATAACATGACACTGAAGTCTGGAATAATGATGCCGATGATTCAGCTTTGCGTCACAGGAATAAATCAGATTTTAAAATATATTCAAATAGAAAACCGTACAGTAATTAAAATAGTGATAATTTACAGTTTATACTGTATTTTTGATCAAATAAATGCAGCATACCACTGAATCGCTCATGATAAAATACTATATTGAAAACATGGGCTTATCACACACACAAAAAACCCGTTAAGCAGTTCAAGCACTCATCCATGACTCTGAGCTGAGGTGGCAGTGGTGACCCATTACTGAAAACCCCTACTGCTTTTGGCAGTCAAACGAGCGGCAATTCTCTGAAAAGAAGCTGAGAGACTGAAGCCTGGTTCGGCCCGGCTCAGAGCTCTTTGATGCCGGGGTGAAGGGCGTCGTAGCAGCCTCGTGTGACTCTCACTGGACTTTCTGTAAATCAGTTCAATGGGATTCCTGAGACAAGGCCTAAGATGGATGGGTCTCCTGGGGCTTGTAAGGAACGTTCGGTTCACCATGGCAGCCTGCTTAGCAAACTGAAGCCACTGAAAGCTCCAGAATATATTAGTATTAGGCTCAAATCAAGAGTGGCGATTTTCAAATTGTAACTGATTATGCCATTGTAAAATCAAAATACAAATATTATGTCAGAGATGTGATTTGATCACATGCTCTACACATGATGTATAAATGTAAATATAAGAGATGATTGGAAAGTAACTGATATTTTCTATTTCAGATTCAAATAAAATGTCCAATATTACTGTTTTAACTGCATTTCTGACCAAACCAATGCAGGTATGTTAAGTATAAGAAACTGACCCCCAAACTTTTGAATGGTATTGTACAAAGTAAAAATAATAATAAAAAAAATAAAATTAGAAAAAAAAAAAATTCCCTGGACACAAAGCAATTTTTCCAAGATATCCCAAACAATCCACAAACCCCAATTCACTGGGAGTGACTGGGAGGTGACACCTGAGAAGTAACAGTGGAATCAAATGTGCCCAATCACCTGAACTACTTGCTAATGCTCTTCTTATCAGTCTAATTCAGACTCCAAACTCCAGAGTTCCTCTCCTGTGGTGTGCTGGAGGGTGTCAGGTGCTATGAAAAGATAAGCCAGCGACGCTGCTGACTGAAGCTTTTGTGTGAAGCTGATCTTGATAATATTATCTTAACCTTTCCTTCAAAAAAATTGGGCTGGGTCTTTGCAGCGGTACAATTTTTGTTTCGCCCTTGAGAAATGAAGAGGACAAATATTAGCTTTGATGGGTGGAAAAACACAGAATGGAAAAAACACAGGCAGAAATGGAAGAACATCATCCACTAGCTGAAATAAACAGAAGCTGGGATGAGTGTGGAACTGACAGGGCAATTTTTAGCAAATGATAATGTTTCTGAAGGGTCATAATGGCATTGCTGCAAATAGACCATTCTAAAGGAAAGTTACAGGGAAAGGGTAACTCTTTCCTTGGCCTATTACAACGGAAACACATTAAATCAGGTGGAGTCTATGGGTACAGTTCACAAGGACACAAAAATATGACGCTACTAAAACTGTTCTGCAGGCGCTTCAGCACCTGAGCTCACAGATGCACGCCATGCTCACAAAGTAAAACGAGCAATTCAGCTCTTGTGTAAATCTAATCAGTCTTCCACGGCGAGCCGCAGACGTGTTTAATTGATTCCAGAAACATTGCCTTAGCGTAAAGCTGGGATGGTGAGAAGAGGAGAGCTGGAGGGAGGGATGGAGGGTCATGAAGAGAGAGGTGGCGCACTAATGAAAGGTCAGCTGAGATGCACGGCCTACGCTGCAAGTGCCAGAAACACACACGGCAATTTTATGGTCAATTGGGCCATGCATCTGGAGTCATACATCACTGAGACATGTAGAGAGACCCAGTGCCAGATCCGAAACACACACACACACACACACACACTTTAAGAAGGAGTTAACACATATACATAAGTCTGATAGCACTAGTGGAAATACGTCTATTTCTATCATTTAATCATCAAAATTTGAGTGAAAAGCTTAATTGAAAAATCAGTTTGTGCAGCACAAACTAGTAAGTTAGTGTAAAACCTGATGATCGTGTTCTTCAGCATCTTTTGAGAATGATCCAAAGAGCGTCTTGTGCTTAAATGGAAGCTGGACATCTATAATAGAGACTATGGTAATGATGCATGTGTCAATCAAACTTACTTCAATCGGAAAAGCCAACAGAGGCACCAGAGGCTTAATGTAACCAAACCGTTGAAGAGCCATTATCAAAACACATCTCAGCATCTCCATTTCAGCTGCATTAGCCCTGAAAGAAATATAATATCTTATACTTTTTATATACAGTAAATACATTTTCAAAACCAGTTCACTGTAAAAAATGGCGGTTCACCTTAAGCCCAGTTCACATAAAGAATAAAATAAAATAAAAAAACACACACACACACACACACACACACACATTAAAAGGGTCAGCTTTCCCAAAAATGCACTTACTGTCATGATTTTATTTAATAATAAAAATACAATAAAATATAAATAAAATAAAATAATAAAAGTTAAAGTTAAAGAGTTAGCTTTCCCAATTCATTCACTGTCATCATTTATTTTATTTATAAAAATAAAAATAAAATAAAATAATAAACACAGTAAGACTAAGTTAAAATAAAAACAGTAGTTAGTTATAGGAGCTGTACCTCTGATCGATCAGGAATCCGAGAGAGGTCAGAGAAAATAATACGTTGGCAGTCAAAAGAAGTACAGTCATCTCAGAATGCATCTGCAGGTGAAAGATAAGATGTTTACATAATATATGTGTGTACTGTGTATATTTCTATTTATATAGAAATATACACTCACATGTTTATGTTTAAGAAATATATGTAATGTGTATTTATGTGTATAATATGTCTCAAAGGTCTGTAAAGTATCTAAGGTATGACAGTGAAACACTGATTTTGTACTGTGAGGGAACAACAATTTAGGTCATAATTTGAAAAACCTTCTTTCGTCTTACTCAATAATAATAACTCTAACTCAAATAATTTTGCAAGCAACACAGCTGAATAAAAGTGACCTAACAAATTTAGGTGTCAGGACAGTTGAGTAATACTACCTCGACGGTCCAAGAACTCAAGGCCAACCATCAAGAAGGATCATCTATGACTGAATTGGCTGGATTTACACTGAAATCATAATCTGCTGATAATTTGCTGCTAATACAAGGAACGATGTTAATGAGGTTTTCTTGACCTTGCTAACCCATCATACTCAGCAGTGGTTTAGTCAGGTGACTGACCTCATAATGTCTTTGATATGACACCAGCAAACAATTACAGACTTTTTCCCGTGTGTCACCAGATAGAATCCAGATCCCAGACCTCAGCCCTGAAGCGCTGGCTCAGTTTTCAACAATTAACAAAAAGGGGAAAAAATCTATTTTGATTGGTTAAGTTTTAAAGCCTTTCCATATCCAGTTTAAAAAATAACAGACCAAGAGGGCAAAGGGGGGAAAAAAGGGAAAAACCATCTTCCGAAATGTGCATTTCAGCAGAAGTCAACTACACAGACCTTCCATAACGAACAGTTAGTCAAACATCCAGCAGGATTGATAGCCCTGTATGGAGGATTGCATTGAAAGATGTTCCACTAAGCAATTCTGTAGCATCACTTGTCAATGGAACTGAATGCAAACGAACAAAGAGGTATAAATACACATTCTTACATTATTTATTGCGAAGCCTCAAGGCCTTGGTTTGTTATTTTCCTTGGACAAAGTGACTGAAGCAAAAGGAAGGTTTCCCGAGGCTGGGAAAACAGTCAGAGCATTTGTATTGGTTGCTGGACCACCAACCAGCTGTTTTATTGGCTGGTGGAGCTAAGGAAATGGATCCAGGGGACACTTCTCTGAGAGCCACAACTAAGAGAGCACCGCAGAGGTAGGAATCACAGGAAAACAGGCCGTTTCAATTCAGCGGGGAGGCAGGGTGGGGCCAAGCTTTCTGGCTAACCAAAAATATGCCTGGGGAACATGGACTTCCAAGGATAACGGACAAGGACAACTGAACATCTCTATGTTTTTAAAAGGAGGGGGTTGAAAAATAATAGACAAAGATTACTTCAAAGTATTCTGTCAATACTCAGCTAGTAAAATGCCTTATTATTAGAGGAACATTTAGGATAATGAGAGAGAGACCGAGGCTGATAATAGACATTGTGAGGTAGCATTAACCACACAGCAAATTAAAAGCTTTTAAAGCTCCTGTAGATCACAATGAAAGATGGCATTCAGATGATAGCGTTGACATTTCAGTGGGGCACATTTCTGAGAAAATCAGATGTCGATTTCAACAGTGAAAGTTAAAAAAGCAGAAAAGGTACCTACCTTTTGATCCATTAACAAGTTGTTATATACATCCAGCAAGAGCAGGAACTGTACAAGCACATAGGCTTGCATCACAGGGGACCATGCTGGATCGTGAGGCCTTTCCTCTCCTGTAATCTGATTGTAGAAGAACAAAGTTTTGAAGTAAAAATTTAAATAAATCATTTTATATCTAGTATCTGTCTTAGAAACGTATTTTTTCACCATGCAACAAAAATGGCAATACAAATATATATATATATAATTTTTTTATTGGCTACCACTTAGCAGAATATAGCGTTATCTGTTATGGTGTGTGCACAACAAAAGTAAAGCGAATATTCACATTACAATATCACTTGCGCAAATAAAAACATTGCGCATGCTCTCCTCCATTTTCTAAAACAAGTGGACATGTCAAACCTGATGCGTCAATAAGCTATTCGCTGATTGGCTTGCGTAACTGTGCGTATTGCAAATTAACGCTTGAGTGCGAATTTGCATCTATTAGCATCTTTGCATTGGCTTTTTCTCTAATCTACTCGCGCAAATAATTAAAATCGCTTTTGGTGTGCACACACCATTAGTTATCAATACAGCATGACAACAGTTGTATTCAAAATGTGTTGTACAAATGCTTTTAAGACTATAGATGGTTTTAAATTGTTTCTAGCTGTTCCAATTTGCTTTATTAGAGCCATTAGTTAGTTGTCCCAAGGTCAACTTGTTTAGAGCAAGCAGACCACCTTGATCCAGCAATAAACCAGCTACTATGCTCAAAAAACCAACTTGACCTCTTAAGGAGGTAAAAAAACACCATATTTCACCAGGAAGTAACTTTTTAGGTGGTAGATAGTTTTACATGGTTTCTAGTTGGTTAATTAGCACCATTAACTTGTCAAAGATGGTCTAGACCAGGGGTCATCACACTTGATCCTGGAGGGCCGGTGTTCTGCAGAGTTTAGCTTCAGCCTCAACACACCTGCTTGGAAGTTTCAAGTATACCTAGTAAGACCTTGATTAGCTTCTTCATGCGTGTTTGATTAGGTTTGAAGCTAAACTCCTCAGGACACTGGCCCTCCAGGACTGAAGTTGCCTATACCTGGTCTAGACTGTCTAGAACTGGTACATACACTGGTACTCGTTATTTGGCCGATCCAATACTTCCCCATTAAATCACAGTACATAAGAAAATTGCATCACTGTTTGGACCCCAACCTAAAATAACTCTGCTTCATACATCAGTGTTTTTGGACATGAATCATTGAGAACTTGATCACTGTTGATTTCCTAAGTATTCCTGAGGCTGTCTCAGCTGCAGAGACGTGTGTGTTTTCCTCACACCAGAACCCGGGCTGCACCGCCGCGGTGTTCTGCTTTCCCTCAGAAATCAACACATCCGAGCCGGCCTCGCTCGCTCCTGCTCTCCTCCACTCCACAGGAGAAACAACAGGCACACCCCGGTCTGCATCACCGAGGGCCTTTCAAGATATTTCTGTCAAATTCCTGCTCTCTCCACATGTTTAGGATCACCAGGGCCCACTTTGAGGTGGCTTTAATTGTATCATGGTGAGAGCGACAGAAAAAGAGGGAGAGACAGGGTTCCTCAGAGTGTGAAACTGCGTCTGTTAGTATGTGGCACAGTCAGACGTGTTTCAAAGCAAACCGCCGCTTTCCTGATGAGAAGACTTCATAACCTTGTCGCAGGCCTGCTGTTTGATCAGGCCCAAAAAAGCTCGCCGTTTTAAAGACGAGTGAAAATGAGCCTATTGTGCTTCAGCCCACAAAGGCGGTTAAGATTAATTTGGCAGCGGCGCACACTTGTAAAGCCTGTCTGAAACGCGAGTCTGTTTTTATGTGAGAACTCAGGGAGTCATTTGAGAGACCTTTTTTCCTGTTACAGAAACAGCAGGTAGTATACGACAAGTAAGGTGAGGAACAAAAGAGTTTCCAATTTAAAGGTGAACGTGAACATTCCTGCACCACTAGCAGAAATGGAACTGCTAAAATAATTTCCAACCAGTTTTCCTAAATACTAACTAAATCCTGAGTCCTGCTCCTAAAATATTGCTTAGGTGCATTTTTGAGTTATTTTAGAAAAGCATACATAACCATTCCATAAAATGATATACATACCACTGTTGAATGTTTTTGAAATAAGTCTCTTATGCTCACCAAGGTCTGCATTTATTTGATCAAAAAACAGTAAAACATTAATATATTTAATATTACATATATATTTTATTCTTGTGATGGCAAAGCTAAATTAGATTTTTTTCATGATCCTTTATAAATAATTATAATAGGCTGATTTAGTGCACAATAAATATTTATTATGACTATGAATGTTGAAAACAGTTATGCAAAAGAAAATTGTGGAAACTGTGATTTTATTTTAAGTCTTCACTGTTGTTTTTGTTCATGCATAATTGCTGAATAAAAGTATTCATTTAATAAAAATATAAAAACTGAACCCAAACTTTTGAATGGGTTTTCACTGGTTCCCCATTTGATTCCATTTAAATTTTCTATTCCTAGAAATGTAGGAATTTGAAATACATCCTCACCTCATTTCAGAATAGTATGCAGACTTCTGTTTTATCAGAAAAAGAAACATCTTGATATAGTGGAGTAAACTAAATAAAAAGGTTTCCCACCTGGGGTATATCAGCGATGTCTCCTAGTCTTGGTTTTCCTGGAGTCCAGCCTGGCCCTTTAAAAATGACGGACATCTTATTTGAAAGTCCTTCAGCTTCCCAGAACCTTTGCCATAGGTATGGGTAATAAAGGAACTTTAGAGAGGAAAGAAAAGAAGAATGAGGCTATAAACCATACATGGCACATGCATCCTTAATATTAAGAGACCTCTTTAATGCAGCATTACCTAAAAAATCTTCACTCAACTATGCCGATGAAATACTACCCTTTTGATTTATATTTTATTCATTTTTCAGACTATTCATCCCACTTATATATTTTTTTAATCACAGTTTATATTTCACCGTAAGATAAACATTATTCTTATTCATTTTATTCATCATCATCTCGTCCTCGCGTCTAAATGCTTTTTGTCACACACATCAGATCACTCTTACTCCAGACCGCCACAGGAGAGCACCGAAAAAATAATCAAACACAACCTCCATTTGGTTTTGCAGGACTCTTTCACCTCGCCTGAGCATGTGTTTAAAGTGGAGTAATAATGTTATGGTTACGGCATGGCTTTTCCACTAGCACGGTAATGTGAGGAGAAGCCCGGCTCCCATTGACTCTGGTTGGATACTCACATCTCTAAAATTAGGCCGGTCTGATACACTAGAGCCCATTATGTGAAACCCAATTCATCTCCAGTGTTGATATGTTCACCAGTAAAAGGTCTTGATGGAATGTGGAGGCAAATTAATCGAAACATTTTGTTTATGAATGATGTAAACTTTGCTTACATACTGGGTTCACTGAGCTGATGTATGTTACAATAATACCATAGTAAAAAACTAACCCTAAAACAGACATTACGCAAAACTTGAAAACAGGATACTTTTTACTCTGAGAAATTAGAAAATAATGTATTTTACAAAAAAATAAATGTTTTACATATTACTGTAATATTAGTATTAATATGTCAATACATGAAAATAAATAAATAAATATATCTTTATTAGAATTTATACAAAATTCTGACTAACCTCGACAGTCCAGATTTCAAATGTGCTGATTGGGTGTGTGAGCCCATAGACAACTTTATCACTTTCAGGAGCGAATGTACCTGTGATGGAAAGAAGCAGAGAACATCACGTTTTCAAAGTGACTTGCATGTGTGTTCATACGTCACAATTTACAGAAAAGTGCATTACAGATCTTATTAACAGGTCTTTTGTGTTTTTAGGTTATAAATTACACTCATTTTTGCTTTGTGACAGTAGAAAGACGACACTAAATAGTAGGGAGAGAGTTTAATGGATGCATGTGCTGCTAGGGCTCATTTCCATTCCTTTTCAAAACAACTATTGGTTGACATTTTACGTACCAAACATCCTGTCCCATATGATCAGAATTCCTGCATAATTCTTATCGATGCAGTATGGATTTCGCCCTGTGAATTCATGGGCAAATGTTGATAATGGTCATGGTCATACATGATCACTGGTCATTATGTAATCTCTGTTAACAGGTGTAAAATGTTTTTCCTTAGATGAAGGGTATAGCCAGTATTAACAGTGTTACTTAAGTCACATGATAAGATCTCAATGAAAATACATGCTTAGCTTTTGACCCACAGTGATAAACTGAGCAACATCAATGCGCTATGGGAACAGTGCAATGCAATTCTACGGTCAAAGATAATAATGCTTACCATGATGAACTCTGTGGTGGCTGGGAGTATTTAGGATCCACTCTAGAGGTCCAAGATCTTTGACCAGCTAGTGATAGAAACACAAGGTCACAGGTTACAAGTAACAGGTTTAGTATGATTTTATTGTAAGTAAATGATGACAGAATTTTCTTTTTTTGGTTAACTATCTCTTTAACCTCACTAATAAAATGTCCTTTCATGCACGAAAGGGCACCAGCAACAGGTCGTTCCTAAATGCAGTATGTAAACCACAGACAAAACACCAAAAGACAAATGATCATGGGTTAGCCCATTGTCCTCCTTTGACATTTTTCACATGGACAGGCAGACCGAATCTTAATATTAGTCTTACATACAGCATGTGATTAATTTTCCCTATTGAGTGCCTTGTCTTTATCTTGGCTTCAAACGCTGAAGAAATGTGCTCTTCAGGGATTGTGGAACCTTGACTGGTTCAGATGTTCACAAATGCACTTGGAGACATCATTAATACACAGTGTTTTCTTATCTGATGAGCTCGGTCGAAACTCCGCTAACTACGGAAAGAGAAAGGTGGCCAAATTTCCAGATGGAAAGAACAATATTTATAGATTGGAAGTAAAACAAACATTACATTGGATTAGAAGACGCATATAGAAGCCAATGCGCCTGATAACACACACTCATAAATATGCCTGCGTGTCACTGTACAAGCTTTATGGCGAGTTAAATGCACACATACACACTCCATGCCTTATTTTACCAGGATATAAACATCCATTTGAGCTTGATGAGGCATATATCGCAGGTGTTAGAGCCGACCATCAGGTTTTTTACTTTAGTGCTTGATTTCTGACGTCTGCAAAATGAGAACAGCTCAGCGTAAGTGAGCGCCATATTTCAGTGGGCCATTATTTTCATGTAATGAGAGATCTAGCAACAGCTGAATTTTATCTTAAAAGAAAGGAGCTCCCTCACAATTTAACTCACGTTCTAATGTTGGATGAGGACTGGGAATTCGACGCCAATAAATTACACGACATCAAAAAAAGCCTATAAAGGGAGCATAAATTATACCCTTCAGAAAACTGGAGACGTGAAGACTGTTTTCACTAATAGAGCTCTACAGGATGGAAGTGATTCCAAATCTATTTCCCAAATGATCCCCGAATGTAAAGCCGACACTGAAGGCCATTTAAAAAGGCAAATGTAAAGCTTCTGTTTGGAATATTTCATAAAATCTCAAAATCTCATTACTTATGATTGACTGTGGTATTCAGAACCACAGAACGGGCAAAACTACAAATGGTTAGCATTTTGACAATGGCTACACTTCTGCTATGAAACTTAACCTTCGTAATGGTCAAAATCAAGAAATTGCTTATAATATGTTACTAAAAGATTAAATGATAGTAAGAAAATGTGCTAAACAATTAGTAGAGACAAATCTCACAGTACAATCAGTATGAATCCAGAACTGATAGACAGGTTAAACTGTATGTGGCACTGCAAAAACTGACGGAGGGACCATCAGCGCTCAAAGGAAGGTAAAACGCCTGATCCGGGAAACACATGAAAGATTAGCACTTCATAATAAGGCCAGCCCACGCAGTAGCTACTGTCTGTTAGAGCTCATTAACTAATATTCTGTTACATGATCTCCGGCATGCATTCGCCAAAATGATCACAGATTAGAGCCCGCTCCAGTGAGACGCAGGTATTTCATACCCATGAGGAGCCCAACTGCTGGGTGACAAGACTGGCGTAGTGCTGTCGACAGATTGTAGTATTCAGGAACTGTGGTGAACCTGATGGGCAGCCCACAGGTGTTTAACTCTGAAACAACAAAAAGAGAGACAGATACATAGCTGTCCGTTCCGGGATACAGTCAAAACAGTGTGGAGAATGTGAATCCGCTCCATGATAAGCAGCAAGGAAAGAGACTAATTTACATCGGCTTTATGCATTTTCCGGGATTCGCAAGTGCTCGTTCCGGGACATTTGACTTATGCTGGATCTGGTGCTATATTAAATCTCTTGTCAATTTAATTTTTGGGCAGTAAGACTTGTCTGCATCCTTCTGAATATAAATTAACCTAAAGTGCTGAAAATGTCTAAAAATGTAAAAATTATAAAAAAAAATTTCAATAAATACAAAATATTTTTTTTTATTAAAAAATATCAATATATAAAAAAACTAAATAAATTTTAATTTTTTTTAATCTAGATGCTAGATTAATTCGCTGAGCCATTAATCTAGATTATCTAGATAAAAATGTTCAACGAATTCTGCCAGCCCAGGCATTCAGAATATGTGTGCTAACCCACGCCTAAAAGTAAAGTCTATGAGAACTTTCTGCTCCGTTCGAGCCAGTGCACCAGCAGTAGACAGCAGTCCGCTCATCTTCGGCGAGCCCAGCATCACAAACTTAATGCTCTTCCGTCCAAATCCCAGAAAAAACTGAGGAAAATGCTGCTAGAAGAGAACTCCCGTGTAATGACTCACTTCCCTCCCACTCTCCCGAGTTGTTTTGCCGATAAAGGGTCAATTGACAGTAAAAATATGAACAGAACTCCCACCTTATTAGTTAATAAAGCACATGCTTTTTGTTATAGATTGAATGAATTCATGCAGCTGTGTTGCTCGATTAAATTTCATGTACAATCACCATGCTAAACACCATCTTCTATTTTTTTTTTTGACATTTCACTCTCTATAGATATATTTTTTCTATGTACTGTATTTTTAGAAATATTCGAGTTTCGAATTTCTTCTCGCTGACGAATGTAAAGCCGACACTGAAGGCCATTTAAAAGGCAAATGTAAAGCTTCTGTTTGGAATATTTCATAAAATCTCAAAATCTCATTACTTATGATTGACTGTGGTATTCAGAACCACAGAACGGGCAAAACTACAAATGGTTAGCATTTTGACAATGGCTACACTTACTATGAAACTTAACCTTGAATGGTCAAAATCAAGAAATTGCTTATAATATGTTACTAAAAGATTAAAAATAGTAAGAAAATGTGCTAAACAATTAGTAGAGACAAATCTCACAGTACCTCAGTATGAATCCAGAACTGATAGAGCAGGTTAAACTGTATGTGCACTGCAAAAACTGACGGAGGGACCATCAGCGCCAAAGGAAGGTAAAACGCCTGATAAAACACATGAAAGATTAGCACTTCATAATAGGCCATTAGCTACACTGTTAGAGCTCATTAACTAATAACTGTTACATGATCTATCATGCATTGCGCCAAAATGATCACAGATTAATTAGTGAGATGCAGGTATTTCATACCCATGAGGAAAACTGCTGGGTGACAGACTGGCGTAGTGCTGTCGACAGATTGTAGTATTCAGAACTGTGGTGAACCTGATGGGCAGCCCACAGGATGTTTAACTCTGAAACAACAAAAAGAGAGACAGATACAGCTGAACGATACAGTCAAAACAATGTGGAGAATGTGAATCAATGATAAGCAGCAAGGAAAGAGACTAATTTACATCCTTTGGCTTTATGCATTTTTTATTCGCAAATGCTCCACATTTGACTTATGCTGGATCTGGTGCTATATTAAATCTCTTGTTATATCCGGACCATCTTTTTGGGCAGTAAGACTTGTCTGCATCCTTCTGAATATAAATTAACCTAAATACAATGAAACTGTCTAAAAAAAAAAATATAAAAAATAAATAAAAAAAAATAAATACAATTTTAAAAAATAAAATATATATAAAAAAATAAAATAAAAATAAATTAAATTAAATGTACCTGAATTTCTGTGGATTCTAGCATTTGCAGCATTTGCAACATTTTCTCAAGAAAATACACCATGTTAAAAATAGTAAACCCAAAAATCTCAATAATATTCTGGTCCCTTGATACGGCTCGAGTTCCTCCTTCAGTGGAAGTCTACGGGATTGCCTAAGCAAGCACCTCTAATGAGGTTGCAAACACTGTCAAATCTCTTTAGGATTTTTCTCTGAGATAGTCGAAGGCCTTGTGTAAGTGTGAGGTCCATCAAATCTAAGAGTTGGTGAAATTCCCGATGTAATGCTGCGATCCAGCTGACAAAACACACCGTGGTGAGAGTGCAAGAACGAAACCTTCCTCTCTGCCAGTGGGGCTCTGCCGAGAAGTTAAAATCACCGCAGTCAAAGCTTTCCATTGAGAAAACAACATCAACCTTAATCCAGATAACCCAACCAGGGAAGTGATGCTTTGTTTTTACACACACACTATGCATTTTCAATGCATTTTAAGTGTTGTGCAATTACATATAATTAATAATAAAATACAAATAATAATGTTACAAAAAAAGTGTAATTTTACTTTTTCAACCAAACAAACAAAATTGCATGAAAATTTGTTTTTTCTAAGCATTTCGCCTTGCTATTGGTTGAACAAACAGATAGTCCCACCCCAAATTAACGCCATTGGTTGTTCTGACATATTATTTTTAGTTGTCTTTGCATTTCAGGCTGATATAAAAGTATTTTACATTAAACATATACACAATTCAGCTTTAAATACCAAACTTTAAATGAAGTATTGCATAAGCTAATACTACTTTGTTGTAAATGACACTATTTCGAGCTTTCGGCTTCAAATCAAGAGATGAAATGAGAGGTTTTTCTCAAAACACACAGTCATTGCACGAGAGTGTGTGAGCCCACGCTTTCACCTCCTAGGGCAGAGCAGTGTAAGATTGATGTGGGGTGTCACCGGTAGGAAGTATGTTCAGCTAGGCCTCATTGCTATCCATGTCCTCGTGCGCCGGCCTCGGCTGGAAGCCGCATAGTTTGGCAGACAGTATTCAGAGGGGAAGAGCTTTAATGATGAGAACCTATGCCACAGAAAAGACTTTCTCATCATGCTTGAAGACCATGGTCTGCTCAGACACGGAGACTCTGTGTTCTTTTCTCAAGAATACAGGGATAAACAGCATGGTTGCACAAAAAGCAGTGTGTACTAATGAATGGATATAGAAGTATTAGTTTGGTTTCAACACTCAAAGAGAGTCACAATCATAATTTGCTAGTTTGTTAGAGTGGGATAAATAATGATAATAATACTAATAATAAAATTATGTGATCAAAATAAAATAATGTATTATTATTATTACAATTATTAATTATTCATTCTGTGCTACACAGACTTTTGTTCAATATTATTATTGTTGCTATTATTATTATTGATTAAACAAAAATCTTTGTAGCACAGAACAAGTCCTCAAAATTATCAATAATATCATACAATAAGGGTAAAGAAAAAATAGAATTAGCACATATAGTAGATTATCTCAAAGCTAATACCTGCACTACAATTTTAATTATTATATTATATATATTATCAGAAATTATATATATATATATATATATAAATAAATAAAAAAATAAAACCAGGTTTTCATAGTTATATCATATATATATATATTCTATTTAGCAGTTTTTGTCCTTTTTGTATATTAAAGATCATTTTGATTGAACAAAAATCTTTGTAGCACAGAATGAGTCATCAAAATGATCAATAATATCATGCAAAAAGGGTAAATTTAATATAGAAGATGACCTTGAAGCTAATATAGCTGGACTAACATTTTATTTATTTTTATTTAGTTGTTTGTTTGTAATTATTTCTGACATTTCCACACATTTTTATATTTTTTTCTTAAAAAAATGCCATGACATTTTCAGAATGAATGTATGAAATTCATAGCATTTACATATATGTTAAGCACAGCAAAATTCACCTTAAAGTTCAGGGTCTATTGTTCTTAAATCGCTCTTATCTATAAACTCTGGTTTGAATGCAAAGTACAGGAAAATAAATGTACAGACTCACATGCAGTTACCATAAGTCACAGTACATCTGTAACAGTAGATATGAATTGGGTGAGAGGCCTTTACACAAAGGGTTAAGGGTTAAACCAACAACAAAATACACTGCTTATATACCATTGTGCATTACAGCTCACAGTTTAAAGAGTACTGTAGAAACATTACGAAAGAAGCAATAAATTCAATCTCTTCACTTGCAAATATGTTAATGTATTTTTAATGTGCTAAACATTTGCACTTTCAAAAACCTAACTATAACAACTATAAGGGACCAAGAACACTTGGCAGTCAAGCTGTTTTCATCACATGCACTAAATAATGAGTTTTCCCTTTTCATCTAACATGTTTATTACCCCTCACTTCTAGTGCCACCGTCAGACTCGCTCCTACATGATGCCACGGGCCTCGCTGAGACTCAGCGTGGCGAGAGACTGCATGCCATGTCACTCAGGTTATCAATGAACTGTGAACGTCTGGGCAGAGCAGACAAGCTGCCACCGAACAAGAGAGGCCAACACAAACAGTCAGCCGAAGCAACCAAACCCATGTCTGTCGCCACAACACCTCACAATGTCTTCGCTCACAGTCAAAACTGCTGCAGAGACATTTGTAAAAAGAATGGTATATTTCAAATGACACCACACATGAATAATCGTGGCTGATATTCAGAAAAAAACAGTGCATTTGTCAATTGTTAATAAACAACAGATTAACACTGAGCAACAAAAACTCAAAAGAATTGACATGACCAGTCACATCAAAGTTGGAGGGTTTTCCTGTTCACAGAAGCAGACCTCGAATTCCTGCGGAAAGCATCAGTTTAACGTTGAAAGAGAGCAAGTTAAGATGGAAGCTGCAAATCATTTAATATTAGTCAGCTGTTTTATGATAGAAATGTTAGATAGACAGCTATATCCAGTGATGTAGCTAAAAAATGTTGGCCATTTTGAGAGAGAGAGAGAGAGAGAGATTAAAGTTGTGTGTATGAATTACCTGCGTCTATTTCTCTCTCTTTAAACAACGAAGGTGACTTTAGTTACTTCACAAACAGCGATTTTACCTCCTCATTGCAGAGAAATATAAATGTACAGATTCAGTATCGATTAATAAAAGTCACGGGGCAGTGCTGACAAGACGTTTCTGAGCTCCTGAATGTTTCTGTGTGTGCAGTGCGATCTACGATCTCTGAGTGTGAGTGATGTGTGTGTTTGTATGCGGCAATTAAAGCAGCGCATTAATGTAGATCGGTCATTAAACTGAACATTTTAATGCAAAATTGGCCTTGTCACACACACACACACACATACAGTGGTGTTCAGTAGGGTCACATCGTACATCTGTTATTCAAAGCCTAATTTAAACATTAAAGCTGTAGTCCGTAAGTTTTGCCTCTTTGTCGCCATCTCTGTTGAAAAACTTGGTATTGCAGCCAGGTGCCGAATTATCTTTATTACATGGTCTGTACAGATGGTCTGTACTCTGTACATGCATACAGGCTTGCATGTGTGTGTGTTCACTGGTGTGTGTGCACTTTAACCCCAAAAATTGGACTGCAGCTTTAAAAAAAAGATCTATTTATGAAAAAATGCTTCAGAAACTATTTGCATGACAATCAAATATAGATTTTAATCAGAACATGTTTTGTAGTACATGCATAAAGTATACATTGGCAAAGTGGTTAACCAGAAAAATGGTTTAACATTGTTGAAAAAATTTGTTTGATTAACGATTCATAAAACAGTATATTATATATAAATCTAAGTAGTCACAAGTGTTCCTGATTAATCACTTGAATGATTGACTCAGTAACTCACTCATAAAGATAGTATAACATATAAATTGTGAATTTTTCATGTATTTGATTAACATATTTTATTACTAAAGGTAATGATTACTTGTTTATATTGAGTAACTGCAAGAAAATGTAAAGCATTAATTCGTGAACTTTTTCTAGCACACATAAATAGGCAAAACACCATAAATTGGCCTTTTTCATCTTACAACATTCAATTCAGACGGCAAACACAGATAAAATGGCAACTTTTGCCATGTGGTTGTAAATTCATCAGTGGAGGAATTCAGTGCAGGAAACACTAGCATAGAGTAAATTATCGATCTTGATATTTTAAGAATAGAAATCAAAATTAAGTTCAAACGAAGATTGTGATTAATCATAAAAATATATTTTTTAACCAGCCCTACTTCACACATGGCATATGGTGAAGGTAGACTTCTATCCTGAATGACAACATTTTTGACACAGCAAGAGACATCCCTCAGACTGACTTGGTCTGGTCTCATCCAAAAATCACATACACACACTCGCCTACAAACACAAGTGGCTGATTTGCTGGACATTGTTGATATTATTGCAGGGTCCCGGGGCACTCGTTCGAGCTCTGGCTCTACATCCTGACCGGTTAGATTCTTTTGTACGCCCTCCAACCTGCACGGCCGGGGACTTCCAGAGGCAGAAGAAGATTTATGAAGCCCCCGTGGCCTGGGGTTAAACCCCGCTGCCTTCCACCAAGAGGATTCCTTTTCAAAACAATAACATCCAGTCCCAGCCTCCTTTGGGACAGCCCGCAGCGGCATTGACGCGATGTGTTTGTCTTGACAACTGCCGCCGTCTGTGTAAACGGTAAACGTGTGCCACTACTGTATCCTGAACCTGATATTGAGAGGTTCCATATGTAAACATATGTGCTACTGCAACCTTTTGCTACTGGGGAACGCTGACGTTATTTCCTTTTTATGACTTTCTGATTCCAGTTAAAAATGAAAAATGTGCAAATAAAGCCAAACCTCTGTACTGTACAACCTTCCTCTGTGCAACTTTACAAGGTTACATCAGATGTAATATTTACTCATTTTGCCCCAAGCATATGCAATGATGACAGCAACAATATGCCATTTCTTGCATGATCAAAGTTTAGTTTTGGAAAACCAGTGGCTCAAGTGCCATAAACACCTTTGCCCACTGTGAACAGGGTGAGGTGATACAGAATGTAACATTACGTACTGCCTTCTATAACTTGTTTATAGTTTATTTTCGGCTTTATGACCCTCTCTAAACCTATAACATCTAACCTCAACCAAACCTCAAACTACAGTAGAGAGAATGACACAATATGACTGCAGATTAGATAAAAGTGTGTCTTAGAAAACCAGACAATATCTTCCTTGGAGAGACCAAACCTTTCCCAAAGTCTCATTATTCAAATGTCTTTATGTGACTCTAGTGAATGAAAAGGAGAGGGAATTAGGGACTCGAAATGCATGTTGCTTTACGAAATTTGGGTTTACAAGTGGGTCTCCTGATCCAAAGACCTGCAGGACTTGTAATTAATCTAAAGACGTCATCTACGAGGAACAGAATGCAACCTTAGGCCAAACTAATCACCAAAACTAAGGTTATTTAAGCGAGTCTGCCATCAAAAGCACTCCAATATGAGAGCATTACTGTAGGAAAATCAATCTTCTGAAACTTTAGGGGATGCAATGAAACATTTACTGAACAAAACAGGGGTGGGAAAAACATTAATCACACTGTTAATCTGAAGAAATGGAGGGAGTGGGGGGGAAGACCACTAATAAAAAAAATGTAAGCATAATTTAAAGCAACAACTTACCCAAAAAGGAAAATTTCCTGGAAATGTGCACACCCTCAGGCCATCCAAGATCATCAGAAGAAACAAATTCATCTACATCATGTAGAATATTATCATTACATCAGCAATGCAGTGAATGGGTGCTTTCAGAATGAGAGTCCACACAGCTGATTAAAACATGAATTAAAGAATTGTGAAGCAAAAAGCAGTATGTTTATAATAAAAAAATCCATCATTAAAACTCTTCTAACTTAAAACCACGTCTTCCTGCTAAAATAGTCCACTATCCATAATATTGCTTTCTCTAGTGAAAAATCTGTCTTGTCTGAAGTAGGAGAGAAATGCGAACAGATCAAGCACAATTTATAAGCAGAAACAGTCCAAAACAGTTCTAATGAAATATATCAGTGGATTTTGATGTGAGAGGACAACAGAGAAAGGACATTTCCACTGGAAGAACTGTTATTATGGACTATAGACTTGGATTTTGGCCAGAAGTGACAGTTGAAAGTTGAAACGCCTGGATTTGTTCCTAACAAACATGCAGTTTTCACTTCAAAAGATGTGAACTAGATTACTTATCAGCTGTTAGGACTCCTTCTCAGAATGTCTTTGTATATTTCAAAATCACAAAATGTTCCAGGTTTAAATTACAGCAGATCCTCAATCCCAGATTTTCAATGTGGTCTCAGACTTCTGGAGCCCACCGTACATCTTTCATTGCTCATGACTCATGAAACTGAGAAATGAAAGACTAACTCGATGAAGCCCTAATGCAGCAGCAGCCACCGTGGCCTTCCTGTCCATCGGAAAAGCCCATCGGGTTTCTTCAGAGGGTTGAGCTGAGGGTTTGGTAGACCTCTTTGGAAATAGTAGCATGTGGAGACCAGAATCACTGCTGGTCTGCCTCAACGAGTGCGAGAGAGCAAACTGAGCAACCACCGCTGTCAGCAAGCCGGCCACATTCACTCTCACTACATTATATTTTATCTCAAGAACACTGAAATGTCAGCTATACAATCAAAATGGCAACACATATCTGTTTGTTTTAATGCAAAAGTACTTCTTGTAGACCGTGCAATAGACCATATTTCCTATTGCACATTGAGGACCGCAGCTATTTTAATATGCTTCTCTGTCTACGGATAATAAAAAAAAAATCTTGATACGTAAAAGGATCCAGAAGACCATTAACCTAGTCCGGGCTAAACCAGAAACCTCGTCTGGCCCATGTTGCCAAAACCGACCGTGCGGTCGGAAAGCCAGCCCTGCTACACTGGAGTGTGGCATCACTATAGAGGAAGACATGGAAAGGCCAAACACCACCAAGAGTCTCAATAAAGGTTTGCAGGCAACTGGAAAATAAGGCAACATGTGGAAAAAATGTGACAGAGAATGACAGAAGAGAGCAGAATGAACGCATGCAAATAGCTCACGCAGAAGCAGATGCCTGGACAACATCAAAAGCCACCAAAACCAAACCGTAGCCTTTGATTTATGAGGATATGAATTTCGAACAATATTAAATGGCTACTTCAGACAAGGAAAAACACCTACTTTACAAATTGGTCTTAAATTTAAGCTTGAATTTAGTTTTAAATGTCATTCAAGACAGCTGTGATAAATTATATAAAAACACAATACACATTTTAAATGCTACAGATATTATATTACAGATATTACAGGCATTTTAACAGATCCCTGCATGCCTATATTATCAAAACATAGATTTTCTCTGTTTTTAAGTTCTTAACTTGCGTGAGTGAAAATGTAATTAATAATAACTATCAAAAATTGTTTCGATTTTACAATGGCACTAATTAGGGTCAGTATAGTTTTATAGATGCCATATTTCTGCAGTTATGCCCCTACAATTGTTTTCTCATGCTAGAATAAAGATTTATAGCTTACAAGTCCCAAAAGAATAGAGCTTTAGATAAAAGCTTCTGCGCACCAACTGAACCAAAACGGAGTATGAAAACTATTCAAGGATCATTAGCTAAACCTTAAGACCACCAGCTGCAAAGCTCTCAAAGTCAGTGGTCAGAAGTGAAATCTGAAATAATAAAGGTGGACATGTGGTTTAGTCAAAGAGCTGGTGCAGTTTTTTGGTCTTCAAATAATCAATAACATTTTTACATGCAATGCACATAAAAACTAATGTTTTAAAAAATGTTCTATATTTGTATTGCATTTTAATGTGGTAAATTTTTTTTTACTACTAATAATACTTTCTTAAAATATTACTAATTATTAAATATTATTAATAGCTCACCCAAAAGGTAAAAATTTCATCACCTTCGGGCCATCTAAGATGTACTGTAGATGATTTGGTTTCTTCATCTGAGCTAATTTTGAGAAATTTTGTTTTAAATCACTTGATCCTCTGCAGTGAATGGGTGCCGTCAGAATGAGAGTCCAAACATTGTATAAAAAGTATCACAAAAACCCACAAGCTATTGCTTTGTAATTAACAAATCCATCAATAAAACTTTTTTAACTTCAAACTGTTGCTTCGATAATATTCCTTTCCCCAATGAAAAATTAATCTAGTCTGAATTACTGTATGAGTGAAATATGCACAGATGAAGCATTGTTTACAAGCAAGTCCAGTACAATACTAAACAAATATGTTGGTCGAGACTGATGTGAGAGAACAACAGGAGATGGACCTTTTCACTAGAGAAAGCATTATTATGGATCAGAGACTCTGGATTATATGGATTCTGACGGCACCCATTCACTGCAGAGAATCTGTTGGTGAGCAAGTGATGCAATCTTAAATTTTTCTCAAATCTGCTCCAATGAAGAAACAAACTCATCTACATCTTGGATAGATAAGGGTGGGTACATTTAGAGCACATTTTCATTTTTGGGTGAACAATTCCTTAACATAAAGGAAAAATAAAAATATAGGTTATTGTAAATATTGGGTTATCTTAAATTTCCCCCAAATAATCTCTAAACTTTCATTACTGCTGTCTGTCCTCATATACTTTGTCTTAATTTTGGGAATAGAGACTTTTTTGAATGCTGGTTGCAACAACTATAATAAAGCACAACCAGATAAGTCCAATTCATTAACAAATGACTCTTTTGAATCAGTTATTTATAATGAAATGATCTAAAGACTCTCAAATAATTCAGAAAAGAATCAGAACCATTAAATTCCTTACGATTCCCATTGCTACTCCGTTTGCATTTCAGATCCTTTTCTCAGCAATATTCTCTGGTTGTAAAGGTATAGCGGCTAAACTACTGTAACTGTAAAAAAAGAAAGGCCATTATGTCTGGGTCTTTTATGAATTATAGCCATACGTTATCCAAAAGAAGTCTTCTTGGACAGCGATGGAACAGAAAACTAGACAAATCGTTTCCTCTGACTTCAAAAAGAACAAATTGGGCACAGGAGACCTCTGACAAAAATGATCCGACTCGGAGCAGGAACCAACCCGGGACAATGGAAAACATAACATGACAGCCACAAGCACCTCATCACTTTATTTAGGGGTCCAAGTGAAGTCTGGAAGGATGTAATTTAAAAAACGTCCTGCCATCGTATCAACATTAAATCTCAAACGGATGGAATTAGTGTAGCATATGTAAGCATTCTTCAGAAGCACAGGGCAGTAGATTGTTTTTACCTTATCACTCGGAAGAAACTGAAGTCAATGCCCTGGCCTCTGACACAGTGTGGATGTGTACTTGTGTAATAGAAGAGGACATGGGGCAAATTATTGAGCAATGCACATTTGAGACAACGAAACAGCCTGTAAAATTGTATTTTGGTAAACCAAAACTAGGATTATGCTATTTTTCTCCTCCGCAATACTGCAGAGCTGCTTCCAAGGACAAGATCCAATGTTTCAAGACAGAAAACTGCAGATTTACAGTCTATGGTAACAAAGTATGTTTACTGGCAATGCTGTTCTGCGACGGCTGCTATTGAAGAAAGAAGAAAAACACCACAGCATTCAAAAATTACAGCTGTGACAATGTTATCCTCTGTTTGGACACATGTCTCACGGCTCTGAACTCTCATGCTACGCAAACATAAGTGTCTTTTGCAATCGCCTGCTACTTGACAGATTGATATTTCAAATGCGCAGCCAGATGAAGCGTTTCACCTAAGATGCATTTTCCACATCTGGATAGCCCATAGATTATAACTGTATATAAATGTGTTTACTGAAATATGGAAAAGAAAAATCCTATAGTCTGAGGTAAATCAAAAACAGTCATCGGTTACTTGCATTTCCAAGTTATGAACTCGCAAAAGTAGCAGGACATACAATCCTTGAGGGTCAAAACAACATTTTATCAACTTAAAACTAACATCTGCACATGACTTCAGAATCAAATAATGTTTCCAGATCATTTAAACATAACCAAAAGCTGAAATGAAATTTTTCAATTTTTGAGTTCTGGACACAAATGTGGGCTAGAAGCAATTTTCGAGGGATGGCAAGAATATCAGTGAATTATGAACAAAATTTTGTTCTGTTTTTCACTAAAACTTTTTTGTTGTTGTCTTTAAATCACTATAAACCTCATGGAAAGTGTTTTTAATAGTTCCTATTCCAGTTGGAACTGAAAGGTGTAAAAATGCTATTAGTACTAGATTAAAGCATCAAATAAATAAATAAAAAATCATTAAAATTCACAAGAAGAAAGTAGCACATCCTGTAAAAATGGGAATGTTACGATGTTCCATTTTTACATTCAGCAAACTTCTTTAAAGAAGATGGATGGATATAATAGCAGTGAATTTGGCAGGATATTCACATACCGTGGACAAATCGATGGAACCAGTAGTATCCCATGTCCACACCAAGAAACGCAAGCCACCACGTCCAAGCTGAATCCCAGGGAAGCTCCAATAAACGGAAGTTATTCCAGACATAAATATAAGCTGACAGCTCCAAACTTCTCATCATGAGCCTTGAGAAAGACACCAAAAGAGCTGAATTAAGTTACATCAGTAGAGAAAAGTCTATTTGATGGAAACTGCATGAGTAAAACATGAAACAACATTACTCATTTGTACTCAAAACACTGCATAATCTCTTTGTAAGGTCAAGTGTCATCTGATATAGAATATGACTATCGACAAAATCAGGTTCGAAGATTTTCTTGTGTTTTGTAACTATAGACATTTAAAGGACCGGTGGGGTGAATCTCACACTTGGAAAGTTGTTGTCAACTCACTGAGGCAGACGGGACATCATGCCTGCGGACAAAGACGTGATGAAGTCGTTTATCTTGATGTGAGGGCCATCCGTCTTTAACCATCCCAATACAAACTCCAATACTATCAAACCAATGAAATATGGTGTGGCCTACAACACAGAAAATCATAAATCCTGCTGTGAATGAAAATAAGAATAACAGTTACTATAACTTTAAATATTGTGTTACTATTCACTAAACTAGTACATACATATAAAGATTGAGGCAAGTTTGGCAAGTGTTACACATGACTTTCTGTAACAGGTCTAAACAATTGCATGTCAAACTAATGTGATAAAATAAAATAAAATTCAACACACAAGGCATCTGCCAGCAAATACAGTGAGTCCTTCCTTTGCAGAAGTATGTGGAGTTGTTCTGTAGCAAAGTCACGGGTTCAAATCCCAGGAATGCATCAACTCTATACATATAAGGATGCATTGATACAAGCCAGATTTTTTATGTTATGGCTGATGACCAATAGATATCCAATATACAAATTATATATTGTCTACATATATTAAAAGCATTCATGTAGTTAAAGCTGTACAGCATGATGCTAGCAACACAATGGGCTCACTATAAGTGATAAAATATATACTTAAGGCACATAACTTCATAAAATAATTAATAAATATAAAAAAATCTGTTTTATTATTAATTTATATATAAGCAATTTATATGCATATATTTTTAATTTAGTAATTTTATATAATTAATTTCATTTATATTAATTATTGAGAATTAATTTCAAAAACAGATTTTATAACAAAAATTATTAAATACTAAAACTAATTTAAAATCAACCAAAATGTCAATGCTACAATTGAATATGGCCAGTAAGGTACAAACACACTGTACTGTGCATCCCAATGTAATGCAAGATGGATAAAAGCATCTGACAAATGCATACATTTCAATGCAAAATTTGTGCTGGATTTGAGCATATGGAATTGGAAGGTTCCAACTCGAGTTGGACTCTCTAAACTTCTGTAATCACCAATTTGATCATTTACCAGCAAGCTTTAACTTTACAGATTTGGATGTAAAGGAAGTTTTTCAGGATTCCTTAAACTTGGATTACCCATCAAAACCTGGGGCAAATCACAAAAGACCAATTAAAAACTTAACAGATGTGGTGCTGGCAGTACTCTGGGACACTCTTTGCAGTGTGAAACCTGAGACTCACTTTCTCACATGCATGCAAACACACACGCACACTGAACTGAGAGAGGGGGGGACACGGCAGTATAGAGTAGATCTACAGGTGGAACGGAATATGTGTGTGTGTGTGTGTGTGTGTGTACAAGTGAACTGAGGCAGGATAGACCACTTGGGAACCGCTATCACACGCAAACCTGGACACATCTGGTTGCCGACTGCAGCAAAGCTCTAGCTGCTAGGGCTATGAAACTTACTTCCAAAACCTACAAACTAAAGTTCATGTATATGAAAATCACCTTAATTAGATATTTAACTTCTGTGAGCTATGCTGTTTGCAACAAGTAAACTATAGGATTATGTGCACTTCAATTTCAAAGTTTTGAGAAACTTATTTGAACCTTTTTTCAGGAAGGTTTTTTTTTAAACAAAATTAAAACAGTTATTAGCCCTGCAGTAACATATTTCAAGCTTGCAAAAATTGTTGAGGGGCTCTTAATAGTTGTATATAAAGCTGTGATTGTGGACTCAGATCTCACCAGAAAAAAAAGACATTTGTGAAGCAGATGTTAGTGTTTTAGGTTTTTACTCCAGCTTTCTTGGTCAGATTCTGGACGGTTCATGTAACTTTACACGCAAAAAAATGCAAATACAGCCAAACTGTTTTTTAAGAAATGTACTGTCAGTTCAACTTTTTATACAGATTTCGAATACACACTTTTTATTGAGATTTTATTGTTTCAACTTCGCTTTTATCGTCTAACGGTGATATGTGGCCAGTCTGAATAACAGTTTTTAATTATACTCCAAATTCAAACTTATGAGAGAAAAGAAATCTAAAATGTTTTAGCACAAACTCGTGTATTGACAAGACAAGAAAACACAGAGAATTGCTATTGTCTCACCCACACACATCAAGAGACAGAAACTTCAAATAAAGTTCTGCAGGAATGGTGAGTGAGGCAATTTAACAAGTGTGTGTTTGTGACAGAATTACAACAATTAGGATTCCTGCTGTGTGGTTAATTGCAATTTCTCTATTCATGTGTTTATGGAGGCCTGTAAAAATGTGAGTGTTTTACCTCAAATAACAAACATGTGTTGATTTGAGTGCAGCCAAACCAAAAAACACACATATGGTCTGTTAAAATGTAAGGAGTGAGCTCCCCGCTGTAGGGCTTAAAAACCTGAACAGGTGGCAGACTTATTTTCCAATTGTTGCAGGCATGGTGCTCACTGTTTTGCACGTTAATGAAAATTAAGAAACCACACAATTAAAAGGTACAATATGCAATTACGGCATCATTGAAACCTGTGGTATTAGACGTGTTGTTAGAAAACATGGGTGGAGTAACCAATTAAATCAAAAAGATCATCATATCAGAGTATTTGACAGCGTTTGATAGCGCAGTATTAATAATACTGCCGAAACCCTGATGAAAGGGTATTTTACAATAGTATACTGACCATATAAAACATGCTTAAAGGGATAGTTGACCCAAAAAGGACAATTCTGTCATTAATTACTCCCCCTCATGTCGTTCCAAACCAGTAAGACCTTTGTTCATCTTCAGAACACAAATTAAGATATTTTCATTAAATCCGAGATCTTTTTGACCGTCTATAGACAGCAACACAACTGAACTGTTCCCAGGTCCAGAAACATAGCAAGGAGATCAGTAAAATAATCCATGTTACATCAGCGGTTCAACCGTAATTTCACGAAGCTACGAGAATACTTTTTGTGCGCAAAGAAAACAAAAATAACGACTTTATTCAACAATTCAAAGCATGCGTTGTTTACATTCAGAGGAGAGCAAGCGCATGCGCCGTGATACTCTCTCCACAATGGCGGCGCACCGCTGCAGACTGGATGAAGAGGAGGAGAATTGTTGAATAAAGTCGTTATTTTTGTTTTCTTTGCATCCATCCTATGGGTTTGGAATGACATGAGGGTGAGTAATTAATGACAGAATTTTCAATTTTTGGTTGAACTAACCCTTTATGCTTTACACACACACACACACACATAATATTTAATAAACTTATTCATTGTCTTTCTGCAATAAAATAAATATGTCCTATATGGGGACTTGTGTAATCTTAGTCGTTATCATACGTCATATAAATAGATAGATAGATAGATAGATAGATAGATAGATAGATAGATAGATAGATAGATAGATAGATAGATAGATAGATAGATAGATACTTTTCACAGTATAATGTCGTGACACTTCATCTATGGAACCCCTGCAAAGTTTCTAAGGTATCCTTGTACTTTCTTTTTAACACAAACAATGTTGCTATGCGTGCTGTAACAGGAATGGGGACAAAAAAAGACGTAAACACCTCATGCAAGCTCTGCTTGTGTAAGCTTCGCCGAAAACAATCTCTGCTAAGTGCGAGTGTGCTGCTGCTGTTGTTGTTAAACAGTGTAGCTGTCTATAATCGGGTCGTTGTTTTCCTAAATCCTCCATGAACGCGGTAATGACGTCACACTTACCTGATTGACGTATTTCGGCACCTCTTGAACAGTCGCGAATGATGATTCGTTAGGAGTCACTAGACTGAACAGCATACGAACCCCCTGAGAAACAGTCACATTGTTTACTTCCACTTGCGCCATTGCGTTTGTAAATGTGGTACAAATAAAATGAGACTACAGTATAGATCAGTGGCTCCTCGCACTGCCGGATTAAACAGATGTTCAGAAACAGGCGTTTATGAACACCTACAAGAGTCTGGACCTTTGAACTTCACCGTAAATCCGCCATGAAGAGAGATGTCGTGATCACATGACACGCGACAAGAACTTTCACTTACTAAGATAATAGCTAATTCGACCTATAGGCATACTTTTATTTTTATTGCAGAAAGACATAGCAAACTCAGCGATTATATAGATAAATATAATATTTGCACTTTTTGCATAATTTCACAAAATTACTATGCTAGATGACGACACACAATACAATTGTTGGCCTCTAGTTTTCCTCACACATTACCCATCCCATCTCAAGTATGCTTTAAGTAGCCTACACTAATCAGGTATAGCTACAGTAAACAAATATAAAAAAGAAAAGAAAAATAACTAATCAGGTATAGCTACAGTATCTTTTTTACTCCTTTTATACGGAACTAAAAAACATGTAAATAAAAAAGAGCGCGTATGAACAATATAACCATACATAAAAGTTTTCATCAAAATAAGGGAATGGATATATAAATAAATACATTTGCAAGGGACAATAAAAAATACTGTATATAACGATATTAAAGGACATTCATTACCTGTAAATATGAATGGATTTTTTATATTAATTCAATAGTACGTTTTTAAATACTAAGAATTTAGATTAATAGACAGCAAATACTCGATATTTTATCATTTTTTAATTCTTATAGTTTTGAATAATTGTATTATAAATAATTATATTTTTTTATAAGTATCACATGTGAATCCCTTTAAGGCCACAGCAGCTAACTGTATGAACACATATTTTGGAAAAGCTTGTAGTGTCTGCTGCTGATTTTGGCTTGGACTATATTTAAAACAATGTAGCTTTTCCTGTCCAGGAGAAAGAACCTACAGAGTCAAAGGGCAGTAAAGGCTTCGATGTGAAACAGAGAGTAGCATGACTTTGTGTGTGACCTCTCTATTCCATTGTGCTGGAAGTTCCAGAAATCTCCTTGGTGATAGGAAAACATTCAAACTAAATATATTTTTGTGGTTTCTTCCGTCAAAAGCAGTTGAAGCTACAACTGATTCTTTGGCAGGACCCTCAGAATCACTGGTCCTGGTGGGCAAACGTGTCTTGATTCTTCTGGCTTAAATTACGAATTAGAATGCAGGCTCACTCTGTGGCGACAGCGAGAACGGACCATAACAATATTTCAGACCTGATTTTGTAATAGAATATGATCCGTTTGCTCACCTCTCAGAATTAAGGCAGAAGTCCTGACCCTGCCTGGAGGAGAAGCTGAATTTAGCATATTCCTCCTGCCCGTTCCTTAATAACATATTCATGTAAGCTCCTCGCTCAGCCTTAGCATATGTTCGTCTCATAATCATGGTGATGAGTGGCCGAACCTCACTGGATTTCTCTATAGAAATATTCAGCTCAAGGCGTGAAGGTGCTGAGGGTTAGAAACATGGTCTTGATGGATTAGACTCACAGCTGAATGCACAGCAACGGTTGTGTATCAGTGCAGAAGGTCCCGTCCAATTACGTGCAATTAAGGCCCAGAATTTCAGCTTCTGTAAGGAGGTCTCTGTTGCTCAGCATCAGCATGAAAGTGGATGCAAAGTGACACAAGTCATACGACACAAATTCTAACTATGACAGTACTTAACACATCTTTCAAGATTACTCGCTACTAGATGAAGTAGATGCCTTCACATTAAATTAAGATAATCATATTAAGATGATCAGTTTATCATATCTGTTTTAAGAAAACTGTTGGGGGAACGTATACAATTTCAATAATTAGATACAGGCAGCAGGGCTCAACAATAAGGATGTGTTTTCTGCTTGCTCAGCCAGGCCATAATTTCATATTTCAGTATTTTTTTTAATAAATATTAATTTACCCTTATAATTTAGAATTTCTAATTTTAAGTGTATAAAATGTATAATTGTAAATATATACATAAAAGTATATAAATGTATCATTGTTTACATTATTTAATATTAATTTAAATAATTAATTTTTCAATGGAAGTCCTGTTTCTGTTACGGAATAAAAAAGTAATTGTGACTTTTGATCTCACAATTTAGACTTTTTTCTCAAAATTGCAAGATGTAAACTTTATACCTTTATATAAGGTTATATCTGGTGATTGTGAATTTTCTCTGAATTCTGAGTTAACATCTTGCAATAGTTTTTTGTTTGTTTCTGCCATGAAATAAAAGATGAAAAAAGGTAATTGTGACTTTTTATCTCACAAGTTTCTTTTCTGTAATTTATATCCCACAGTTCTGACTTTTCTACTCAGAATTGTGCATTTGTATCTCGCAATTCTGACTTTTCCCCAGAACTTCAAGAAAAAAGTCAGAATTGTGAGATGTACTTACGTGAACTTTTTTATATTTGTATCCCATAGTGTGGTTTTATATTAATTTTATATCCCAAAACGTCCTGTAAAACCAAATCCCACATAAATGTGCTTTTTTTTTTACCTATTCTTACTGATGCTACTAAAAAATTATAAATAAAAAATTATTCAAATCACAAAATTCACAACCAAATTTTAAATGGGTGTCAATTCCATCAGCTGCCCTGAAACTGTAGTTAAAAGCCTCGCATCCTTCAAGCAGTGTGGTTCAAAGAAAGATTCAATTCTTGATAAAAAAATAAACAAATCATACCAAGCAACATACGAAAAGTTTATTGTTGAAGCATGTGGTATTATGTGCACATGATACAGCTGTCAGATATTTGAAAAATAGGAATACTTATATTATATTTACATGACATTAACTGAAATGTTTTTGACGGCACGCTTGATTGATCATTATTCCGATGACATCAACACTGTACAAAAACATACAGTAGAAATCAATTAAGGCACAGAAATTGACAGTGCAAACTAAAACTTACAACTTTTCAATGCAAGATCAGAATGGAATGTTGTTGGGCCAGATCGGACTGCTAGATTCTGTCTTTCAAGTAAAAAGCAGTAGGGTACTTTAAAGGTGCTGTAAGTGATTATTTTATGGAATAGCATGCAGAAAATATCAATGCGACCTGACAGAAGTCCCTAGGTTCTGTAAACAGCAACACAAATCTGGGATGCTATTTGGCTTTGCTGACAGGCAGGATTTTAAAATGACTTACAGCACCTTTCAAATGTGTAAACAAATTCCAGCAAACAAGCAAGGCACCTTTTTTGTGAAATTGATGCCAGGGTATCACAAATATTCTGAATGCACAACAATACATCAGTCGTGTGTACACTACTCTGAGGCATCACAGGAACTGTCCAGATAGGCGTCGGGTTACAGTGCCTCCTCATTGGCACATATGGTCTTTGTGTACTTTCAGTCTGTACTTTCAGTCCGTACTTAACACAATCCCTAACTGAACATGACCCCAGATAAGCATCGAAAGGTGAATGGGATCTGTTTGTATCATAAGTGAGCGTGCTCAGAGCTCTGGTCGCTGTCGTGGCTGTCCTCATTGTTGATAATCGAGTCCGGTGTATGGTGGAGTCCAGGAATTCCCGAAAACTCAGAGGGAAGCAGCATTCCCTTCTTCACATTCACAAGCTCTTTTTCTCTCGCTACCGCCCCCTGTTGGCCTCCTTTAACTCGCTTCCACTTCATCCGTCTGTTCTGAAACCACACTTTTACCTAGAGGAAAAGAAAGACTCATGAGTTACCATGTTCTAATAATCGGCATCTATGGTATGGTTCCATGAAGAACCTTAAACATCCATGGGCCTTTCCATTCCACAAATGGTTCTTAATAGTGGGACGTGGTTAATAAAAAGTTCTTCACATTAAGAAAAACATGGTTATTTTAAAAACTGTTCCATGGAAGGTTCATTGAGAACCAAAATTGGTGCTTAAATGGGGAAAAAACCTTTTTGAATCTTTATTTTTTTAAGAGTGTAATTTGTCTTCAGCAATTTAGTTTGTTTGTTCGCTCGTTGGTGCAGAAGATCTGTTTACTGTGTTTTTTTGGCAGTGTGATTGGAGAGATGGATCAAGCCATGACTCACCAAACTCCAGTAAGCTAATATCCCTCGATCAGGTGCAAAAGTGCCATGTGATCAGTTGACCGCCCTGCTATTCCAAGGCATGATCTACAAAGTTTGGAATTGTGTTTCTCCGAAGAAGTTGGAAATATAACATGGCTTTCAATGCACGTATTTGGCAGCTATTTCCAGATCAGCAATAATTGGAGCCCATTTGTTTTGTGGCATCAGACGTTTCTGTCCTTTCCATGAGAGCCAGTATTTACGTTTCCCAGAATGATGATTTAGCTGTTTCTTAATTGGTCACTGCAGTCCAAGTAAGGCTCGCAGGGGGACCAGGCCTCCATACAGTAAAATGTATTTCTGGAGGGGTGTAATGCTGTAGATAGTCACATGAAATGGACCGGAATTCTTCATACGCAATCAGACTTGAGGATTGCCAGGCTAAAATCAGCAAAATGATCTCATTTGAAGTATTTTTCCCAAATGGCTATCATTGGCTTTCAATGGCCACTATACACTAAATGTATTTCTGGAGAGGTATAATGTTATAGATAGTCACATGGAATTGACCAGAATTATTCATACGCAATCAGACTTGAGGATTACCAGGCCCAAATCAATGTAAATTGAACTTTCTTTACCAAACATGATGCTTAAGTTTAAAGGCACTTTTAACTTTCAAATTACATACACAATGATTTGTTCAGCTAATGTTTCAAGACATGTTTCAAGTCCACTAGAACACTATTCAATTGACCACACAAGTTCATTACTGTCAGCACTGTAAGACTGCCACCCTTAAAATATATCTGCAACGTTTGCAATTCTTCTCTCAGCCTGAAAACATTGAGTATGTTACTGCTTACAGGTTAGTGCATGCATGTCATTAGACTTGTATATAAAAACTAGACATGCATTTTCTAAATAAAAATACCATCACTTGCATGGAAGCATTGGAAAAAATTAAAACTTGAAGCTGGTTCAGTGTAAATGAAATAAGAGACACTCTGCAGTTCTCAGCACACATCTTGACTTCTCTTGGTTGCATACGAGAATCAAAACAACACGACACTGTCTTTGCAGTGGCAAGACGTCCATATGGTTAAACCGATGCAAGAAAGAAAAAAATAGTCAAGCATGCAAAAAAGTCAACCAGAATGATGATTAAATCGTTTTTGGTCAGGTTTTGAATGCTAAAAATTCATAATGTCCACAGCTAGCACACTTGACTTTTTAATTTCTCAAAAATAAAAAAAAAAAAATGTATGGATTATAATTTGATGAATAAATAAATAAACAAACAAATATATAAAGTTTGAACACAGTTTGTGTTAAGCAGTTCATACTGAATTAATTGGAGTTTAATTCTTAAGGATCAGTATAAGCCTATGGAAATATTTTACACTTTGATTTAAAATTTATTTAAAAATAAAAATAAAAGAATAATAGATATAAACTGCATAAATAAATAAATACCATTCATTTTTACATTGCAAAATGGTGGTGGCCCTACAGTCATAGTACTACTCCTGCCACAAAGGTCCAGAACTCCAGCGGGTTCACACAGGGATCACATTGCAGGAGACGGATTTGCTTACTTGTCGTGTGGCAAGGTTTTTAATTCTAAGCCTTGGGAATGTATCCCCAGAGAATGTAACATAATTTAAGGCTACAGATGTCACTTCCTTGTGGGATCCTTGGCAAACTGCAAAGTCTGATGAAACCAGAAGGTCTAGAAACACATTTGTAATCTAAAACACTGTGACGTTTTGGACATATTATAAATTAAAGAAACCGCATGGCTCATTGAGCAGTTAAATTTTTTTATGAATGGTGTTTCAAATAAGGTCAGAATGACCTGCCAATGATGTCATTCCAAAAACAGCAAGCATTATGTCATCTCTTTATGTCTGTAGAAGTCAATAAACTTCAATGGTTTAATAAGATTACATAGTTGTTTGGTTAAAACGTCAAATAGTTAAAACAACCCATATTTCTTTGGCTCCAAATAAAGCGGCATGAGCTATTTATTTCACATGTGGCTGTAGGAAGCACCTTCCCACGCAGAGACAAATTTGTAAGACGGAGCGGCAAGGCGGAAGTGCCTTAGCGGACACAACTTCCTTCGCCTCTCCCGTTACTTGACTACAGCCAAAAAGAGATCTTGCAGAAACATCTGGAATACAATAGTCCCACTCCATAGACCACAGCTGGATAGAAAAGCACCGAACTCAAAAATAAAAACAGCGGTTGCTTCTGACAGAATGATTGATGAACAGGTACAAGGTCGTGGTCAGTCATCTCACCTGCCTTTCCGTGAGATCCAGGTTTACGGCGATTTCGTACCGCCTCAGTCTGGTCAAATAGTTGTGATGGGCGAATTCTGCTTCCAGTTCTCGAATCTGCTCTTTGGTGAATGCCGTCCGCTCCTTCCTTGGCTTACTGCTCACATCCGATTTGTAATTCCCATCTTGGGACTCTTAAAAGAAAAAGCAAGAATGGAAGAAACAATTTCCAACTGTCAGAAATGGTCACAAAAACTTCTGAAGAGTAGCATCAACAAAGTTCCACAACAAAGCGGCCTTTGAAGCGCAATCGTTCCAATTAAATACAATCACTGCAGGGTTTCAATCCCAGAAATGTCAGCAGAGGAATACTGCCAGTCATCTTTTACGATGCTGCAATTGTTCATGCCAGCTGTTTATAAAAGTCAACCCCAGCCGTGAGTTTTCATAAACCGCTCTATTCTCACAATGAGTTGGAGCTCACCAGAACTCTTTCCAAAGACTTAATTCGCCTTACTGTTAATGGCATCCGCTACCCTTGTAGTTTTAATATGGAACAAAACAGTACTGGAGGATGTGTAAAAATATATTTCCTTACTTTATTTACCTCAAAATTGTATGAGCGTCTTCCACTCAAGCTGCCAACTCACAACAATTTTCAGTGAAGTGTTTCTTATTCCCTCCCGCGCTCTTGCGCTGTCAATTACGGCGAATTGCTTTCCTTACTTTCAGATGTTTTTTGGAGTGACAGAACATGAACGCATAAAAGCGCATGTATATACAATTACATGTGGATATTGCTAGAGCTCAATTACGTCGAGTCTAATCTTGAATGGGAAACATTAAAGGTCAGTGAGGAAATGTCAGATTAGACCTGCAATGATCCATCTTACCAAAGACACATGCGCTTCTGTTGTTTTGACACTGGAGGAAGGAAATAGTATTATTTTTTGAGAGACGTGTGCCTTCATCTTGCTGTGACTCACTTTCAAAGGGCACATCAGACTTTTGGGTTCATTTATCTTAGGGTGTGGAGTGAGTGCTCATCCAACTAGCAATCCAAAACTCAATAGAGTCAACTTTAATGAGACCCCATCCACAAGTTGCTTTGCCATTTCAACAGAAATCAGCATGACATTTCAAATACATCATTTTTTTAATGTGTTTCCAATGGTAAAATACTTTGTAAAAAACAATTTTAAAAGAAAGTTCACCCAAAAATGACTATTCTGTTAAATGTACTCATGGTGTCCCAAAGCTGTATAGATTTCTTTCTTTAGTGGAGACTATATTTTGAGAATGTCTTTTTTTCCCCCTATTTTTTCTATTGGACCCCACTGGACTTTCACTGTACAGACAAAACAGTTAAAACATTGTTCAAAATATCTTATTTTGTGTTACACATAACTAGAAACTAAATTAACAGATTTTTCTTTTTTGGGTGATCTATCCCTTTTAAACTGTTATCACAAAGATATTCCCCCAACAACCCCTCTCGACTGCTATTGGTCAGCCAAACAGATAGCCCCGCCCATAAACAACCGCTATTGGTTGAGTCACTGTTGCTGTGTCAGGCTGGTCTGATAAACAGAACAATGTTTTGAAAACAATTAGAAAGAACTTTGTTTTCTCTGCATAAACTGAGATAGGGAGAAGAATTTATACTATTTCAGTTTTAATAAACCCATCACCTTGAAGATCTCACTATAGGAGGGTGTTCAAATGAAGCGTCAAATCGCTGCTGTCAGCTACATCATGGTGGCTATAAACACATGCCAGATGTGTTATTTAACAGTATAATTTACAGGTTGGGATTTGCAGAGGCTGACAAGGACGGAGAGTTTGTGCAATGATGATATTATAGATAGTTTGACATAGAAGTTGCACTCTATGTTGACTCTCCTTTGAACAAATAATCATCACGCGATTTCTTGCGACAAAATGGCAACTGTGACGGCCATGATTGTACCCAGTTTTAGCTAAAAGTTCTGGGAATTTGAGTCACAGAAAAGAGTTCAGCTGAATGTGGGTCTCATTAAAACAAGCGCAAAAAGGCATGTTTATTGCGGGCTAAACGTAGCCATTGTGGAGTGAGAAAAACCAACATGAGCATCGTTTCACGAACAGAGCTGCTCGGAGTTAAAGCAACTTTTCCCGGCTTCCCGGCACGGCGGTTACACCACAGCAATTAGGCCTGCGCCTTAACTTTTATCTCTTCTTTAAGAAAAGCAAAGTACTGGGGAAAAAGGAGCAGGATGGCCTGAGCTTTCAAAGATGATTTAAAAACTACAGCTACAATGAAAATGTAGACATCTACTTTAATATTCTAGTTACACACTGAAACTGAGCTTTATTGGTGGGAAAAAAAGAAACCATAATGAATATCACGCAAACCCACATGACAAAATACACGCTAGGCTGCTGTCTTCAATCCAAACCAGGCATGTGCTGTTTTATTAGAACAGCCACATATGCTTTGAATAAATAAAACAATATATCTTAAGATGTCGACATTTTGATTATTAAATTATCCCTTGTTGCATTGACTGATGCTCATTATAAAATCATTCTATAAAGCAGAGATTTATTTTTTTGCTACGCCATAGTTACTCTGAAATTAAGGCAACCATCAAGTTGTGTGACAGTTTACGCTAATAGAAAGAATATTAAAACATTTGAATAACTTAATTTGTAAATTTAAATACATTTTAAAAACTATAATGCTCAAAATACAACAACACCGTTCAATCCCACAAAACACATCTACGAGAATTACATTTGCTGAAATTCAATACATTTTGGGGCCAAAATTATTACTCTATATTTATTTGTAAATCTCACTTGCACTGTCAACGCTATAATGTGTTTGATATTTTATCTTAGGAAAAACACATCTAACAGCTTGTATATGTAATTCAAAAGTGTCACATGCTGAAAATTGTGACAGAATTGACAGCTGAAGAATATACATAAACAATATGAAGAACATTAATCTCTCTGTGTGTGTGTGTGTGTGTGTGTGTGTGTGTGTGTGTGTGTGTGTGTGTGTGTGTGTGTGTGTGTGTGTGTGTGTGTGTGTGTGTGTGTGTGTGTGTGTGTGTGTGTGTATAAACTACTGTGGAGTCATCTACTTTTGTTAAACCTTTCCAGCAGTAGAACAAGTATATTTATATTATGTTAATTTCGGGTTGGCGCAAATGAATGTGCAGGGCTGTACTTCTTGTGTGGACCTGAACTTTGTTTTAAAAGGCAGAAAGTAGTTAAATTCCATTTGAAGTAGCAAGATCGTAAAAAATAATTTTATGATCCATTTTATTCTGTATTAAATTGATTTTTTTAACAGTAGTGGCAACTAATCCAGACAAAACAAACTGGAGATGCCCATCTGATTAAACCAGCTTCTTTTGCAGTGAACCGAAACCTCTTCAGTTTACTTCATATCTCCCCGTCCGTTTCACTCATCAGCAAAACTAAAAATAAAGTAACAGTATATTCTCATTCTGATTCCAATGTACAAACAAATTATATTCAAAGAGAAAGCTGCTCACAGCACTCCTGTCATCTAACGTTCGGCTTTTCGTGTTAAATGCCAACACAGGCGTCCCTGTTCTCTCTCTCAGGCCATGGCATTAGTTACTTTACCACAAGCGTTATTTTCTGCTTGCCAGAAAAGTGAGGAGATGAAACAGATGAGACTAAACTTGAATTATGTGTGCAGTTAAATGCCCACACAAGAGTCACAATCTGCCCTCTGCTAGCCAAAGTAATTGCTTCTGTGCGTGTCAGCCAACACCTACACAACTCTCACACGAAAAACCACGGCTCCACGTTTCCCAACACTGCATTAGAGAATCTTTAGAGAAACACTAGCACTGCACTCAGTCTGATTGTGAAGGCTTTTCAAATGCTCTATGACGAATTCAATTCTGTTTTCAGTGACAATAAAACTAACTTAGATGTTTTAAGAGAAAGCTTTTGTGTTTAATGGGGACTAAAACAACTCGATGACAAAAGAAGTGATATTCCAGAAGACATACAAAGAATTTATCACAAAGCATAATGTCATATGTTCTTGTTGTATGCAAAAGAGAAAAAAGAAAAAGTCACTTTGATTTATAATTTTTCTATAATTTATATATAATTTATTTTATATAAATATCAAATATAAATATAAATAATACATTTATAAGTATTTAAAATGTAATTTTAATATACATAATATTTGGAAAATAAAATATACATTATAGATCATATTTGGAGAATTTATAGATAGATGTTGATAGATAGATAGATAGATAGATAGATAGATAGATAGATAGATAGATAGATAGATAGATAGATAGATAGATAGATAGATTACTTGTTCAGATCAGACCCTTTGCTTTTAATCTAGGGATAAATTAGTTTAAAGTAAAATGAGCTTGTTTCTCACCAGAGCTGTCACTTCTTCGTTTGATATTCCTTTTCTCCGCCTCAGCTGGAGACATCGTATGACGTCCGAAATCCCCTCCGGGAACACAGGAGGCACCCGAGGGCACCCCTCCGCCGAGGCTCGGTGTGCTTGCGCAGAGGCTGGGGCCCCCGGGGCCCATATCTGAAGATCCTGAATCAGGGGCCGAGATGCCCAGTCCTAGACGGGCGCTGGCTGGCGAGGCGCTGACCGTCTGCGGTATGTGCCATCCGGTCTGCTGCGGTTGGGGTACATGATGATGATAATGCTGCTGCTGGGACATGGGTGGGCCTCTCTGGTGCCCGTGTCCCCCAAACAGTCCCCCATCCTCACCTGGGTAGCCGCTCACGATGCAGGTAGAAGAAGGAGAGGAGGTGGAGAGGTCAGGGTACGAGGATAGGTGCTCGGAGCGTCCGTGAAGGGCGAAGGCGGGGTGCAGGGCCTGCGGAGGGGCGTGAGGGCTGCGCAAACAGCCGAACAGCGTGTGATCCATCGCATGCACCAAACCAGCCGCTAGTGGAACAAAAACCACAACAAGAAAACTTCCAAAACAGCAGAAACACAAAACACTCCGTTGCTTCTCACTTCAAACAGCGTCTCCTTAAAAAAAGACGAAAATGAAGGAAAAGGAAAAAGTGTGTGTGTGTGTGTGATAATCCCATGCACGTTGCGATCGAGAGTTGCCAGGCAGCGCAGCTGATGGTGATGAGAGCTGGATCTCAGTTGACAGTCTAGCGCAGACTGCGGCCCAGCTGAGAGGGAAAGGTGCTTCCTAACAGTGGCCGGGCTTTTGGGCAATGGGCTGGGACTGAAGGAGGGGTGGGAGATGTTATAAATAGGGCCGTAACATGAGAGGGAGGCTGGGTCACAGAACCCTGCCACAACTGTCCACTGAAGCGAGCCAGCCCAGCAGCTCCATACATCTAAAACATGACAGAAAATAACAGGCAGATTTTCAGTTCAGCCTTTTTTGTGATTTCTGCTTAAAAAATATAACTTTTTATTTTGGTCCCAAAAGACAAAAGGCAGATTGGTTGAGAAGGTTGGAGCAACTGAGAGTGTTAAAAGTGTTAATGGGTTGTTGATCTTCAGCACTTTCTCTGTTGTGAGGATGATTGAGAGGACAGGAGATCAGTGCTTGAAGCATTAAGCTGTAGATCTTCTTCTATTGGAAGTTTGAATGTACAAATAGTGCTCTCATGCTTTTGTGCAGTCCATCGACAAACCACCTACAACATTCAACAAAGTACTAATGCATTTTTTTACAGTTGCTACTCGTGTTTTTTTTATAATACTAAAGTAGAAAATGTTCTACTTTATTAATTTATGAATAATTATAATTAAATGTGATTGTTAATTAATGTATTGTTCAAAAGTCTGGGGTCTGTAAAAAAATTCTAAGTATTTTACTGTTTTTTATGTTTTCTAATGCTCACCAAAATCGGCATTTATTTGATAAAAAATACAGCAAAATAACCATGTGAAATATTGTAAGAAATTAAAATAATATATTTTAAACTGTGATGACAAAGTTGTGCTCCTTTATATTTCTGTGGAAACAGAATATTTTTCTTTGATTAATAGAAAATTCAAAAACAGCATTCATTTGAAAAAATTAATATAAACTTTTATCAATTAAATGCAACTTTGCTGAATAAAAATGTATTTTATTCAGCACTATTTAAAAAAAAAAAACTTTAGAATAGTAGTGTACACTATAAAACAATATTTTACGAAATTGTAAATAAAACAGACTATTGTAGCATATTTTACAAGAAAATTGTTTTTTTCTTCAATGTCATGTTGCCATTTTCTTTGTGAAATTTACTAGCAATTTCTGAACGAAAACTGTTTCTAAAACAACAATATTTAAATTATACATTTACACACACACACACACACACACACACACACACACACACACACACACACACACACACACACACACACACACACACACACACACACACACACACACACACACACACACACACACACACACACACACACACACACTATTGTTTTATTTTGTTTTGGTCAAAAATGGCAGCTACATTCATAACAATAATATTAATTAGCTAAACTAGTTTAAAATGTATATATGTTTAAAATGTATAATGGTTTTATGTGCAGAGTATACGCAAATGTAGACGTATGCGTATACATACAGTATGTGTGCAGTATATAATCCAACAATATATACCATATAAATTCATCAGCTTCTCAGTAAAATGAAATAAAAGATTCTTTATGGAATATCCATTAGCTATACTTTGCGGTCGTAGTAGTGTATCACAGCTTTAATCAGAGTAACAGTTGCTCATCGCGGCCTGCACTGCTCCAGCAGAACTAACAGCATCGCCATTCAAGACGTCCCAAAGGTTTCACCCCCATAGAGACAGATGCGGTGCAACGGCACACAGAGCAGGGCCTTTCTCTGATCACGGGTAAAAGAAGGAGAGGAAATCAGATGCCTTGTTGGGGGAAATAGCTTTAGCAGATGGGGAAAAGAGTGTGGAGTCAGGGAGAGAGCAGAGAAGACGAGAGACGGTCATTCTCATCTCTCAAAGCACCATGGCACACCGCCGACGTCTCGGGTGAGTAACACAAACTCTGTTTATCCTGCTTATTAGCCAGATTACCAGGATGGATCTGGATGCTGTTCACACAAGGTTTGTTTTCATAGGCGGTTTCTCTCTTTCGCTATCCGTCATGCCTTCTTGCTCACAGCGGAGCTCCGTGGCATGATTTACTGAGACCTGATCACATCTCACACGAAGCAGATTTGTTTGGTTTTTCACTTTTGAGGTGACAAATAGAAAAGAGTTGCATAGGAAGACATATAAAAGAAGGAAAGAGAGAGGGAGCATGAGACAAAAAATCAAAGATACATTACCAACAGTGCGACATGTTGAGTCTTCAAAGATCAAATCAAACTTCAGCAGCTTCTGCGGGAGATTTCCATTTAGCTTTGGTCAATCTAAAAAAACTAACAACAACGTAATATTACAATTATTTGTACAGCTTAAACAACTTTTTGAAAATTCTTGGTCTGTAACATTCAATTTCAAAAGTCTTTTGACAAATTCTGAACAAAAAGTTAACTAAATAAATACAATTTATTTAAAATATTCAAAATAAATAATTCTGTATTCAGTATTTCTCTGGGCTCTACTCTCTTATGAAAATTAAATGCAGTTATAGAGAGAACAAAGTTACATATAAAGTTATATGCAGTTCTATAAAGAACAAACACAGATTCAATATTTCTGCATCACAACACATGGAAAATATCAACCTTAATCTATATCTGCAGTAATATAATGACCTGAATAATTTTAATATCACAAATATTTTAGGTTCAACTTTATATTAATGAAAAGTGTTTCTTATGTCCAGTTTTTAATAAAATTGAATATTTTAATCAACTTTTTTCCTTCACAGTCATTTACAGAATATGTCCCTACACTGTGACCAATTCATTTTTTTTTGTCTTTTAATTAATATAAAGCATAATGCATAATAATTATCTAATTAAATTGATGCTTTAATAATTGATGATTTTATAATGCATAAATAATTGTTCTATTTTCAACTACTATAATTACTACTTGTATGAATTATGAAAAATCTCTAGCACTACACAAATTACGCAAAAAATACAAGACAGAACACCAGCTTAACGGAAACATTCATCTCTGCAGGATAAAAGACGGAAGGATAAACATGTATCACTAAAGTTTTACAAACAGCTGAAATGAAGGTACGTGTCTGCATCTGAAGAGTAACTGGAATTAAAAGCAGACTTCGAGAGCATGTAAATATCAGACGGAAAACAGTCATCCAGTCTGGGTTTGCTTAAACTATGGACTTTTTCAATTTCAATTCATTTTCACGCATCCACACTTTTCTCCTTGTTGCTCCCATGACTGCTGTACATATGTTTCTGTTGTTGATGCTATTTAAAGTACTTGCACAAAACATCTGACAGGACAATAATCATATTTCTAAACTGCACAGTGACTTCTTCTATGCACACATTATCATACTGTGAAATAAATCCTGAACTCTTTTTCAGTTGCATTCTTCTGGCTCTCATAAGTGTTGCATTTCCTGTTGATATAAAAAGTGAAACCATATGATTCATGTTTATCTCAGTCTACAGTGCAAACGATAGCAGGTAATTACATGTATATTTAACAAACATTTACCAACTGTTAATTCCACTGAATAAGATGTGCAGCAGTGCAACGCAAATAGCTTAGAGATGGAGTTGATTTTGTGCATACACAGTTACAGTGAAATATTTGATGTGCTGTCTAAATCTCAAAAACATCTGTTGGACGGTTTTGCCACACTGACATGATTCTCATAATCAGAAGTGATTGCTAGGATGTTGTCCAGTTACGATGTTTTATTCTCCAGTTTATGTCTTCTTTTTTTTTGGTCTTTAAAATTCATCTTCAAAAGATTTTGAACTATATTACAATTCCAAATAAATAAATAAAGTACTTTTGCACCCCTACCTTTGTTGACAACAATATAAATATTATTATTTTGTTTTATTAAATTTGAATTCAAATAGCTTATTTTTATAAATATTTATATTTAAATTGAACTAAATAAATCAATAATCTGACATTATAAATGCAATGTTCAGTTGTTTTCTGTGTCTCTCTAAAGTGTCCCTAACCACAACAAAAACTGATCATTTTATTTTACTTTTGTACCCCTAGCATTTTTTGATATGGAAAATGGAATTGAAATATCCTTTTCTAATAAACAAATACATATAAATAAATAAAAGGTACTTTTGTACCCCTACCTTTGTTGAAAATAATAATTAAAAAATAAATATAATTTCACTTCTAATTTTATTTGAATAAAATAATATTTATTTGAATTTGAACATCTTATTTTTATAAACATTTTTATTTAAAACAAAACAAACAATCTGAGATTATAAATGCAATATTCAGTTGTTGTCCGTGACTCTCTAAAATCTCTATAAAATATATGGTACTTTTGTACCCCTAGCTTTTGTTGAAAATCATACATATATATGATTTTAATTACAAAGGAATTTAAATATCCTTTTCTAATAAATATAAATAACATCTTTAAGATGTTCTTGAGTACAGTGCCCTAAAAATAGGGTACTTTTATAACTCTTTTTGTTGACAATCATACAAATATTGAATTCAAATGTCTTATTTATAAATGTTAATTTAATATAAATGTAACAAAAACTTAACTCATTGAATTAGCTGTTAAATTAACAACTGGCCATATTTATAAATAGCAGAGGAACTAGTGTGTGTGTTTATCTAATAGATCCACTGATGCACAAGTTACTCTAGTTCACCACACGCACGCACGCACGCACACACACACACACACACACACACACACACACACACACACACACACACACACACACACACACACACACACACACACACACACACACACACTATAGGAGTTCCACTGCAGCACTATGAACATGTCCTCAGAGATGATCTGACTGAACGCAGTAAAAAGCCTCCATGCTATTCCTTGTGTTGGTGGTACAATTTGTGTCTAATAAATCATGAAAGTATTTGACTCTCTCTGCTGTTTGTCACACGCTCCAATTAATTTTGTCGAGCCCACCGGTTTCTCCGGCCACAAATGGTTTTGAAGACTGTAACAGTCAAATACATCACTAAAAGTCTTTTGTACCCCCCCGGTCCACCATACTGTTTTAATAAATCCTTTCATTTCAAAAAGTGAAGTCAACATTTTATGATTTAATGGCTTCCTTCTCGCTGTCGGTGCCTATGACGAAGACCAAATCCCAGAGTGCTGGAGACTCCCTGTCCTTAATACAGGGCTTGGGAGGTTTCTTCCTATAGCGGACTAATGGATTCTCAATGTGAGGGTAGAACTTCATCAGGACAAACCCACATGTGATGTTGGACCCGCTCTTTATACGCTATTTAAGTGCCCTTCAAGTTGAAGTATGATGGCCATTAATCTATAGCTTTTCTCATCAACCAGTAATAATTAGTCAGACTGTGTTTAATCTGTGAATGGCCTTGCTGACCTCTTCTGGCGTGTTATTGGTGTGAACTGCCCGGTTACACTCAGAGCTGATATGGCAGCCAGATTTTAAAGCATCCAATAAAATTAAATCTGAGATTGGTGTTTGTTTTTGTTTTTTTATTAAAGCTGGAAATATTCTGAGACATTTCAATACAATAAAATAATTATTATTTACATGTTTTAAGTTTCAATAAAATAATTATTATTTACATGTTTTAAGTTTCTGCACTATTTTTAGGTCAAATGTGCTGCTCATTAAAAAAATAATTTAACAAAAATGTCACTAAACTTAAACTTATGCATGCAGACAGACATATTACAAAGTATATAAATCTTTACCCAAAGTATATAAATCTTTACATACAAAATATTGAGAAATTACATAACATAATCAGAATACTTCATCAACCCACATTTAAATAATTTTTTATTTAAATATAATAAAGTAAATTACATAACATAATCAGAATACTAATAATTAATTCATTTAATTATTCAACCCACATTTAATTATTTTTTATTTAAATATAATAAAGCAATTGTATTTTATCATATATATAAAATTGTTTTAAATAAAAAAATATCTAGATTTTATTATTTTAATTAAAATGTTATAGTGCCTCGCACATCCAAATTAATTATTCAATATAATCAATACTCAAACTTGTATTTTATCATATATATAAAATTGTTTTAAATAAAAAATATCACAAAAAAAGGTTTCCTCTTTCCCACTTCCCTCTTTTTATACTGAAAAATATTATAACAATAATCCAAATAATTCGTAGGTGTATGGGATAAAAGTAATATATAAAGTAAAAAATATATAAATCCCGCACACTACTCAAACTTGAATGATCACAAAAAAAGGTTTCCTCTTTCCCACTTCCCTCTTTTTATACTGAAAAATATTATAACAATAATAGATACTTTTTGTGGGGATGTGGTATCTTTGAGTAGTGCACAGATTTTTTTTGTGTGTAAATTAAATGCTTAAAGTTTATGAAATGTAATAATATTAAATATTACATTGTTAAATTCATTATTTAATAAAAAATTAATAATTCGATCAATAGACCATATAATCTCATCTCCTTTTAATAATTGTATGTTTGTTTGATCAATTATTTATTTTTTAATGCAATAAATTATAGATGCTTGTGTACAATAACTATTATGTACATTTCTTCTGTTGTCTGCAACTGTTTTATATTTAAGCACCATAAAATAAGAAAATATAAAAAAACACTGATATATATTGACAGCATAATTATGTTTGTCCACAGTGGCGGAAACGCTACCACTAAACGCCTCTTTGGTATGGCAAACATAATTTCCATTAAACAGACGCGCATCAGCCGTCAAGACAGAGCCAAGCTAAAATACCTCCTTATGCCGTCAGTCATACTGCGATCCAGCCCAGCAGAACTCACTGACCCATGCATATTTTGTCCTCACTGGGGTCAAACACACACACACACGCACACACCACACAGGAGTTCTCAAGGGAGGCATTACTCTGGCTGTTCTTGTCTGAGAGTGGGAAGTGGAGCTCTTAAGCATTTCCCCATTTTTCTGCAGGACAATCCCATCATCCTTTAATCAAGCCTGCGGTTTAATAGCCAACTCTAACTCGATCCCATCTCCCCCTCGTGCAAGTGTCGTGACGCAGGTTTGGGACAATAGAAGGATATTGAAACACTTCGGCATCCACTTGAAAGTCCCGATCGCTCCTGCCAGATCAGTCAGTGCTGGACTTGTGTCTCAGACAGCGTTCTGCAAAGACATGTCATACTGTATGTGTGCCTGCTTAACATTAAAAGAATAGCTCACTTATAAATACTGAAAGAAAATACTCACCCTCATCCAACCTGCAGGCCATTATTTTTTTCTAGAACACAAATAGAGAAATTATGAGTCCCAAATAGAAAAAGAAAATTTGACAATTAAATTTCAAATGACCACAAATATGAATTCATAATCATGGTTTAAACAAAGTTTTTAAAGTGTTTTGTCCTATTTCGAGCTTGACAGACATTGCATAGAATCATTTTTCTGTCATTCTGATTACGCACACCGTAATAATATACAGAATGATGAATCAATTTCAACTTGTTGACAGCAAAATGATTCAAAATGCCAAGTTGCTGTAATAAAAAGACATGATGTTGAGGATTTGTATGAGAAAATGGTCAGAACCACTAAAAATCCGGTGATTTCAGCACCCTTTGCTTCATATTAGTATCAGTCGCACCATGGCTTGCTCTGGCCCGAGTTTTTTTGACATGATGATTCTCAGGCGAGTTTTACTGAGCGTATGAGGGTTACATAAGCAGGGCAGGAGAGTGAAGCGTAAGGTTTAAACGGATAAGACAGATCCAGGTCCAGCCCTATCCAGACCCTCTCCAGAGATTCATTAAGAACAGAGAGCAAGAGGAAGAAACTTGTCTGACCCAACATCTGCCTGGCTGGTCCGAGAGAGAGATGAGGAATATTTGTGGGGACAAAAATAAAGTCTCTATAAAACTTTCTTATAATAGGCCATTTCCCTGCATATTGCAGATGTGGATGACTTTAACGCACAAAAATCTTCAGTGGAACTTCACTTCACGGAGACATCCTTCATTGTCAGGTCGCTTGGCCGAGTTTGAATACAATTCATGATTTAAGGAACAATAGGGAGTTTTGTCAGACAGACGGGGGCGTAGAATAACTTCTCACCAGAAAGCGAAGCGTAGGACGATCTCGAAGGGACGTGAGCGTGCTTCATTAGAACTGCATTATGAAACAATGAAACAAGATTCTCTACTTTCTCTGGAATTTGGAAATTCGAACAGACATTTGCCAAGCATGTGTTAGTCCGCTCTCCAAGGCAGAACAAAGCAGGAAGACTCTAGATTCCTAGACATTTTCACAGGAAATGGAGTCAACCGCACGTGGATGTAGCGGAAATGCTAGGGATCACAAAGCGTGTGTAAAAACACTCACCCAAAAGCGAGGAGCAGCTATAAAGAGACGTCTGGAGAGCATGGGGTGTAAATTTGGGCCCACAATGACAGATCTGTGTCAATTTGTTGAGTCACAGCCACTGTATCGTCTACTAAAACTCCCTTTTTTAATTTTCAACATACATATTCAATTGATCAAAAATGACTAAAAAGACTTTTCCGATGTTAAAATGTTTCTATGTTAAATAAAATACTGTTCTATTTCTATTCATCAAAGAATATGGAAAAAAGAAACTTGTTTCTGCCACAGGATAAATTGAGAGTTTATATCTCACAAATCAGACTTTTTCTCTCAATTCTGAATTGATTTCGCAATTCTGAGTTTACATTTCACAAATCTGACTTTGTTTCTCAGAATTCTGAGTTTATTTATTTTTACATTTCAAGGAATTCTGTTTACAATTTTTACATTTCAAAATTCTGACTTTTTTCTCAGAATTCTGGGTTTGTACAAATAGGTGCAATTTCCTTTTTTTTATCCTGTCGCAGAAATTAGCTTCCATGGTCTTTAATCCTACTGTATTTTTATAAAATATTGCATTTTAGATACTTTTCTTTCAATAAAAAGTAAAAAAAAAAGTGCAAAACGATCACTACAAACAATCGCACAGAATATATCCTCTTTTCTTTTCTCATGTCCCTTTCTTTCTCGTGGAATGCCAGCCTTGAATTTCGTGGATTCCACCATCTCAATCTGGTGTTCTGTTCCTGAGAGCAACAAACTGTGCTGACAGTGTCACAAATCAAGCGGATGAATTATTTACTGCACTCTCACACTTTCACATCAGTCACAGAGCGCACAAAGGCAAATCCTGTTGCTGTGCAATCAAGACATCATTATCCTTCCACCTTCATAAATAAACAGTTTAAAAAGACGGGCGGAAGCAGATAATGAACGTGTCTGAGTGTGTGTGCATATCAAAGTTTGCCTTTGAATCCTTCCATGCTTTTGCCACAGTTGTGGCGTATTGTGTAAATAATGTTGATCAAAGTGCTATTTTCTCTCTAAATGAAGTGTATCGCATTTATCGAGCGTTTTGATTAGTCGAAATAAAATGGGCTTATCACAGATTGAGCTTAGTTTAGCATTTATCATCGTAGAGAAACACCTGGCAAAGGCCAGATGTAAACCTGCACCTCTAAAATGAGCACCACAACTTAATGTTTTGCGACTCCAACAACAGACTCCAAGAGACTCTCAATGCTGACAAAATGACTACTGATCTGATTTTATAAAACAGACCTCGACAACTCAAACAGAAACTTGGGCTGAAGAAAACAACATCCTTTCCAACTCAGATAATATCCTAAAGGACAAAACCCGAAATGATTGGCTTTGACATTGCGGAGAGGGAGCGTAAGCTTCTGAGGTTAAGACAGGGAAAGCGGCTGAGCATGTCTTGTGTTTTACGGTCCGTACTGTATGTTTCTCTCACAGAGGTTGGATTTATTTTAGTTTCTCAATAGCAGGACATAAATCACTCCTGTCTTACCCTCTCTTTCTGTATTTGTGCATTGCTTCATGCTCTCTTTCTTCTCTTTTATACCATCCTGTCCACTGTTTTTTTCAGTATGTTCACTGTAAAAAAAATATATAATAATAAATAGTTAAATATCCGCTGACAATAGCTTTCAAGAATAAACTACATCTACTTAAATGTTATATGTACATTGACATTTACTTGCCATAATATGGTCAAATTAAAGGCTACATAATATTTTCAAAATAAAGGAATAATGCAATAAACACACCCACCTGAACTACTTAAATATGCTTTGTACATTAAAATGTACTTCTATAATTGCAATTAAAAAGCAACATAATGATTTAAAGCCATCATAACTGGTTTTATATGAACAATAAACAATGCCATAATGAAATAAACATCAAACAAATAAATTAACTAAATATATAACAAAACACCATGATGTGCATAATAATACAAGGGGGGGAAATGTATTTTTACAGTTTTTCCATTTTAAACCACATGCTAACTTATGTTATATGTTTACCAAAAAAGGAAATAATAAAAACAATATTTTACTCTAAATAGACCACAATGGTCATGTTACTCATTCTTCTATTATATACATATATTATACTTTTCACTACCGAAACCACAATTATTCAATCAAATTACATGTATACTCCCATTACATTTTACATAATATGGTAAAATTTAGTGTAACTTTTTTTTACTAGTAAAATGATTGTGACTGGAATAGACTGACTCACTCCACAAAGGGTCAGTGACTCTCTATCTCTGTGGTCGGAGCAGGGATGTGTCTGACTGTCCGCCTCCAGAAAAGGTCCTGTTTTTCCTCATGAGGAAGAATTAGCCTCTCAGACATTACCACAGCCAGCCTGCGGTGTGCAGCTTTAGGGCGAGAGTTTCCCTGCTTCACCACGGTCACAGTCTGTGGCCCCATGGGCCCCCGTCCTGCCCTCTAATTAGATTACCCAACATTCCCAATTTCAGCAGGCGACGCGCTGGGCAGCCTTTACCTTTAGAGAGCTGTAATACGGGGTCTTAAAGAGAGGAAATGACCTAAATGGCTGTCAGACAGGATTTTGTTTCACCCGATGGTGTGCTGACAAAATCACATCTGTAAAAATCACAGGCAGGCATCAATACTTAAAAACGCTTGCTGTAACCGTGCTTCGTACCACGCTGTGACTACACAATACGGAGAGACGGAGAGAGTCATTGGCAGGCTTTTGAACATAAATAGTATTTAGAAAAATCATCTTTTAATGTTTTGGACCGCATTTATTGTCATCATCAAGGATAAAAACATTTGAAACATTGCTCACAATATATTTATTTTGTATTTCACTATATAAAAGAACATCACAGATTTGGAATGACATGAAGGTGAGTGAATCAAAGTACTTCAATTTTTAGGTGAATTAATGCAGTTTTACAAATTATTTAAAGGAAAATCAGAGGAAACACCACCCTTAATGTTGATTCCTTCATAATCCACTTGGCCTAGGAAATGACAACTTATAGTAACTATGAAACATAGCCCAAACAAACGCAGCAAAGCCTTCACAAAATCAAGTTTACACGTGTCGGGCATGCAAATGATTCTCAAGAGGGTCTCTCTGATTTCACGAGAGAGAGGTGCTGAATTTGAGCGATGTTCGGTCATTAATCATCTTTGCAAACCAGTAGGAGGCAACAGAACAGACCACAAGTCATATTTGAGAAAAAGGTTCACCTCTCTTCAGCTTACACTGATACTCAAGTTTCATTCAGAAACATCAAGCAAAAGAAACTCATTCACATTTGTATCAAAACGTATCGCCATTATATTTTCTACAATTGAAACAAATTGTAAAGGGTTTAGAAGTGTGGTGTTCAAAAGTCTAGCCTGCTACGTGTCTCAGTTTCTCTTCATAAATCATATTTAGCATAAACAATAATATATAGCATGAAACCCTTTTGTAATGCATTCATATCTCTTCTAACTGTTAATATGTCTTATAGTTGTGCACCTGATTTGTTTTCTGGCAACAATGAAGTCCATGTCTGTTCATCCATCTGGAACCCTGTAAATGCTCAAATACATGCGGTTATTAATACAAAAGAGAACTAATAATGAATCAAATGTATGTACATTTGTCTATTTAAATAAAGTTGATAATGAGGGTCTCTTTCTAAGATGCTATAGTAAACATTTCCTTAAAACACAAGGGAAGAATTTGTCTTCTTGGTCTTACAATCCTCGAAAGTTCCAGCTCTATGATACGAGCCAGAAAATTTCACCAGAAAATCTGCAAGCAAACCATAAGAAGCTGATGAACGGAGCAAAACCCTGCCGTAAGCCTCATCTACCCGGCACCCCATGCATTTTACATGGTGCAGCTCCGCCAGAGGAAAACGAGTGAATCCTCTCTCATGCATAAATATGGCGAGCGCTTACTTGACCGTTTCACAGCTGTTCCTGGTTAGCGGTTTTCTCAGAACGTTTCACACGAACTCTCCGAGCCGTACGAGCAAATGAACATGAATCATATTGTCTAAAACTAATCCAGACATGCCATTGTACTGCAGCCTCAGAGGATGCTAGTGTGTAACATGGGGGGAAAAAAAAAAAAATAACAGAAAAATCTATCAATATTATATTAGGCTGTGATCATCCTTCATACACTTCAACAGTTGTAACTGGATTTATCAAACTGGCAAAAATGCCATGTGAACATAGCTATATATTGTTTGTTTTTTTTACTTTTGGATGGTAGTGTATGTTTTATAGTAATTGGCCTTGCTATGGACATCATCCAAAAATATTGATATGGTCATATCCCCTTTGTCCGTGTAATCAAAGTCAAAAGGATAAAGTGTAAACCTGATCCTCTCACTCTTGCTCCATCTTAAGTTTTTCCAGAAAAGTCCATGACATGTTGCTGAACATCTGAAAGGTTAATCCATCTCAGTCAAAACCTCAGACTTCACACAGAGATACGCTCTCGGTACCCCGCTGGCAGCCGAAAAACCAACACACTCACCTTCAGATGTGTAGAAATGTGGAATGAATTACACGGCTAAAAAAAATTGAAAGTTTGGTTAAGCGAGAAAATTTATGCAAGAGAAGGTGACAAAACCTTTGTTTGTTTGAATGAATGAAGAACCAAAGTGGTTGCATATTTTCACTAGAACTAAAATTGTAGAAATAAATCAAAACACGTTAAGATTAAGTAAACAGTGTCAAGTTAGAAAAAACTGGGGTTGTCGGCCATTCAGGCCATGGAAACTAAAATGGCAAGAACAAGCTCCTGATTGGTCTACTTGTAGAAGGCCTTCACGTTGAGCCAACACTCAGACACGGGAAGTGACTTTAACTACCCGCCACAATTATCGCATGCTCATTGGAGAGGAAGCACAAGGCCATAATCAATTAGCAATCTGCGGTGAGCACAGGAGAAAGAGTCAAGACGCAAATTCGGGGGCTCGTCCGGGATCCTGATTTCGACAGACACGGGTTAAGCTACAAAAACAGCTAAAATTATTGAAATGTGGTCACCAGGGCCTTCCAGATGAGTGGGTGTAAAGCTGGCCTACTGAACTAATTGGAAAGCTCATGATCCGCATCACATGAGGAGGCCTGTGAAGGATGTTCAGGGTCAGGTTATTAGGAAACCGCAAGTTTAACATTATCTGAAGAAGACATAGGGGAAAAAATAAATCTATTTAAATTTGAAATATATATGCATTACTTCAGTCTTCAGTATCGCATGATCCTTCAGAAATTATTCTATGTTGATTTGCTGCTCAATACATTTTCAATTGTTTAAATCAGTTGTGCTGCTTAACATTTTTGTGAAAAGTGTAAAATAAATATTCTTAACTTTTTAGGATTTTTTGATGAACAGAAAGTTTAGAACAGTATATAGTTGAAATATAAATATGACGTAAAAAATATTTCTCACTTTTAATCCTAAAAGTAATAATTTCTTTACCATTTTTTTTTTACATTTACAGACCTAAAACATAAAAATAAAATTGATCACATCACAACAATCTCTTCAAGAAGAGATTTCCTTGATCCCTTCAACTTCAAGAATCAGATAGTCTGCTCTGTGTGCACATATAAATACTGGGAGAAATAATAAGGATTTTTTAAATTTAAAGTAAAGAAACATTCACTGAACAGTGCATTTTAGGTGGTGATGACAAATCAATTCAATTACCAACTGTGATGCACAACAGAACATTTCCATACCCCTCCACAAGATGGCAGCATTTCATCAAATATAGAGACAACCTAAACATAAGACCAAGCATTCAATGACTAGATTTAGCCCCTAAAGATAAGCTTAAAAAATAAGCTAAAACCGAGATGATTGTGATTGTGTGTTGATGTACATGAGCCTAGGCAAACCAGGCTAATTAAATTCTGAGTTAAAAATTACTGCCTTGAAATCTTACCTAAAGAATCAAATCAATCAGTGGATCCAAACAATGACCGCCAGCCACACCGCCACTCATTGTTTGTAATTTATTTTATACTGAAATGCCTTCATTTGCAAATGTTCTTTGACCTTTTAGATTCCGTGCTTCTGAGTCCACAGGCCACATCCCGGTTGTCTACTGTAACGCATCTTCTCATGCTTCAGTTTCAGGCATGAAGCAGCTGCCCAGTGAGAGCAGCATTTCTGTCTCTGATGAGAGCGACTGTGATTTGAGTGAGTCTCTCCACAGATCTCTCCCACTGCTGTGGCACCTGAAGGAACACACACACACACACACACACACACACACACACACACACACACACACACACACACACACACACACACACACACACACACACACACACACACACACACACACACACACACACACACACACACACACACACACACACACACACACACACACACACACACACACACACACACACACACACACACACACACACACACACACACACACACACACACACACACACACATATAAAGACACTTGAATACACAAACAGATGTGCTAAAATAATCAAATGCGAGTGAACCTGTGCTTTTTCCCAGTGTTCTCATCAGCAGACAAGTAACCGGCTTTGATATTTGGCAGCCCAAGAAAAAAAAGGGCAGGCCTCCTATTGTGCTCACAGGGTTTCAGGTTTTGTTTTCATGTCTTTTGTCTAAGATTTTGGGGTAATTTCTCTTAATGTCTTCATGCCACCAAGGCTTTATGTGCTTTTGCATCAGTGATTAATTGCAGCACAACTCTTCTCGTCTTCTCATCTCGTCTTTTCTGTTTAGATATACAAACCACATACGAAAAAGAAAATCTGCATTTTTCAGCTGATGTTGCACCAAAATCTTGGTTTTATTTAACAACTTCCTTTCAGGTATTTTTCAGATTATTATTTCAGGAAATATATATATGAAGACAATGGACGGACAGATGCACTGCTTGTGGTTTGTGTATTTTTAATCTTCATTTGACTTTCAACAATGACTACTTTGTTTTAACGTGTCACTCTTTCTCTTTTTCACAGTAGCTGTTTTCTACTCCTCTCACTTCCAAATTCTCAAATCCATGGATAAGACGTTCTTAAACTCTGAGTATCATTACGCATATTTTCCACAGTTAACTCCACAGGATTCAATTTGTAAGCAGGAGGATGAAATAAACTAAAATCTAGTGATTAAGAAAATTTGTGCAAAAAAACCAAGATCTCGATGAATGGTCATACTGCAGCGGCTCCTGAACTTCAGCAGCTCTGCAATGTGCACTGCTTTTTAATCTTCATTTGGAAAAGAAAAGAACAAAAACAAAAGGATTGAAACAAAGAGGAGGCTCCTTGTTTTTCCTTGTGTAATACGGTCACTGTTCCTTTACTTGATTATGGTTATAAAACTCTGGGGAAGGAGCCAAAACATCTGCAAGTGGTCAACTGAAATCCTCCTACCCTTCAGCTAATGACAGATACTTCACAGACAGATTTCACACACAATTCAAATATAGCAAGAAAGTTTATGGCTTAAATTCCTATATCGGCGTATCATCAGATAACACGCTGTAATGAGGTCTAAACCAATGAAGAATGATTTCCGTGTATTTGTTTAGTCAGGAAATGAAGAACAAATGGCCCCAACCTGATTGCCACCCACATGTAGACTCGGGTTCACGGAAAATAGCACAATGTTTGTGGAATATTTACAAACGCAGAAAGACGGTAAGCTCGCCTACCTGACCACAGCTAATGACAACATTACTGATGTGGCCTGTTTTGTTATTGGTGTGACACGACAGTTCTACTGGGAAAATAATAAATGGGATATATAATATATTTTCTTTTCTGAACAGAAGATCACCAACGAGGATCAAAGGTTTAAACCGGCGTAAGTCTCATTTTTCCAATGAGTAGCAAAATATGACTCACGTGTAATAAGCAAGCAGCAGATCAACAACTTATTTCTTGGCTGGGACGTATATGAGCTGCCGTGACAGTGAAAAATCACAGTGACACATGTGGAGAAAAACAAGATAATAATACTCTTTACTCTGAAGTGTGTTGTGGTCCATAAAAAAACATCCATAAAAAGAATAAAAATGCTAAGCTCTTTATATTTTAAATTAAAATGTGGTGGTGCATTAATTTAAGGGATGTCACATTGGAGTTAAGTTAGGGGTGGGTAATATAACCAAAATCTTATAACACAATGAGTAATTTTATTTCACGGTAATTAATTGCTTTATATAAGGTCTTTTCAATATCAACATTTTTGAGGAATTTCATAATTCTTGTCACCAGTATCACAGAAAACTGCATATTCTTCACTGTGTAAATTGAATATATATTTCTTCTTTTCAACATTACAAAAGTGATTTAGTCGAGAGCAGGGAGAGATTGTCTGTCTTTAGTTGTTTGATTAACATAGATGACAGACAGCAGGAATATTAGACTGTCCGGATCCAATGTTTTCTTTCTGTTTTCACATTTTCTGTTTGCTTTCACTTAAGACCTAAATTGTCCTGTTTATGAGGATACTTGCAAAGACGGGCATTTTGACACATACAAGTGTGTGTATTTAACTGTTCAAGGCCTATAAATTGGCCAACATAACTTCAGTGTTCAATACTCCTGCGCTTTATGAGTACCGTTTTCACGTGCCTCTCGAACAGCGCTCAGAAACAGTCTCTCAGACAGCACACGCATTAATTCTCTTTCGCTGCGGATTGCGTTTCAATGGCTTAAAGCGAGACACTGCTGGTGAACAGGGTAAAACAATTAACTGATATTTATCGCCTTACTTACCTAGTTGATTGATTACATTGATAATTGCAAAACAATTTTGTATTACAAGTTTTCTAAAATGTTTAAATATGCAAATGATGCATTATTTCATGAAATATGCGCTAATTTGCATACATTTATAGTGCAAAAATCTAAACACTGGATGAAGTCAGTTTCAAAATACTTGTTTAATTTTTTTGACATATTAGAGTCAAAGGTTTTTACAGAGGGAATTTTGGGTATCTCATTTTGTCCCTCCATAATTCAGAAAATACTTTAGAACAGTCAGAAAACAATATATTTTCAAAATTTTGGGGGGGGATAAAATGTTGTATATAATCAAGCAAATGATATATGAACAAGGCCCTCAGTAAAAACCTTCATGATATAGACAGGAATAAAAATGTAAAGTCTGGTGTGTGTAAGTGCTACTGAAGTGGAGATTTATGGCTCAGTGTAGGAGAAAAAAATCTCATTTTGAGAAAACGGCCTTTAAAAAAATATGCATTGCAATTGAAATCCATTGAAACAAATAGATAAAGTGCTATAAAAGAAACACTTAACAGTCTCTTTAGGATGTTTTCTTTCCACTAGTCTGAAAAACACTTTATTAAAAACCAAAAATCTCAAACTTTACAGGTGCGTGAAAAAACCCTAAAATCACTTGCTTTTAAACCACAATGCTTAAATTTTCATGTTAATCGTGCACTCTAAAATATCCTGGGTTAGTTTTAATTTTTTTGGGTTATTTTTTCAGTGTTTGGGTAGTTTTTGTGTTACCCAGCCCCTGGGTCAAATGTAACAACCCAATGTTTGGGTAGTTTTTTAGTGTTACTCAGACCCTGAGTTAGAGTAACCCAGTGGTTGGGTTAGTTATCGCGGGGATCTTGCGTCGTCTTCTGGAGAGAGCAGTTCTAAGCGCCATCGAATTGAAGCATTTCTTCGGTAAATACAAGTTTGTGTACATTTAATTTTATTGATAAAATCGTTTCTGTGCTGTATATCGTTCAATTTTATGCAGAGCAACATACAGGCGCGCGGTGTGAATCACTAAACAAACGTCGCTCGCGTCGCGTCGGTCTTATTGCGTGATGAAGAGGCTGATGCTTTGCATAAAATAAACGATTATATTTATAAAGATACAGAATACAAATACTTTGGATGTTAAAATATCTCCTCAGAGCTGTTTACTGTTTGTTTTTGGGCAGGTTATGAAGGCAATTAAATAAATAACCCAATTTACTGGGTAAAAATGAACCCCAAATGTGTTCTGTCCTATATTTACCCAGCCCTTGGGTTAAAAACAACCCAAACAACCCAGTGTTTTTTAGAGTGTGTCTACCAGTATATCGCCCAGACGCCCACCTCTAATTGAAAACTGGCACTAAAATGTGCTGTATCTGAAATGTGCTTAATTTTATTTTGATGATTATCTATCCATGTGGTCAAAGAAAGTTGGTCAAAATTCACTTGTGGAATTCTTTTTTTAAAGAGTTGCAGTGCTAAATATAGATATGTTAAATGATTAAATCTGAAGGCAATCACTATGATTTGTCATTACATTACATCACTTTTCCATTCCTGACAGCAGAAAGCTTACTAATGAGCTCTATTCTGTCCCGCTGTCATGGCCAACACTTAAAAGCACACATGGAACAGGAAATTCGACACTTGGAATTTTAATTTCTTGAAGTCTCAGATGAAATATCTCATCTTTTGTGACCGTAGGGATTTTCCAAGAGTTCCAGTATCTTTTCCAGGCTTTTATGGGATGGATAAAACATTTACAGTGGCCCCAGGCCAGCCTAATTCACCTCTCCTAAAGGAAGTGGATGAGATCGAGATGCTGTTTACTACACTGCTAACTGTGCACTAACAAAACCTTTCTTCCCAAGCTAACAGATCAAAGCTCTTTTAATAGACAATATAAACCATTTGTATCATATGAACTTCATTCATCCACAATATCTCTTGTAATCTTAATACTGATGTCATGAAATACTAGAGATCAATTAGGTAATGCAGAATGATATCCAAGAAAGCTCTGTGAGTGGAAAGACAGAAGGAAAGCACAAAAACAACAATTGGAGGGAATACAAGGCCATTGTTTGTAATCTTACAACGGTAATTTAATAGAAAAGAAGAAAATCTCTGAACAAACAGATCAAATCAGAATCATGGACACCAGACACGTGGCTGCTTTCTTTCCATTGTAAAATCCCTTCTATTCTTTCATTTGTTCCCCCTAATGATGGTCACATTAGTGGAAAACTCTTCCAATGATGTAAAAAAAGGCCCTTCAAATTCATTTTAACCTGAAATTGCCAGAACTAATGAAATCATCTGTACTTGGCCTTAGCTTCCCGAGAGAGAGAGAGAGAGAGAGAGAGAGAGAGAGAGAGAGAGAGAGAGAGAGAGAGAGAGAGAGAGAGAGAGAGAGAGAGAGCGAGAGAGAGAGCTTGACTGGAGCTTTGGATGTCTTTTAACACACCAAGATGTTTGTGAAATCATTTTTATATAGACATTTTCCATGTAATATAAGAGAAAAGTAAGTGCCAATGTTTATTGCATAACCTGATATTGTTCTGCAATTACTTTTCTTATACTTTTTTTAACCTAAAATGCTAAAGAAAACTGACTCGTAAAGTACTAAGATGACAGCTTGTACAGCAGAGGACCACACAATGAGTCGTTCACTAACTGTCCTTGAAGATCCTGCAGATCCAGAAAGTCTTTCCAGCAGCACCTCACACCGTCACCGGCGGGCTCTTTGAAGATGGGGCCTCAGCAATTAGGAATTTAACAATGACAATTTGCACCCTTCACTCTTTTTCTTTCCAGACAGCAAGTGAGTCTTATTCCACTACAGGCCTGCCAGCGTCTCTCTATAATGACCTTCGTGAAGGTTTCGAAACCCTTTAATGCCAGCTGAACTGGAAAGAATACTCAGTCACAGCGCTGAAGCCAGATCAATACGGCAAGTACTAGACTTTTACTACCAACGCTTTCAGCCAAAGCGAATTTCAAGTAATCATTTTTCAGCTGTTATGTGCATTGTGATTTAAAGGGAAGTGTGTGGGAGTCCACCACAAGGAGGCAGCAGAAAGTGACAGGTTTTGACCAAAAGCTTATCTAAGGTAAGAGACTAATTAACTTGTGGTGCTAATTAAACAGGAAACAGCCCGATTAAACACTCTAAAATGCATTTCAAAGGGAAATGTCTTATTCTGGCATTAAGACCCATGCAGGTTATGTGTACCTTTGAAAACATGGTATTACATTTCTTACTCTGACCGTGCATTCCTTTTGGGAAATTATAATAGCGGCAGTTCCTGAATGTCCCTCCGGACTGCCAATCATACGACAGTAGCCAGAGGCAAAGAGCTTGACAGAGACGTCGAGCACAAGTTACAGTCAACTTCAGAGATGTGATATGGGGCTGAACTCTGCGGTTCACCTTCCTCAACTGTAACTGTATCCAAAGGGACATTTTTAATAGCAGACCAGCTCAGCGAATAACCGCAGGTCAAGAGACTCTCGGTGAGTTTTTGATTGTACTGGGTAGGCCTTTTTGGGGGGATTGGACAACCATGCTAATGTATGAATAAATAGATCACTTCTGTTTTACACTTTTTGGCACAATACATCTTAAATGTAATCTTTAATTTCTAATTTTTTTTATTAATCTGCCACTTTCCATTAATAAGGTACAAAGCAGAGCCTAAAACTCTTTCTTTCAAGAACTGCTTAACATTCATATTTTCAATAAATTAATTAACATGTTTTATTCATTATTATTATTTTTTAAATGTTTTTATTATCCATTTTCCAGTTTTAGTTTTTTCACTGCTTTTAATTTAACTGGACAATAATTATAAATGATGCCTTGGCATGTAGTAAAAAAAATAAGAACTTTATTTTATATATAGAAGTTTTATTTCATTATAGCTTACATTTTTTAAGCAATGGAATTTATAATGGTTTTAGTTACATATGTAAATTAACATTTATATTTCATTTATTAAAAATATATTTTATCAATATAACATAGTTTTACTGAGAAATGTATACACATACACACACGTATATATATGTATATATATATATATATAGAGAGAGAGAGAGAGAGAGCATACAATAGGCACACAATAAATATAGCCTATTTTTAGCATACAGTAATTGTAGTTATTAATAAACATGCACTTCTCATAAATTAAAGAAAACAGTTTTATCTTACAATAACTTTGGTAACAAGGTTATGTTTTTATTTTTTGAATATAGCTAAATTAAGACGAATGATTTTAACTGTTGGAAACAGTCAGAAAAGGTCAAGACATCTGGGGTGACATGGCAAAATCACCTATAATACTACTAATGCAAAATCAATTTTATGTTATATAATAGGTATTATATGCTTTAATGCTTCAAAAAATGTCACTTTATTCATGGAAAGTGCCATCTAATATCAACAGGGAAAAGCTAGCTATTGATTCTGTATAAACTTAATGTACAGGAAATGTCAGTTAAATAATGAAAGTCAAAATGGTTTGGATTGAAAATCGTACACTGGCTTATAATTTTAGAAACACTTGACATTTGTTAATCTCTTCCATTACCACTTACTTCCGAAGAAAACACCAGCCAGAGGCAAAAGATGATTCGGCCCACTGATTTTTCAAAATGTACCACCAGCACAAATAGTTAAAAAAGACAGATTTGTGGGATTGTGCCTGCAAAATGTGTCCTCAACACAACCCCATCATTCTCATTCAGTCTCACCTCTGAGTGTCATTATCTCTTCTCTTAAACACAATATTGATTTAGGAACTGCTCAGATAAACAAGTCAAGGTACACTGAAAGAAAATCAAAGTAATAATGAAGGTCTCCGTCGTGCGGTTAGAATGGCGTCTATAGTTTCTCATGTCTTAAACAGGTTTCCTCAGTGAACTGTCTTTCTGGATCTCTCTCTTTCCATTTTTTTCTGTAGAACAGCCTCGGGCGTAACCTACCACATTCACGGGAACGGGGCGCAGAATCTACAGGACGCTTTTGTTTCCATACCTGTGAATACTGCTCTATTTCAACAAGTCAGCGGGAGCGATTTCTATGTTTGTACTTTGTACTTGAACTGGCGACAGATATGTTCCAAAACAATGATAGACCACAATGCTTTCTCACACTGACAGATCTGTTGAAAATGGTCAAATATGTCATGATACTTCAAGGCCCACATGCAGAAACCAAACATCCGCTGTTAACAACCAAACCTCTCGAGTTCACCTCATTACACTTGTGACATACACAGAAAGGTCTAGCCAGAGATCAACCTGGGTCACGTGTGTTATTTCCTTCAGCAATTCAGTTTCTACATCCTTATTTCCGTCTCTACGCTCACCCATTGTCAAGCGCCCGCACCTCGTCTTGATGCATTAGGAACAAGCCTTATCACGTAAATATTTCACCTTTCCCTCAAACAAAAGACTGTCGGCATTTGTTACCGAGCTGTCCAAACAAGAATTACCATAGACTAAACAGTCGTCATTTGTAGAAGAGTAAAGGTGAAAGTGTGAGAGACTGCAAAATTGCTTCGCCCCCCCCCCCCCCAATGGAGGTCCCCTGCACTTTTTATACAGATGCAATATAAATACCCCTCTGCCCATATACTAATAAATAAAATTCACTCAAGTTGTGCCCTCTTCACATCACCGGTTACTCCTAAGTGGCCAGATAATGTATTTTATACAAGTAATTTCATGCGTTTTTTAATAAATACGGAAATTATATTTCAATTAATTATACATGTGCATTGTAATAAAATAGATGTTAACTGCGCAATACAAAATTTTGAGCATTTAAACATTTTAAGAATACTTTCATATATTTTTACTCGTCTTAATTTTTCCTGTTCCACTTAATGAACAGTAATGTATTTATAAACATACATAAAACTCAAAAAGGTTTGGGATTAGAACTTTTTTTTTTTAAAGAAATCAATACGTTTATTTATCAAGGATGTAAAGACATGTCAGGACAGTAGAGATTACGCTGATTCAAAATATTTCTGTTTTTGATAAATGCTGTTCTTTTGCACATTCTCTCCATGAAATGATCCTGAAAAGAATATATCATGGTTTCCACAGAAACATGAAGCAGCACATCTGTGTTTAACATTAATAATTACAATAATTACAGTTTCTTAAATGCCAAATCATTATATTAAATGATTTCTGGAGGACCATGTGACACTGAAGACTGGAGTAATGATGCTGAAAATTCAGCATTCTTTGCATCACAGGAATAAATTATATCTTAAAATATATTAAAATAGAAAACAGTTATTAAAAATACAATGATGTTTCACAATATCACTGTTTTTACTGTATTTTAGATTAAATAAATGCAGCATTGGTGAGCATAAGAGACTTGTTTCAAAAACATTATATAAAATTGGAACAATAAGATTTGATTTGTTTTTGTTATCTGCTTAAAATTTTTGAGTGACGTGCAACAGAATATAGGATTTGCTTTATTGACATCTGTTGACACAACCTCCAGAAGTTATCCAGTATGATTTGAATGACAGGCTTAAATTAGACTTTAAATCTAAGAGGATATATGTGGTCTAAACTTCTGCACTCCACTGTATATTTAACATATATGGTGCAGTTAATGGTTTCCAATGTAAGAAGGATAACGCTCGCTCAAAAGGTTGCGTTCATCAACGGCTCGACCTGACCAAGAAACGAACAAGAACTTCTAAAAAGATTCAAGTCAGAGGTGAACCACTTCAAACGACTCAACCCTACGAGGCTCATGCTAAACCCTGAAAAACTCCCGAGCTCAAAACAAGATTACTGCGCAGTAGACATTCAATACCTGACAGTGGGTGGTCGGCTCAAATCTAAAACAAGTGTTCTGCCGTGGACAGGCTGCATGGGGTAGAACACGCCACCACGGCCTTTTGCTGATTGAATGTTTACAAACCCATTTGGTCGTCCCTGGTATGCATCAGCCTCTAATTTCTAATCTAATTTGTTTGCGAATGTTCTTGAATGGAATGTTGTCTCGCTATGAGAGTTTGCATGCATATGCAGGATCTTAAGCATATCAATGGCTCATGTAATCTTCCAAATCTATGCTAAATAAACAGTTTCAGTGGGTTACAGTGTGTGATCAGGAATGCCAGGATTCATCTGGAGGCATTCTCTCAAGGCATTACACAGCGATGCACCAAAATGTTTATCACTGCAACGTCCGAAAATCATCCATAAGAGAAACTTGGTCAGAAATTTTGAATAGAAACCACAACTTCAGCAATTACAGAAACTAGCCAACAACTTTTGTAAAACATTATGAGTACAAGTGTGCTTATGTTACCCAAAAATCAGTTTGAGAATTATTTTGGGGTCACTGTGCACTGTTTCCTGCACATCACAACAGTATGTGTGGAAAAACATCTCTATGAGAAATTGAGTTTTATTTAAAGGAATAGTTCACCTAAAAATGAAAATTTGCTGAAAATGTACTCACCCTTAGACCATCTAAGATGTAATTGAGTTTGTTTCTTCATTGAATACAGCTATGGAGAAATTTAGAATCACATCATTTGCTCACCAATAGATCATCTGCAGTAAATGGGTGCCGTCAGAATTAAAGTCCAAACAGCTTATAAAAGCATAACAATAATCCACACGACTCCAGTCCACCAATTAATGTCTTATGAAGTGAAAAACTGCCTGTTTTTATGAAACAAATCCATCAAGGCGTTTTAACTTTAAACCTTAGCTTCTGGTCAAAATACGAGTCCATAATAATAATAATAATAATGACACTTTCTCCAAGTTCATTCTCTTTTGTTCTCTCTCATCAAAATCCACTAACATATTTGTTTAGAATGGCTTTGTACTGTTTTAACTTGTAAACAGAGCTTAATCTGTGCATATTTCTCTCCTGATTCTAATGAGATTACTCATATCTTAGCCATGAAGCGATGAAGTTAAAACATCTTAATGATGGATTTGTTTCTTACAAACATGCAACTTTTCACTGGCACCCATTCACTGTAGAGAATCCACTTATGAGATGAAACGCCAAATTTCTTCAAAAAAGAAACTCATCTATATCTTTGATGGCTTGTGGTTAAGTACATTTTCAGCAAGTTTTTATATTTGGGTGAATTATTCTTTTAAATTCAATATATTACATTAACCCACATGCACAATTAAACAGTTTTTTTTGTTAACATTAATAGGACTGTCATGGTTGATATAGGACCTTTGTGTTCATTCAGAAATTTCAGTGCATTGTTAGTATTAAATGAGAAGAATACCCAACACATGCTGCCACAGTGCAGATCTTTTAGTTTAACACTGCGGTACAATATCAAAGGAGAAGCGCTGGGGCCTGGAGTTGTCAGCAGGGATCTTTCAAGACCAGACAGGAAAAAACAGACTTTTTTTACTTTTCCTCCCGCAGTGCGTTTGTGCCAGCCGGAATGATGAGGAAAATGTAAAAACAATTAGACATGGAGAGAAGGGGAATATTTGGAGAATGAGAAATGACTGCTGGAACATAAATCCGACACTAAGCGGAGGGTACGGCCAAATACATTTGTGCTGTCAAAGGCAGACGAGTATAAAACGAGACGTTGAGGTACGCTCCACCGTGACATCATTTTAGCATGGGTTATTTTAGAGCAATTTAAGGATCTGATACATTTTTGTGGTCCCTAAATCATCACAGTCCTGTATGGACTCCTATAGAAACCTGCAGATACCCAAAACATCATTAATCTTCAGAAAATCTAACTGATTATTTGGCAATCGAGCCTAAAAAATAAGCAGTTTCAAAAACTGCATCAGGCTTCATTGCAAGGAAGGCTGGATTGTAAAACTCAAGATGGACCAAATTTGGGCTAAACCAGGTATCCAGTTTCAAAAACGGGTGGATCTGGGCAGGTAAGAGAGTCTCTTTCTCTTTTCTAAGGAGCAGCTAATCTCCTCTCAGGTTTAGATTCCTCCGCTGGATGCTTTGAGGAGAAGGAAGTGAGGGGTGGGTAAATTGCTGGGCTCTCACAGGAGGGATTAGAGTGGCTATATATCATTATGACAAGCCTTTTCAGCGCATGACAGGCCACCAGGCCCTGTGTGTGAAAGAGATCCTGTGACACTTCCTGTCACTCACTGGCAAGGCCAAAAAATGACCTATATTGTCACCGTCAGATCACCTTACTGACACCAAGGCACATGTGAAATAGTTATTATAAAGACTATCTATCTACCGCTTAAAAGTTTGGGGTCAGTGTTTTCTTTTGAAAGAAATTAATACTTTTATTCAACAAGAACACATTAAACTGATCAAAAGTGACAGTAATATATTGAATTGTAAAAAAAAAGCTGTCCTTTTAATTTTTTTGATTCATTGATGAATCCTGAAAAAGGATATTATAATAACATGATATTAGAAAATATAGGATATTCCTGAAAATACAGCTTTGACATCACTGGAATCTATCTATCTATCTATCTATCTATCTATCTATCTATCTATCTATCTATCTATCAACATTTACAGTACAACGCTGCTATGTGGCTGTTAGCATGCTTGCCTCAGTCTGGATTTAATAAGGAAAACTTTGCATATTACAAACATAACGTGGAAAGACTGAAAGAAATTATTTGTTTAACGAGGCCTGTCATTGTTTACACACAATGAATCACGCAAACATCTCTTCGCTATCTACGTGGAGGGTGATTAGCGAGAAATACTTAAACAACCTGGAGGTCCATGGCATGGAGGCTTCGTTCTCAAGCTTCACTGAAAAGTGTTGAAAGACTGAAAGTCAAATCCTGTCCTAAAAGTAATGCGTCACCGAACAAACTGAATACAGTCAAGATATATTACATTCTTGAAGCAGAAGTAAGAAAAGGCAAAAAAAGTCCTTGATAAAAAAGACACAATGTTTTTAATGAAGACTGATTGTGTATTTATGAGAAGATGTTTACCAATCCTTATTAGATGCCAGTGTTCTCAAAACAACAGATCCTCCACAAGCTAAGAGCTCCACATGTACAAACATCTGGCTTGGAAAAACAAACCCAAAGATTCGAATCAAATAATCCTGGAAGACTACAGCGACAAAACCGTCCGCATGTCAACCGAAACTACCCTTAACTAAACTATTCTTAAACTGCATCTTTAGTGCAGACAAAAGAAGTGACCATTTATACATGTCAAAGTACAGTTGTTTAATACAATATTCTCTAAAAGCATCCATTTCACAAATATAACCATCGTCATCTGGCAATTTTTATAATGAAACCTATTTATATTATCTATTTTAAAATAACATTCCACCCTGCAGTCCATTTATAATGTAAAACTCTCTTTTAATTCTTAGAATGTAACTATATATTTTTATACCATGCCTTTAAGAAACATAACTTCATATGTGAAATGAGCAACAGTGCTTTACCCTAGGTGAACCTATTGTTACATTTTTTGGCCAATTTATGCAGAAATCCGTATTTATAATATTTTTTCATAATGCAGCAAGTCCATTCATCTTAAAAGATCAATGGAAACTAAATTGCTTGTGATATGAGCCTTTTAAAGTTTCCCAGCGGTGATCATCAAAACCTGATTTTGACTGCATGAGTGATGCCAGTGGAATACATTCGGTATAGTATTAGGCAATGGAAAGTCTATATATTTAACCGTTGGCTCATCCAAAAACCCTCAGGCGTGACTAGCAGCAGAAAACGTCTGACGGTTTCACTGCATCTCAAAAACGATCTGGATAAAATACCGAATTAGGAGGCATGACCTCAATTGAAAAAACCTACATCACATTCTGTATGAAGGTAGTTGGATGGGTCAGAACTCACAAAGAGAGTCCTGGCAGCTATTTTGTGAAGCATGTATAAGCGCATCTGGGAGGAATTATCCTCATTATTACGAGACCTATGAGCGTGATTTATGCCTGTTCTTTATCTGCACTTCCACTATCTCACAAAAATAAGCATTTTATCACGACGAACACATAATACAGTTATTCCCTCTGCTGTCTGAGCTTTTTTAATGGGAGCCGCAGCCAGACAGGGCAAATTCACACATCACTCTCTCTGATTTTTTTCCCCCGGAGCCACAATGGCTAATATATAGTGAAGATTTTTGATTAATTCTTCAAAGGACATGTTTTAGACCTCCTGACCAAGCAATGAGACAAGGTTCCTCCTTTTATCCAGGCCAGATCAGGCTCAGATAAAGCTTATAAACAAAGCTATATTTTCAGATTTTGGATGAACTATCCATTGAACAGACATAATGATATCTCATTAAGAAAATTACCTTGGTGTGATCAATCTGAATTCCATAGAGCAGAACATTTCCCTGTATGACTTCAGAGGCCAGACTCCTGAAGGCTGTTAACTCTGTTAACTCGTCTGTCTTTTGGCTGTCCACAGACTGCTTTGTCATGTTCAGCTGTACCTGTCAACAAAAAGAATAAAACAATATCTCCACTTATCTACAGCAGGGTTTCACAAACTGAAGGATCGTGAGGGAACAGCAGGGAGGTCATAAGTTTATGAAAAGCGCAGTAATGACACATATGTAAAATTTAATAAATCGATATAAAATCGAAAAATAAATCTAAAAAAATTTGATTATGATAAAAAAGCATTTTACCAGCATGTCGTGTTGTTATGGAAGCCTGTTTCTGCCACTTAATAATAATAAAAAAGGTTATTGCAAGTTTTTATCTCACAATTCAGACTTTTTTCTCACAATTGTGAGTTTACATCTCGCAATTCTGACTTTTTTTCCTTACAATTCAGAGTTTATCTTGCAATTCTGACTTTTTTTCCTTACAATTCAGAGTTTATCTTGCAATTCTGACTTTTTTCTCAGACTTGTGAGACGTAAACTCACAATTGCAAGTAATAAAGTTCAATTCTGAGGGGGAAAAAGACTGGTATTTTACATATGTCCTACATATGTCCTCAATTTTACATATGTCCTCAGATCTGTGAATTTATATCTCACAATTCTGAGAAAAAGTCAATAAAGTCAAAATTGCGACTCAGAATTTTTTTTTTACTAAAAAAGATGAAATCTTGTTTATCTGCAAGTGACATTAGAGAAATATAAACATGAACATGTATCGTTAATTGCTATTGAAATAGTGATTTGAAATGAGATTTAAAAAATAAATAATTACAACAAATAATTAAAACAAGACACTTATTAAAAATATGAAATATTTTGTTAACCTGCATCTCATGTAACCATTGTTGTTGTTGAATTATTGAAATATAAACTGAAAACCTAAACTTAAATAAGAAAAATTAAAAATAAAACACTTACTAAAGATGAAATACAGTATTTTATTTACCTACAACTTAAAAGCTGAACTGAAATAATTATTATAACAAAATAAAACAATTACTAAAAAAGATGAAATATTTTGTTTACATGCAACTCATGCAACCATTAACTGACATTAGAGAAATGTGAACAAGCAAATGTGCTGTTAAATTATAGAAATATTGATTTGAAATCTAAAATTTGAATAAATAAATACATTTTTAAACAATTAAACACTCACTAAAAAGATGATTTTATTTTGTTTACTTGCATGTCATGTAATCATTAACTGGCATCAGAAAAACTTGAACGTGAATGCATTGTCAAATTATTGAAATATTAACTTAAATTCTCAAGAAGAATTTAAGTAAATATTTTAGATCAAAGGGGTTCGGCTGCCAAAATAAAAATGGCCAAATTTCTGATCAAAAAGGAATTAATAAACATTACTTTACTTATCTAATCCTCTACAGTGACTTATTCGATCCAAATGGGAATTAATAATAGCATAATAATAACCTGCACTTACTACAATTAAATATTCCCTATTCTTAAAAAAACATTTCTAAGAAAACAGCCATGGGACAGTCCCATTAATTTTAAAAGTACCCCATAGAACTCTTACTAAACACTCAGCGCTCTCAGTGTGTTTGGACAGGTTGAGCTCACATGCAAAACAGCAAGAACCAGCTCTTAGCGAAAAGTTTCCATTGCAACTGACCCAGCATTCACCGATCCGTTAAATGAATGCAATTTCTTTTTCCGTTCGCTTACATCACCGTTTCAGGAAGATGTGGCTTGTATGCATCCGTACCAAATAAAACAGGCCGTGCTCATTTTGCAAACTGCTTGAAGAAAAACATATGTATAACAAAGGTCATACCCCAGTATAAATCGGGGAAATGCTGTTTACTCTGATTCTAATAGATTGCTTGTAGTTTCATTACAAAGTATCTCTACAAGTACAAAAAAGGTAACTGAAAGCCCAAGAGGAAATGTTATAGAATGTTAAGCGGATCCAAATGTAATGTAAGCATAAAGAAAGTCAAGCAAACCTCTGAACAGCTCTTTATAAAACAATCTTAAAGCACGGCTTGAGGTTTTACTCACAATCACACGCTCTCACAGCCACATGTGTTATCATTACATCTGTGGTGATGATAAGAACAAAGCATCTGTGAAACCCAAACAACGAGTGAAAACATAATGATGGAGAGTAGAGGTGATCTAACAGGCCTTCGGAGGGAATGTTAAAGGAAGCACATATGGATTCTGGGAAGGCTGGATTCTCACACTGCAGTGCGGATCCCTGGATTCAGAGATCAAAACTGCAGGAGCAGAGATTTTATGCTTTCGAAACACATTTCAGAAATTAATCAAGGTGAGAGTGATGACATTCCCAGAGATTAAGACCAAGATGTTCTGAAGTACAAATGCTGGACAAGAACCAGGAAACAAAACATCAAGGTTTTTTCCAACTGCCAACACCGCAATGTCAGTAAGTTTTAGCACTTCTGTGATCTGATGCAAATTGTGTGCTTCTATGATGAAAACGACAAAATGAGTTAAAGGTTAGACTCTCGCCTCTCACGATCAAATTTTCACACAATGTGTTCACATAATTAATTATATGTTTGGCATTATAGTAACAAACTAAGGTTAAAATAACTTCCAGGAACATAAAAACTAAATCAAATCAAGCAAACACAAAAATACAGCAGCTGAAATTACAGAAGATTTTCTAAATTAACTTATGGTAAAATTCTGAAATCTTCTCTGGTAAAATATTCATAAAGTCCCTGAGCGAGCGTTCTTCATCAAAATGTTTTGTACTTGCATTAAAACTAAAAAATCTTTTAAACTAAACACTGAAAAGTCAATGGGGTGTATGGAAACTTACCCAAACAACAACTACTGGGTATAAACGAGCGTGGTCAGTGTCCTCAAAACATTTCACCATGTCCAGGGTCCCCAAGAAGTTTGATGCAGTCGTCTAAAGGCACAGATAACATTAATGTCACACCAAACCAATTTGTGAGCGGGCAAAATTATAATATTTCAGAATATTAATGGTTTTACTGAATGTTGGGTCAAAAATAGAACACCCTTGGTGAGTATCAGAGACTTCTTTTAAAAGACCCCAAACTTTTAAATGGTAGTTTGTGAATCCATAATGAACACAGATCAAATGCGTGTTTGCAAATAAAGTTATTTGGCTATTAGTTAACACTATCCAATAGACTAGACTGTCTTATTGCTGTCAGCAAAAAAGTAAAGGTGTTTCAGAGTGAGACCAAAGACATATTTTGATTAAATATTACAAAGACAAGCTGTTATTTCTTTTTGAAATAAAATGCACAGATGAGTCATTCACAATAAGACCAGGAAAACGCATTACAAAGTCACATTTGATTTATGTCAGCTTTAACATTGAATTACTTGAGTGCGTGTATGTGTGTAGAGTTGACGTACAGATATATGAATGAAGTTTCGGGTTTTGGACAGGTACTCTGTATTACTTTCCTTTGCACATGGAATGACGTCTGTCTCCATCTGAGAAAAGGAGAAAAGAGCCCAAATTCAATAAAACAAGCAATCACGGCAGACAAAAATTGTATTTATTAAGATCTAATGATTCATCCATTTTCATAAAAAGCAACACAACCACAGATGCTCTGCATATGAAATCATATTTTAGTCCTCATATTTGTTGAATATATTGTACAGAGATGAAATAAACAGAAATAAACAGAAGTGTTTGGCACAGACTCGACCTTGACGAGAAAACTGGAAATATGAAATTGTTATTGGAAACACATGCAAGGATTATTCGTTCTTGAAAGATAACCAACCGCGCTTTAGACAAAAACCAGCTCGCTCTGAACTGTGGATTTACGAGATCATTTCGACATCTGAACCAGGTTGGGCTGTTGAGCCCACACGAGATACTGTTCACAGGTTATTTAAATGGTGGCGAAGCAAGAATAAGTGCTTCATAATGACCAAAACCAAAAAACAAGCCACACACTTGGTTCTCATTTGACGTTACAGATCATGCAAAAATTCTGGTAATGCTTTCATTTCCACACATTTATAAACAAACAACCTTTATGACCATTCTTAGGGATTTGTAAGCTATTCAAAAACAGAAATGTGTTTTTAGCGGGCAAGGAACTCAATTTTAATCACAGTAACGTGTTGGGAATCATGTCGGCTCATGTTGTGACTTAATCCGAGGTTGACGTAGGAATACATTGCAGTCAAGAGTTATGCAGTATCACTGAAACGCCAGGATTACATGTAGTCAATGGAATTTTATAGTCTCCGATGGATCTAAAGAGGATTTTCTGTCGTGTGAGATTTACTTATGTATCTTAAAATGATATTTACACTACCTACATGCTCTCACTTCTAAATGATCTCGAAATCCCACAGCTGAGGAATGCGAATATCACTCTCAGTCATACACGAAATGCCAAGTTCGAGATCCGCACTTTATGGCGCACGGATTCGGACTCTAATCCTCTGTGTCCAAGCAAAAAGTGTTCGACCCTAGTGAACTTGAGCCTTTGATGAAAGCAGACAGCAACCCATTCCAGTTCTTATCAGTAGCATACATGGATGTAATTATTACATCTCGCTAAAAGGATCATCTTATCACTCTCTGTTGTCCTTTATTACCAAAACACGTACCTAGAGCCAATCGTACCACCTGCACGCCTGGAATGGTCCCAACTTTGAGTTTCACTTCGCTGTAATGGAGATACTGTAATGGGGCTTAGATTTACAAATGGCACTGGGACAAATTTGATTTCTCATCTCTAATCTCCTCCTTTTCTTTCATCTCCCTCGAGTCGCAGGAACGGCTTGGGAGAACTGACCCCGGTCGGCACCTGGGGGAGCGGCAACGTCTGGAACCAATCAGCCGTACGGGACGCTGGCTGCTCTCATGTTTGCAACATTATCAAGAGGAGGACATGTGCTTGATGAAGAACTTGGAACGGCTACAAAGGAGGATGGGCTTCCAGAGCACAGAGCCTGAAGAAAACACGTCATATTTCCTTTTTGTCAGTGAGCTGGAAGATGGATCTCCTACAGCGAGAGCTACAACGTGAAGACATGTCTCCAGCTGGACCGGCTCCAAAAATCAGTGTGGAATAAATGGGAAGGTGGTCACGCTTGTACAAGACACCTTATCCATTTCAGCAAGTACATCCATTGGTACGGCTAGGTTATCACTCTCACCATCTGTTAGTCCTCATACAGTTGCAGGACAGGTGAAAGCTTGACGGGGTGAGTAGGAAATTGGGGTAAAAGGAGTTGAGATGGGGACCGACAGCTTTAAACATCTACATATGCAACACATTCCTAAGCAAAGACTATTTGAACTAAACCGTAAGACAAGGGATGTCATCTTTAACATACCATGTTCAGATTTTTCTGAAGCGTTTTGGCCAATTCAACGGCTTCTGCTTCAGCTCCTGCGATGATACACGCTGACTTTGAAAGAGTCTCTGAAGAGAAAATGAAAATAATGCTTCAAGACAAAACAGATAATAAAGTGCAAGAGTATGTTTGATGTAACCCTAGTCACTGTAATTTAACCCTGTTTGCAAACCAGTTTTGGAGAAGCTACTGTAAGAGTTTTGGAAAAACTAAAATAAAATAAAAATAGTGTTTATGTAAAATAAAAAATAAATACAATATGTACTAAGAAATTATAGAATTTAATTTCTTAGTTTCTTCATGTTCTAATGGGTGGTATTCCACTTCAAGCATTTTATCTCAAGAAAACAGGATAAACTTTCATATTGAAAGGTATCAAAGTTAATAGGCTTAGTAACAATGTATTTAAATTCATGGATAAATGGCTTTTCCTGACCTTTCATTAAAGGTAAAAGCACGGATATAGTGGACTAGGCAAAGAAAAGTTTAAATACAGCCAGAGGGATGCTTTATTGCATGGACAGAACTCAGAAAGAGGTAGGAGACCCAATACTCAGCCAAGTTCAAAGCATTTTTGGGCAATCTGTTGTTTTATTCCACTTAGTATGTCATTTTAGATCTAGATTACAAGCCAACAGCGGCTTAATGCACTGGCTGAATAGAAAAGGTCATAATCTTAGTAAATACGTGCATGGAAACTTTGCTAAAATCACGCACACATACAACTAAACCACCTCATATTTATGAAAAATACAAAATGTTATCCAATTTTTCAATTTCTGTGCAAACCACCGAACTGGGCAACTCATACCTTACAGGTCATTTTTATAATTTCTCCTAAAAAGATTGTTTGTATAAAATGCCAGCATCTAGACATCTTGAAATGGCGGTTAGCCTTTGTGGTTCACAATCTCTCTTTGTATATTTACATACACGTTACTAACAGTTTGTTTTTGCCCAACGATCCTGACGGTGGAAAACGGTCTATTTTGACTTGCCCTGTTAAAATGTATAATCAAACAACATCAAGTCTGTAATAACAACAGTGAATGTCAATATTGTATTCCCAGCAATGACTCAAATCAGTGGCTGGTGAAATATTTATTTATTTACTGCACAACTTAAATACAATACCTTTAATTATAGCCTCTGCCGCAGCTAGATCTCGCTTGTATGTTACCTACAGCACAAAAGGAAAACATCATATTAAAAGAGAAACAACAGTTTGTGCTTAAAAGAAATGTGCCAAATATGACTGAACATTAGTTTTGTGGTTGTACAGACTGTTAGGAGGGATTTACTATTTGTTGTAATATATATACACATACAGTGGGTCCAAAAGTCTGAGACCACTAGTAAATATACTTGCTATACTATGCTAATGCAAACCTTTTCATTACAGCAGCTTATTAGTATAATAAGGAGAAATAAAAAATACATGAATTTCTCAAAATGTTCTTGCCAAACAGGAGAACATTTCACAAATCTTAGGTACAATATTCAAAACTTTTATAATAATACAATATTTTCAAAATACGCATGAGTAAAATATTTTTTCAGTCTTTTTTTCCTTAAAATATCTTAATACAGTCATGTATTTCTTAGTTTCTGCATTTTCTAATGGATGATATTGTTTTAAATCATGAAACAGGGTTGTGCTCTCTGACTTTGATGGCAAGATGCAGATGTACATTTTTGTTCATTAACAAAAACAACAACATGTAACAACCATATATTTACATTATAGGGTAAAATTTGTAATATTCTAACTGTTTGAGTTAGAAATCTATTTTATTACAAATTAACCACAGTATCACACAATTTAATCATGACAACCAAATGTAAAACCACACATAGCACCTTCACTACCATGGTAAAATGTAACTATATGGTTTCTATGGTATTTGTATGAAAAACAGTAACCTAAATACATTTAGTATAAAAATATGCACAAATGCTCTAGTCTAGCTCAAAAACAACCAGTACTCCTTTAATACATGTCTACATTAATATATATTTCATTATATAAATATAATAAAACTCCCATATTTCTGCCACAATACCTTGGTCCAGTACAGTAAATCCATGGTAAACTCATGGAAAAGCCTTCTAACAGGATTCTTCATGGCACAGTTTTTCACATGTTTGTCAGTGCTATTGAAAACATCAGGACTGTTACATCTGGCTTTAAACTAAATCACCTTGACATTTGTGTTCATTGCTGTGCGCTTCTTGCTGGATCTCACAGCACTGATCACGTGATCAAAAATGCTGTCTCATTGTGGACAAAAGGTTCAAATGTAGAGAAAATGCATCAAATGTATGTGGATTAATGTGGAAGCAGACTTAGTGACCTGGCAATTCTAGATGTAGAGATGTTTTCTAGATTTAAATGGTTAAAAAAATGTTTTCAAAGTGATCTCAGACTTTTGGACCCACTATGTATGGCATAAATCCTATACGTATGACAACAAAAAGTCAAACCTTTCGTTCCTTACTTTCCACAGAGTCGGTGGTCCTTCTATGAGCTTTGCATTCGTGCCACAGTACTGCAGGGCCAAGTGTAGACACTCGGTGCCAAACTCAAAGTCAAATTCACTGCACTGCAAAGGAGAAACCAGGACAAAAACCAGAACAATATGAAACAAGAAGCCACAGTTTGATAAATGCTGATGACGTAAATCAGAGCCATAAAAACTTCCAGGCAAACACCTGTGAAGAACTACATTTTGTGCTCATGAAAGACTGTTTCTTATAGAAACAAGCATCTGGGCATTTTTGTACAAAATGTCCCTGATTAATGCTGATGACAAGAGCCACACAAAATGAACCGTTAGACAATCTACAGCAATATTTCATCCCGGGTGGAGAGGAGAGCTTCACTTACATGGCGCTGTGATTTCAAGGCAAATTAAAGCTATTCCCGGCATTTTCCCCCTTTTCATCAACGCACAGCTAGACCCTTACGGGGTTGGATGTCTCTTCTTTTGTGAAGCTCAAGCTCTCTGAGATTCAATGGGATGATGGCATGCTGAAATGGCATCAGTCATTTCGAGGCTACCACAGAGAGGGTTTTGACACATGGCCGTCGGCTACATCTAAAAACCCTCACTCAAAAAACACCCACCTGAAATAACCCCATTGTAAAAAGCGTCAAACGCACTGAATGCTACATTAAAAAGAAGTATGGACTGCCTTGTGTCACGTGATGGCCGAGTCTCGTAGAAAATTGGGTTCAAAAAGCAAGGAGAAGCATATAAATCTTCGCAGACCCTTCACTGTTGGGCTTGGAGAAGAAAAGCCCCAGAAGAGCCCGAGTGTCAGGTAACACCCAAGCGGGCTTGATATTACCCATTCTGCAGATTGCCTCATCCTCTGTATTTCTTCATGTCATGGTTTTATCTTTATTTAGAATTAATTGACGACAGACAGCTGTGACTTGATACAGAAAACTCACGCTAATGTTCGATATCGCAGCCAAAAACAACAAGACCGTGAAATCGAAGTTTTCCAGAAGCAAAAAATTCAGCACCCCCATAAAATTGTCTTCTCAGCAGCCCTATAAATCTCAATGCTTCTTTTTAACACTTCTATCTGTTACTGTTATCGAAAGTTTGACAAAGGCTTAATCAGATCCAAAGATCACAGTCCTACAGCAATAAATGACATAAAAAGGATGAAATACACTCCACCTGAGAAATATTATTAGTCTGGATGAGAAAGCAGCATTTCTGTGAAAGCATTGTTTGAGTTGATCTTGAGAAGAAATACTGCAATAAAACTGCAATCTCACCAAGGCCAGACTAAACAATTATGATTTATTATTTTGACACACAACTAACTAACTAACCATGGGAATAATAATAAAAGGCACAGTGCCTTAGAGCAGAAGAACCTGTGGGTTTAAACAAATCTCAGGAACAATGAACAAAAGAGGCAAGTTGGTTCAAGATTTGAACACTGAATGTTTCTTTGTCACAGTGAGGTAATATTCGTAATAAGCGCCAAGCTCCAATCACATTGGATAATACATAAAAAAATAGAGAAATGTGATGGAAGAGTCACAAAGGCTACTGGGTTAAAAATATATAAAATATATATATATATATACATAATAAATATACTATTTATTTCATAAAATGTATATAAAATGTAATTATTATGATTGAAAATTCTCAGAAAATTGGGCTCAAACAGTAACAACAGTGCATAAATCAAAATAATAAACATAAATAATTATTAGATAAATATATATTTATAATAAATATATAAAATAATTGTTATACATATTACATAAACATAAATATAAATATTTATTTATATTAATTTAATAAAAATGCATACAACAAAAACAGATAGAAGAGTCCCATATAAAATTGGGTTCAAAAAGCAAATGTACATAAATCAAATATAAATATTAATATATTAAATATATAAAAAAATATATATTTTAAATATTTATTTTACAAAAAAGTATATAAAACAGATATTTAAATGGAAAAAGGCAACATCAGTGCATAAATTTAATATAAATAATAATAATATAAGTAATAACTGCTTCTCTATAGAATTGTTTTTATTTTTTTTAAGTGTATATAAAAACAAACATATTGAGATGCATAAATTACCATAAAAAGTCACTGTGGGAATGTCAAGGTGACAGTCAACTTTAATGTACTTTGCACATTGAATCTGAGGTTTATTTCAACGTATTAATGTGTCTGGGTTGCTCATACCCGCTGGTAGGCCTGGAAAATAATGTCATAAAGAAATCCTTGAGGCATTTCACTGGCTCGGTACTTTGCTCTCTCCAGCGAGTGGTCCAGGTAGCCCTCTGACGTGGTTGCAATGACTGTGGACACCAGAGGACGTATCGCTCCCGAGGCCTGAAAAAACAACGGAGACAATAGGACAATTAAAACATGCCCTGTAAAACATCTATTTATTCAGGATTACTAAACAATGGTGCATTCGGGTCAAGCAATGATTCACTATCCTTCTCATATTCTTTTGAGTGTTTCATAAACATATGGGTTTTGCTTTCCAGCCCTTGTCACGGCCTTGGAGAGGAGATTTAGAAGAAAATCACAGAAATGTTCAACCTCACGCATCAAAGCCAGCAAAAACACTGCTAAAACATCTTATCCGGCTTCATGCTGTAAGGAGTAGTGCTGAGAGGTGTCAACAATATGTTTATCTTAGTGATTTATGGACATTGGAACAGCTCGCGGTGCAGTCAAACCACAAACGAAGCCGGATTTCTCGTCTTCTGCGAGTTATTCTGTTCCTGATGCAGATTTCATGACGTTTGCCTTGGAAGGATGGGATATGTGTCGCAGATTGTTGTTCTCTGTAGCATATTTAAAAAGAGTTTCTCTGATTGGAGCTTTTCCATGTTTATTATATAACAGCTTCACACATATCTCTGAAGCCTGCATCTTTCGACGGCTTAACGTGGTCGGACTTTCACTCACCTCATACATTTGACATGTAGACCGTGGTACAGCAGATTAGGGGAGGGAGTGTTCAGATAGTGTGGACATTCATCACCACAAACATTTCAGGGAGTGTTTTAAAATGAATTATTCCAAATGACAAAAGGGTATATTTGAATTAAAGCTTAACTTGTATATAATTTACCTCAATTTTGGGGCTTTTATATTGTAGCATATATGATACTCTTGGGCAGAAATAAACATATGTTTTCATTTTTTTTCTCCAAACTGTTATTAAATGCCATACAAATGCACTATTGTGAAACAAAACCTGGATAAAGAAGAGAAAACGAACCCCTTGCTCTTTAGCTGCTAGGGTGATTTTCAACAGAAGATCTTCTTCCACAAACGGCCGTACGGCATCATGGATGATGACCACTTTTGGTTTGGGCGTCAGAGGGTCTGCAGTGCTGCTGAAGGCCTGAAGTCCGTTGAAGATTGACCTGTGTCTGGAGGTTCCCCCGTGGACTACTTTAACCTTTGTGTGATTCAATTTCTGGACAATATTCAGCATCAAGTCATGATTCTCCTTAGCAACCACAACGACAACCGTTCCAATCCATGAGAATCTGACGAGAAATCACAGAAAAAACAGCTTTCATGTGTCAAGTTAGAAATACTATCCAAAGAAACAACATAATAGCTGTGACAATAGAGAACTTGAACAAATTGTATGTTATGCTGCTTTAAGCAGTTATTTTAGAATTACTGACATGTTAATATAGTTTTATACATGTTAATATTTTGAATCAAATTCATTTAATTTTTTTGTCATTTCATTATGTACTTGTTATTTATTTTTTCTAGTTGTGGTTTTTTCAAATACTTCCATTTAGGTAGGGGTGGGTGGTATGAACAAAACCTTATATCACGATATGAGTGGTTTTATTTCACGGTAATGATATATATCAAAATACAGTATATTTTGCTTTAAATAAGGTCTAAATTAAGGTCTAATTTTTGATGCCATAGAAATTTCATATTCTTGTCACCAGTGTCAAAAACATTTTCTTTCTAAATAAGAAATACTACATATATTGTATAAAGTAATCAAATATACATAAAAACTGCATATTCCTCGCTGTTTAAATTACATCTATTTCGTCTTATTAGTTACTAAAGTAATTTAAGCCGGGCTTACACTGTGCGATTTTTAAAAAGTCCTTTAGGATTGTACTTGTCAGACTGTACGAACATGATGATCATGTCATACTGCGGGATCTCAGTTGTCATTAATGTCAGACTGTATGACGAGTTAAAAACGATGCATGCAAGAAACTTGTCCAGTTTTACATTATGAACCCATACACGTTCGGTGATTGTGCGTTGCACACGGGACCGAAATGTTGGCTATCATGAAAAGTATATGAATGGTGGCAATACCGGCGTATATTAAGAAGAATAGTGTATGCAGCTCTACACACCCACATGAAAACAGCGGCGCAACCAGTGTTTATATAGAAAAGGCAACATATCAGATGAATTCCGGGAGCACCGGAGTTTATGGCTGATAGAATAATTATCTAGCATTAATTCTGCTCATAGCTTGTCTTGAAAAATGAAGACGGTTTGTGTTTCATCGTAGGGGTAGTCACACTACAGGATAGAGTGCCAAATCTTCTGACACTGCCAGAATTTCGTCGGAGGTGAAATTTGATCGCAACAGTCATTAATCGGCTGTCGGTGAACATGTCAAACCAGCGATCAAAGACTACAGATTTTAGCCAAGGATTATAAGAATCTTTTAGGATTTTCTAAATTTGTCTCAGACGACCAAATCGTGGCCAAAATCGCACAGTGTGAGCCGGGCTTAAAGAGCTGTGAAAGATTTTCTCTCTTTTGTTGGTTGATTAACATAGATGACAGACAGCAGGAATATTAGACTCGATCCAATATACTGTTACTCATGTGTTTTCTTTCTCAGCTGTTTGCTTTCACTTAAGACCTACATGATTGTGTGTACGAGGATACTTGTAAAGATGAGCATTTTGACACAAACGAGTGTGTGTATTTAGGTTTCATTTATTTCCATCTGGTTTTGTTTTAGTTATAGTTTACATTTTTGTTTTTATTTATTTCTATTTAGTAATGTCAGTTAGCTTCCAAGGCAATATTTCTCATTTTCATTTAAAGTTTTTCCTTACATATTTAAAAAACAATTCTGCTGTCTTTCAATTAACAATAAATAAATAAACAGTTTTAGTATAATAGTTTAATGATAATAACAAACACTGTCTGTAAGTGCCTCTTGTGGCATCAAACTAAATTACAAAAACAGCTAGATTTGCATGACCTTTTGTGAACCCTTCACAATGCTAGGATGTTGTTGGTGGTTGTCAGTGTGTTGTTAAGCAGCTTCTAAGATGTTTGGAGTGTTTGAGCACATTGTTAGTTATAACATGTGTTCTGGGTGGTTTTTTAATGATAGTTACATTCTCATACTCATCCCTATTCCTTTCAGAAGGCAGTTCTCAACTCCGAGATGCACTTTCCTGCAGAGTTCAGCTCCAAACCTAATTAAACACAGCTAAAGGTCAGAGCTAAACTCAGCAGAGAAATGGGTCTTGAGGGCCCGAGTTGAGAACCCCTGGTGTAGGGGACCATAAAACTGTTCCTTGGAACGCACTTCTGCTTCATCTTGCCAAGCCAATTAAGGTTTAATAAATTAAACGTGTGCCAAAAAGAATCATGGGAGCGAAGTGTCCATTTTTGAGCACTTCGGTTTGGAACGACCCTTCAAGAGTAGTAGTCTCTAAATTCATAGTATTCACAAAACAGCAAGCAAACTGTATCCAGGTGTACTACGTGTACTTATGCCAATAACATTACATAACATATTCATCAACACACATTCATACTATATAGAACATACATGAAGTTATTCAATACTTATTCAATAGAAGAAGTAACGTTACCTACTCATTTATCCCGGTATGTGATTTTCAATGCAACCTGTGCACTAAATTTAAATAAGATCTCAACCATAGGAAGTAGGAATACATTAACTTACATATTACGACAATGAAAAATGAAATAAAAAACAAAATAAGAAAAAATGTATTTACTTACAGTAGGTCATTGGTGTACAGTACTGTTTACTTACACACTACTCTTCTGATATAGTAGTTTTTTGCATTCTAGAGTGTTTTGAATTACGAATTTCAGAACCCAGAGAGAAGTGTAATTTAATATTCTCAGGTACGCTTATTTAGGCCACATCATATAGTCTAGACACGGAAATTTAATATTCCAAAAATGAATTACAACAGCTGTAAGTTCATGCTTTTGTCCCTGAAAATTGAAGTGACAGCTTTTTGAATACGAAACTCACAGCAACATTTTACTTCACAGTGCAATTTATTAAATATGCCAAGTCAGTGTCAAGTGCTTTTAGCCTTTCCCAAGTCTTGCAGCATCTGCAGATGTTCTTAATAAGGATTGAAAAGCTTTTCTGGACAAGATCTATGCTACATGAAGTAGGTGTCCTTGGACTGCTGCCTGTTTACTTGGGGGGGGGGGGGGGGGGCAGTTGTCAAACTAACGGACGTAATTGTGACAGGCATAATGATTTATTGTTGTTCTGTTTTCGTCTGCTAATAACAAACTACGTGTCAAGTATGAAATGTTATGTTAATAAAATCAATTTCATGTGCTCACTGACACGGAATATCAAGTCTCACCTCTCAAACGCTTGAATCGTGTAGCTTATCAGAGGTCTGTTGAGAATGGTGCAGAATTGTTTCGGTGTGGTCAGTCCCATTCTTTCCCCAGAGCCACCGGCGGGAAGAACTACAGCTACCGGGAAATCCACCGCCGCGCAACCGAGCCGGTCCGCGCTCCGCTCGGCGTCGCGTTCCAACAGACCGCCGGGATCCAGAGGCCTGTCGGAGGAAGAACAGCGCTCCTGCTGCATTTCTCCAGCGTCCTGATAAGCTCCTCACTTGTGGCAGCCGTGTTCACGGGAAGAACCTGTTAACCGACTTTCTGCACCGCCATTCGGCGGGTGATTTGAGCTATGTTTCGCGGCAGTAGCGTTGCAGCTTTCCCGCTGTTACTCTGTCTGTATCAGAGTGAGCCTGTTTTCCACTGTTTGGGACCCATCTCATTGTATAGCATAATTTAATGTTTTATAAAATTATATTCCGAATCATAATACATGCACAACAGGTCAAAATGTGTTAAATAAACTGTATATTTATTTCTGGACAATGACATTTAAATATTTTTTATGATTTATTTTCAAACTTTTACCAAATTATGGCAAGCCGTTTTAACATCTATTTCTTTAACTAGCAGCCTATCTATTTATCATTACTAGTATGCCTAGTTACAAGCATTTTTCTTTAAATAGTAGTATTAAAACAAGTTACTAGTAACTCGGTTGTTAATAGTACATTTATTTAGTCACTTTTTGTTATGAGTCAAGAAGGACTTCATATTCACTTTAAAATGAGATGTAGCCTATATTAATTAATTATAGTGTTTATTCAATTAATACGGAAAACCTGACTATTTAAATTGTTACAGTAAACTAAATAATAAATAGTACATGATTAATAGTCATGTCCATTATACTGAAAAATAAACTATAAGCAATAGTAAAGTGAGTTACTAATACACTTGCATGTGGTAATAATTCAAAATAGAATTGAACTAGTTTTAAATGGCTTGCCATAGAGTCTTTTTCTGTGATGACAGCTGATGACTGACAGTTGGTGAAAATGAAATTATTAAATATTGCCTGTTAACACAACCTTGTCTTTATATGGCTGATTGCACATGAAAGAGGCATATAAAATGTTATTCTTAATTATTATTATTGATAATCTTAGTTAGATTCTTAGTTCATTTTCACTATTTTTACAAATAATTTTCTCACCCATTCTTTGGTTTAGTCATGCATGAAACCAAAATTAGGCATGTTAATGTATTGAATGAATTGACCTTATAGTTCAGTTAAAAGGCATCATTTGGAGTTCAAAATGTCACCTCATGCAAATTTAAATTATTATACCGAGACATTTTCAGATGTTTTCATTTTAATGCTTTTACACCATAATATGAGCATTGTCAGTATAGTGCAGTATATTGTCCGAATAATGCTAGCACAAACTAAAAATGTTTCAAAGTCAGAGCAAAGTCAAGGCAAAATACATTACATCAGCTTATAAGTCACAATATTACACATAAAGGTCCTGCAAAACAATCAATTACATAAACAAATGCATATGTATATGTAAAGACATTTAATTTACATGTAGCTATGCATTTCCCGGGTTTGAGAACTGCTCTTATTGTCGCTGAACACAAAGACTTACAGTATATACCACAGCAAGTAATTACCACACATATCAGGCAGTGACGACAAAAAACATATTTGTAATGTAATATGCAGCTGTCATTGTCAGTCTCTTTGACATTATAATGGGCAAGGTCTTCACTACTGGCTGCATGTTGATTGAGATTATATTGGTGATGAGATTTAGTCTTTATTTTCTCTTCTTTCCAAAGACTACAGTGGACATCTGGTTTCACAGTGAACTCAGAGCCCTGCACTTGCTCTCAAAGGCAGCACAAAGAAAGTTCAGTGCTCCTGTGAGCTGACGTCACAAGCTCTCTCGTTCATATGGAGTTCTTTTAAAAGGAAGAATCTAGCTCAGTCCGAGCACAGACTCATTTAGCTTTCCGTCCCGGTGCCCCTTTTGTTCTTTTGCTTTTTTATCTGGGTATGTGCGTATCCCTCAGACTTGACCCCTGATTCGTTGTGCTGTCTCGTGTATCTTTTGCATTTGCAGGAGGTCACCACTGTGATCTTGTAGGTTCTGGTGCTGCCATCCTGACACTGGAGCTGAATCCGCTGGGTGCGGGTCTTGTCGTTCACGCAACGCCAGTCCTGACTGTTTCGGCGGTTCGAGAACTTCCTACCATATCCGCCGATCCAGTTGGGCAGCATCTGAGCTGGAAGACACTGTCCTGTGCACACCAGTTCCTTAACAGGGTTTATGCTCGTGCACTGGCCATCGGAGATGTACTTTGTGGATCGCAGCTCTCTGCAGCCGACTGGTATTTGTTCTGTAACACAAAGTGATAAATAACGTTTAGCCAGATTTGCATATCAATATCAGATCAACACAAGTCTTTAAAGATCTATGATAGCATTCACCTTGGTGCTGTTTCTTCACGGTTGGTGAACAGACATAAACAACAGTGGTATGGATGATATGCTTGGTTTGCTTTACTTAAGCCCTTATCTGAACTGAGCGGAAATGGTTTAGCATACAGATGAATGACGACTCTGAGCCTCTTATTGTCAGATTTCGCCGGTGCTGCTGGCTATACTGTCAGTATTGTTCTGCTTCAGAGAAGAGCCTTCTGTCAGCGTAACCAAAGCCAAAATCCATTTCCACAGCAGCAACAAACCTCAGTTACAATGTACCCTCCTCTCCATGGCAGGACGTGATGAATGGGGATCGGAGGGACATTTTCTTCCTCCCTACTTCAAGTAAACAAACACGCGGTTCCCCCTAGAGACTTCCTGAAAAACTGAGCTGCACCTCCACTCTCCAAGTCTGACAAGATTCACTCAGCGGACATTGTGCTCGGCACTCTTTTATCTCTGCTGCTCGACGTGATTGTTTCACATCATCTGTGTAAGCCACATCATTTCCTACAGTATTTTGCCATATGCATAGCTAAAATGCATTGCTAACTTTCTCCCTTAGATTGGAACATCCAATTAATTGCATATCATTAATACATTTCAGTGTTAATTGAAATTATGTTTCATGATTCATAACTGTTTAAATTTTGCAGCAAAGTCTAAAGTCTATTTAATGGTGGGTTTCACTGTGACAACATGCCCCACTACACATCGACATGTGTTAAATGGCCTGTTTCATTTTCCTGGGCAATTACAGTGGAAGATGGCCAAGTCTTCAACAAATGTCTATACTGAAAATTACTTTTGGAGATACATTTCTGAAATAAATATTCACCGGTGTACAAAGTGTGACAACTAGCCCCAGTTTCCTGTACCATAATCCCTATATGGATAAAATCACCTGTTCTGTTTGCTTTCTATTTTGTTGAATGAGCACATAGATATGAAAACATTTACTTTCCCTGATCAAAGACAAATAATGGAAACCAATATTTGGTTATAAGAGAACTTTTAACTATTTTCAGGTTGCTAAAAAATACATAAAAAGTATACCTGCCATTTTTACCTCAAAGAGCTCAATTTAACCCACTAGTTTGTTGTGTCTGTTTAAATTAATGTAGCCTATCTCGGTTGATCCAGTAAGGTTAAATAATAATTTTGACTTAAATAAAAAAATAGATGTTACGATTTGTTCAGCTTAACTGATATTACATTTATCATGTGAAGACGTGTGAAGAAATTCAAACCAAACTAAATTCTCACTTTATATTGAGAATGTCACTAAAGCATTTTATTTTAAATGTTAATTATACATTAAAAGTAGCTTTAAACACAATTTCTTAGAAAGAAACACTGCAATATATTATTAATAACCAATCAAGTGTCTTGAAGTGGGGCGCGCGAACTCACCTCTCTCGTGCGCTGTGAAGCCTCTTCCACCGGAGCGCGCGCGATTCAGAGACGCGTTGCTCTGAGCATCCTGCACCGGACTGACCACATGAGAGTAGAGAATCTCCGTAGCGTCGTTCTTCAAAGTCAGACCACTCCTTATTAAAAAGCAAAATAAAAACATGAAATTGCACGATTCGGGTGCGTTTATATTCATGTTGATGTGAAATAACCCACAGCCTGTGGAGAGATGCTCCTTGAGTCTGAATGATTCTCACTCACTATCATGTCTTGGGTTATATATACAGTGTATATATACGCTCCCGCCTCCAGTTTTGGCAAGGGCTCAGGTGAGCGGAATGATAAAACAAACTCCTCTAAACCACACCCAGAGAAACACTGGACTCTGAGGTGCTCCAACATCTGGAGTTAAATGAATGAGCCCCTAATTCACTTAGATATGTTTTTGTGCTGATAAACTCTCAGCACTTTATATAAGCAAACTTTGTCCGTGATTTTTTTAAAAGGCATAATCTGCCCACAAAGTATTTATTGTGAAAATGACTTACGAAAAGTGTCAGAGAAAACATTATTTCTTCATTTAAGCAGCAGTTAATCAACAATCAATCTGTCTGGCAATCGATCGATCTGTTTATTGAAAATAAGGCGAAAATGACTGTGGCAAAGAAGACATATTTGACTGATTGATTGATTGATTTGATTTACTAATTGATTGATAAACACTAGCTATAACTGCTAAATTAAGTGTATATAACGCCTACTATATACGGATAAGTGAAACAGGAGGCATTATTCAATACTAAACTTTAAAACTGTGATCTATAATAAATATATAGTAGATAGATAGATAGATAGATAGATAAATATAGATAGATAGATAGATAGATAGATAGATCACATGACCTCACAGCGTTTATCACATGACATACTGTAGTGACAACGACAGTTATCGTCTTATTTTGTAGTAATACTAATAATAATAATTAAATATTTATTGCCCTTAAAATATCAAGTTAAGAAAGATATGTCCAGTACCTGAATATGCTAAATGTTCTACTATAACGTTACCGTGTAAAAATCGAATTAGTTGTAACACAATAAATGTAAACAATGCAAGCAGCAAACAAACCTGCCACACACTTTAGCTTCTCGTGGTGGAAGCTTAACAGTGTTTTAAAGGAAAAGTGTGCCCTCTCATGGACGAGAAAAAAGAAGACTAGCATCAAAAAGTTTGAAGACGTCAACCGAGACAGAACAGTGTTTTTCATTACGGTTCCCGTGACGTTGTCAGCGTGCGCGATCAAATTAATTCTGCGCAGTGATTGGCCATCAATCAAACAAGAGTGAAGCGTGTCTCCTAGCAACCGGCGAGTGTCGTCTTGTCGTGTTTAGACCAACAGGTTCTAGTTCAGACATGGAAATATACAAACAGGTAGACTGTACATATCTATTGCCTGCACTTTAATAGAAAGTTAATTTCCTCCGTTGTTCTCTTACATCACTTATCCCCCCCCCCCAGGAAAATGAAGACCCTTTGCCGAAGCGCGTGATTCAGCGTGACACAGATGTGACCCACCTTCATCTCGCCAGAAGGTGCTTAGAAGAAATATATAAATAAATGTAATATATACATAAAGTTTTTAGATAGTAAGATGTGGACCTGACACCTACATTTATTAAAAGTATTATATTTTATAATATGCATAAAGATAATAAATGTTTAATTTATGAACGTTTTTTTTATTTGGTTTTCCATCTGTTTTTAGAGGATTGACTTACACTCCTGATTTGTCAAGGTTCTCCATGCTGAGATGCGTGTGGCTTAACAATAACATGGTTAGACTGCCTGACTAAAAGTTGAATTTTACATTCTCTTATGTGTGATTACTAGTTTTTAAAGCTTAAAATTACGTTTAATACTAAAACGATGAAGCAGTTCATTAATATGAGTTAAAAACTACAAAGCTGCAATACACTTTCCATAAAAAAATTATTTTGAAGATTTAAAAGAGTGAATTTACAGATCCAAGAGGTTTCCAGAGCTTCATTTAACTGCTGCTTGACAGAACTTTATCTACAGAACAATGACATTCTCTCTATTTCAGGTCAGTTTGTGCTATAAAGATGTTTTATGTTTATTTTTGTATAGTTTCTAAGTTCTACCCTTTTTTCTGTCTGCACTCAGGGGCATTGAGACACCTGACATGTCTGCAAGTGCTGCTCCTATTCAATAATCAGATGACGTGTCTGGAGGAGACCGTGTCAGAGCTGAAGAACATGCAGGACCTCCACACTCTCTGTGAGAACCGGAGTCCTTCAACCATTGTATTCCCTAGTAAAGTAGACCATAGGTATTTAAAAATTAAAACAGCAGTTGAGATTTTTAAAGCTCATTTTTACACCATTTGTACGACAACCAAAAACAAATATACAGTATCAGTATTATAATGATTGAATATTCTTCAGTATCTGTATTGGCAGAAAGTTATATTAGATGCAAATGCATCTTCTGTTTCAGCTTTACATCTGAACCCCTTCACACAAGATCCTGAATATCGCCAATACGTGCTGCACCATTTGCCATCTGTGAGGTTTTTAGATAGAAAAGGTTGGCATCCATAATCATACAAACTTCCAATATTAGAATAATTCACCAAAAGTGATCAAAGATTTCGAAATGCTGTAAAAATGGATAAGACATACCACATTGGCTAATTATGTGATTGGATAAACACATTTTTGATCATTATCAATGTTGAAAAACTGTTTTGTTAAATGTTTGAGATAAGATTTAATTCAATATAAGAATGATTTCTAAAGAATCGTGTGACTGGAGACTGGAGTAATGATGCTGAAAATTCAGCTTTGCCATCACAGGATTCAATTATATTTTAAAATATATCAAAACAGAAAACAGCTATTTTAAATTGTAATAATATTTCAGAATATTACAGTTTTTACTGTGCGTTTAAGTAAATAAATGCAGTCTTGTTAGCGTAAGCGACATCATAAAAAATCCTAATTATTCCAAACTTTTAAGCGGTGAGGTTCTGTATAATTGGCAGAAGTGAAGCAGGAGGAAAGGAGACGGGCATTTAAGCTGTTCAGTGTAGAGCGGCAGAGGGTGCTTGATACTATCGCCTTTGGCAGACGAGCACAACCGCCTCCTACAGGAAGAAAAGTGACCAACTCCATCCCAAAGCCAGTAGGTGAGCTAAGGTTCTCTAGTCTCTAACAGAAAACTATTAACTACAATATCAAGTCACAGCATTTTAAGATTCATGAAATGTATCTAAAGGATTGTTTTATTTTTACAGGTCAGCATGGCTCAAGAAAGAGGTGTACAGAGTCTGTCAAAGTAGTATTTTTCTAATATTTTTCATGTTTAAACTACAACAAATGTTTTACAGGAGCTGTCTTTGTGCGTTTTCTCTAGCAGTCATTCTGATGATCGAGAAACTCCATCAGTGCCCAAATCCATCATACAGTTCTCCGTTATGAACTGGACCAGTACAAGCATGTCTCAGTGGAACCATCTAGACGGCTCGAGCAAATCTGCGTCTGGTAGACTCACTGTCAAACTTCAATGATTCCCAGACCTCTGCCTTCAATCTTGTTCGCACGATGGAACATTTGACAAGGACATGTGGTTTAAGTAAATGCTCATACGTTGTCATTTCAAACTCAATAAACATTGTCACAGCTTATGTGTTTTCTGAAATATTTGTACTGTGAGTGCTATCTAATATTTGACACATGTTCACCAAAGAACATGTGATCTATTAATTTGTAACTTGCGGACGGAAAATCTATTTATTTGATTTGTGAAACCATTTTACTGTATTCAATAACAGACAAATCCAAAAAATACCGGTTGCATTCAGATAAATGCTACAGATTTATGAAAACTCACGTAAGCTGCTGCCATCTATTAATTTGATCCTTTTCCATAAGAACAAACTAAATATTTTAAGGCGTAAGTATCAATGTCTTGCAGCAATATATTTTAATATCTGTTCTAAAGCAACACCTGCATCACACATAAGACTCTTAATACATGATTTTCACATTCATAAATACATATATTTTTCTAACATAATGTAAAAAGATTATTTAAAACAATCAAACAAAAACAAAAATCTACATTTTGTCACCTGTAGACCCTTCCCTCTGTGCATTTGTGTGGAAATGCTTTTGGTGGTTTTCCCCTAAGTTAAGTGCTTTCAGAAGAGCATCCGGTATGAGAATTATGAAGAAACCTTCAGAACCTCTGGGCGGCATCACAGATCTGCTCTCTTTTGTCTTGGATGAGTCTTCAATGAAGATGATGGTGATGGTTGCTGGGTTGAAATGGTTGATTCTTTGTGATTCAGTCTCTGTTACTGCTGACTGTCTCTGAGGTAACATCTTGGGTTTGGTTATCTGAGGAGCTGGTGGTCTCACTCTGACTGACAGAGAGCTCCTCCATAGTGCCGGTCGTCTCCTCCAATGCTTGATCAGCCTCCGCTATGGAAGAGAAAGAGAGAGCTTAAATCACGTCAGCTATTTTAATGACATTATTCAACTAAATTGTAGTTGATGTTGAAACAAGTGTGTGTGTTCTTGTTATATATATTAAAATATTTTCTTTCTAAATATGTATTTCAATTCTTTAGTTGAATGACCCCAATACGTGTAATCTCAAACCTCTTTTACTGCATACCGATTATCAGTTTTAGTGTGAAAACATACGTGAATCAAAAACATACAGCATGAACAGTGCAACTCGATTCTCAAAACAAATGATTTTTTAATGGTTTGCTTCTTTTTAGTGAATCAAAAACGTACAGAATGAACGGTATAGTCCAATTCCCGAAACACATGACTCTTTTTGTTTGGTTGTTTTTAGTGAATCAAAACCTTGCAGTGTGAAAAGTGTAGCTTGAATCTTGAAACAAATGGTTCTGCTTAGTGAATCAAAAACATAAAAGAATTACCAAAATGAATGACTCGTACTTTTTCATCTCATGACATTTAATTCAGATTGCAAGCTCACAATTTGTTTGAAGAATAATTTCTTCTTGTTGTGATGCTGTAGATTAAATAACATGAGTGCAGGAAATATGGGGCATTCCTAAAGAACATGTCAAGGCCAATGTGTTGCCATGGTACTATACCCAAAAAACATGATAATGTCATGATACTTCTCATTAATGTCATAGTAATGCATGCGTTTGAATACCTTTGGCTTGTTTCTGTAGTCGTGATGCAGACTCAGCTTCGTGTTTCTCTCTCTGCTCCTGTAGCATCTTACAGATCTTTTTATGGCTAAACCAGTGCAGCTTCTGACAGGCCTGGTCACAGTAGATCACCTGATGAAATGCACAGATTTGAAGAAAGCACCTCAGCAAACCAAGTAACAATTTTTCATATTACGGAATAAGAGCAGAAATCATAAGACAAAACCGGATATTTGATTTGATAGACTTTTTTAATCCCACACTGGGGAAATTCACTTGTTACTGCATACTCCACAAGACCAACCATGATAAAATAGCAACAACAAAAATACAGCCATACTACACAGTGTTATTATTGCAATTAAACAATCTAACTGCTGTTGGAAGGAAGGACCTGTGATAGGGCTCCTTCTTACACAGTGGATGTACCAGTCTTTTACTGAAGGAACTACTCAGGGACACCACAGAATCATGCAAAGGGTGAGAGATGTTATTGATAATGGACTTCAACTTCGACAGCATTCTCCTCTCCCCCACATCCTCGATGGTATCCAAAGGACATTCCAGAATAGAACTGGCCCATTTTACCAGTTTATCATCTTCCTGTCCCTTTCTGAACTTCCTGCTACCCAACAGACGACTGCATAAATACAAATCAAAGAGGCCACTACAGTATCATAAAAACAGTATCAAGAGTGGACTACACACTCCCAAAGATCTGTCTCCGCAGCAAATGAAGATGAGTTTGCACCTTCCTATACAGAGCCTCTGTATTGTTGGACCAGTCCAATCTATTATTAAGGTGCACACCCAAGTACTTAAGAGTTGTCACCCTCTCAATACCCAGAACTTGAATGGTCACCGATGTAGACTTTGATGCCTTCCTACGAAAGTCTATCAACATCTCCTTTGTCTTACTGCATTAATACAAAGATGGTTTAATGCACACTAGTTGACATAATCAGCAATGACCCCCGATATTCTATCATCATCTTCTGATATACATCCAACCACAGCAGTATCATCTGAAAACTTCTGCAGGTGACAGCTGATTGTATTGCATCTGAAGTCAGAGTATACAGTGTAAATAGAAACGGAGCAAGCACCATTCCCTGCGGGACCCCCTACTGTAGACCACCATATAAGACACACAGTTCTGTAACCTTGCATACTGTGGTCTATCCGTGAGATAATTGACGATCCATGCAACCAGATGACAATCAACTCCAGCAATGATGGCGGATTTTAAGATTCTAACAGATTAGATAGGTCAAATTGCAAGGGATCAAGTTCAGCCTAATCCACCATTCAATTGATCCTTTCCATGTTTCATAAGGTGAAGGCCAATACCGCTCTAACTAATTTTTGGAACTGGAAATCCAATCTTTTGATCAAGTTAAATACCAGAATTTGCCATTTTACACCTCTTCCACAATCTTGATCATAATACATCCGCCTGTAGATGATTGCTCTTGCAATCCTGTATTCTGTAGCCAGACTAAATCTGATTCTTTAGGGGGGGAGGGTTGCAGAATCAATCTGTTATCATTATGTCACCAGAAAATCGACGCTCCCCACCTTTTCTTTATATCTGACTTTTGCTTTCCTTATCTCCCATCTGGGTTGATTTTTAACCATTCTCAGCTCTTCTTTATTCCCTAATCTGAAAAGTCTCTTCTTTTCATTCAACAGGGTCTTGAGCTCAGACGTCACCCAGGGTTTATTACTGGGGAAACACCGAACCCTCTTCGTAGGCGCAGTGCCCTCCCCACAAAAAATTATGTAATCTGTAACACAATGAATCATACTATTGATATCCTCCACATGAGATCCACAAAGACCTTCCCATTCAGTGGTCTCAAAGACAACTCTCAGCGCCTCACTAATCAGAACATTTCCTCACATACATTGTGGTTGTGGGAAGTTTTTTTAACCACAGGAATGAATAAACAGGCCGCAAATAAACAAGATTATGGTCTGAGCGACCAAGTGGAGGAAGGGGTATAGAGACATACCCTGTGTTTACATACATAAGATCCAGTATATTTACCATTTTACAGATGGAGCATCTTTTCGCTGCTCCTTTCTCACCACAGGTTGTGCAGAAGTCTGCGTCCATGAAACCCATCTGTCCCGTGATGGCCTGCGTGAGCACTGACAGAGCAGTGGGGTCACTTCCCTGTTGGAACAGGACTGGTGAGGCTCCCATACACAGAACGTGGTTCAGTCTTTCTAGTTGAGGCTATGATTTTATTACACTTCCAGTATCTTCTACATGAGCAAATAGGTCACTGTAACTCATACTCACAATTTCCACTGGAGCGATACTCCGGACCAGCTGCTGCAGTAATGTGGCATCACAGTATGGAAATTTCCTAATGCACTCCCGAATGAACTTCTCCTGGAATACCAGGAAGCCATCGCTGTCTCGCCCTTTCAAAAGACTAAGAAAAGATTTTTGAGTTCGAGTAAATTTAGTTTTATTAGTGTTCATTTTGTTTATACACACATATACATTATTGTTCAAATCTTTAGCTTCATGAAGATTTTTTTAAACATTTTTGAAAGAAGACTCTTATGTTCACCAAGGCTGTGTTAATTTGATCAAAAATACAGTAAAAACTGTAGTTTTGTCAAATATATTACTACAGTTTAAAATAACGGTTTTCGATTTTAATATATAATTTTATCAGTTGAATTTTCAGCATCATTACTCTAGTTTTCAGTGTCACATGATCCTTCAGCACTTAGTCTAATGTGCTCATTTGCTATTCAAAAAATATTTCTTATTTTTGTTGAAAACAGTTGTGCTGCTTAATATTTTTGTGGAAAGTTTTAAAACAGCATTTATTAGAAAGTTTAAAAACAGATACAGAAATCTTTTATAACATAAATATCTTTATTGCCACTTTTAATCAATTTAATGCATCCTTACTGAATACTGAATACAAAAATCTTACTGACACCAAACGTTTTAACTGTTGCATATATGTAATATTTCACCTCTTGATTAGGCCATCAAGTTTGTCCTGTAGCTCTCTCAGGAAAGAGCCACATTTCTGCAGCACACAGCTGAGGTAGTGCATCTTCATGGCCAACACCTCATTCATATCCTGCTGTTTGATGCACTTCTCACAGATCAGCTCCAGAACCTGGAAAACAAGGAGTTATTAACTGTGGTAAAGTTGGGTGAGATTTCAGTTCAATTACTGTAATAAATCTCAACAATGTACACTTAGCATAATGCAGAACAAATGCAATTGACCTTCCGGCACTTCTCAAGTGCTTCCACATCCATCAGCAGAGTGTTTTCTTTCACCAACATCACTATCTGCAGCCAAACAAATCAAAAGAACATCCAGTCTTAACAGTTCAGGATGATGATTTGATGATTTTTTATATTATAGACGTCAGATTCAGAAAGACCATACTGCAGCATTTTAGCTTAAAAATATACCTTTTTAAGTTGTATTTATGAGCATTTCCAACTTTATTTTGATAGGACAGTAGAGATTGGGGACAGTAGAGACTGGGAGAGTGGAGTAAGGCTGTGCAATTAATCGAATGCGGCAATTTATGCACATCTAGACAGTAAAGCCGTTCCGTGATTGGCGGTAAATCTCCATCACCTGTTTTCAGTGGAGCGGCAATTAATACACAGAGACGTAGTTCATGACAAGCTAGCAATATTGCGTTCATAATCGAAGGCATTCCAACACGATATGTCCTAGCTAGTCAGTGAACTGCGCTCCATCTGAAAACAGGTGATGGAGATTTACCGCCAATCACAGAACCGGCTTTACTGTCTAGATGCGCATGATAATCGAATTTGATTAATTGCACAGCCTTAGAGTAGAGACTGGGAAAGGATCACGAGTCAGAACTCAAACTCGGGTCATCCGAGACACAGCTGCGCTATACATGCTGCCCATATATACATGTGGATATGGTTCAGACAAAAAAGTACCTTTAAAGGGTTGAGGTTGGTACTCATTATAATTTTGTGTAGCGGTCCAGCAAGTTTAGGAGGGAGTTTTGGTTCCTTTTCCAGCCCCTGTGGTTTTGTGTAGTAATCCAACCTCGCCCGGGAGAAGAAGTTATTGATGACCGTCACACAGTCATGCTGCCCTGAAAAAAAAAAATTTACTATTCAATTTTGGAAACAAAAAAAATACCTTACATCCTCTCAAAATCTGACATACTACTGTTCAAGTTTGGGGCCAGTAAAAAAAAAAGACATTTTTTTTTTTTTTTAGCCAGCAAGGATGCATTAAATTGATCTTAAGTGACAGTAAATTTATAATGTTACAAAAGATTTATATTTCAAATAAATACTGTTCTATTTATCTTTGTATTCATCATAGAATCCTAAACCATTTATTATGGTTTCCACAAAAATATTAAGCAGGACAAATGTTTTCAACATTGGAAGACTGGAGTAATGGCTGCTGAAAATTCAGCTTTATCATCGCAGGAATGAATTTTGTTCTAAAATATATTCAAATAGAAAACACAATATTACTGTTATACTGTATTTCTTGTTAAATAAGTGCAGCTTTGGTGAGTATAAGAGCCTTGTTTCAAAATAGTTACAAATTACCAACCCCATACATTTGAACTGACCGATAAAGCACACTGTTTTCCCCATAAGGTCATATCTGTCATACCTACAAAAGCAGCCATTTGTGCTGCCGTTCTGCCGACTGAGTTCACTGCATCCGTCTCGGCTCCAGCATCCAACATCATCCAGGTGATATCTGTCTTTCCTGTACAATAGAGTGGACATGATTTACTGTCTTTTCATATTACTAGCATAAAATACCGTCAAATTAACAGTACAAGCACCAAAAGAATTTAGCATCTGTGATCCAGACCTGAGAGTCCTGCAAACATGAGTGCGGTGTATCTATGTTCATGTTCGTTACAGTTGACATCTGCTCCATGCTGCAGCAGCAGTTTGCACATGTCTGCCTTGCCCTTGTATGCGGCGTGCATGAGAGGGGTCATGCCATACTGAAGAAGAAATGAAAAAAAGCATTATTCAGCAAAGCGTTTATCATATTTAAAATATTAGCGATGGGTACCTGATGGTGACCCTGACAACTCCCAAAAACACTCAAAGCATTAACCAGTGAAGATTACATTTTCAGCTAATTTTCTGTTCCTTTAAATCATCTTTCAGCATTTCAAGCAGCAAGTACACTCATATTTTATTGTGATGTTTTTATTATCTGTTTAGACTCTCAGTCTGACGGCACCCATTCACTGAAGTGGATCTGTGAATTGTGAGCATTTCTCCAAATCTGTTGAGAAGAAGAATCAAACACATCTATGTCTAGGATGGCCTGAGGGTGAGTAAATGTTCAGCAATCTTTCACTTTTGGGTGAACAATTCCTTAAATCGAGTGAAAGAAAAATTATTCTGAACTGTTTATTTGCTATCCAACATGTAACTGGTTCATAATTTTCTATTTGTTTAATTGGTTTCTTTTCAGATTCAACAGAAGGGCTCGTAATTTAAGAACATCAATGTAATTTCCAGGCAGCTGCTTAGAAAGCCCACAAGTGCCAGTGACATCTGATTTGGACAGGTCACTCTACCCAGCCTGTTTTTATACAGAAGCTAAGCATTGTCTAAAAAGAACAAAGAACTACCACTAGCAGGCCCAGTTTCACAGACAGGGCTTAGACTAAGCCAGGATTAGGCCATAGATCAATTATGACATTTAAGTCATTTTTATAAACATGCCTTAGAAAATAGCATTACTGGTGTACATCTAAAGACAAAACAAAGGCACTGATATATTTTAAGATCAGTCAGTGCAAGTTTCTTTCAGTTGAAACAGCTCAGATTTACATTTTAGTCTAGGACTAGGCTTAAGCCTTGTTTGTGAAACTGTGGGAATGAGTGAATAAATTAAACCACATTTAAACCTCTTTATTAAAATGCATAATGACACTTATTTTCCTTACCTCATCCAGACAGTTTACCCTGACATCTTTGGATCCAAGCAGTCTGGAGGCTTCTTGCACATTGCCTACAAATGTTCAACCACAGTTATCAGACACTGATCAACCTTCATGTAAAAATAACACATCAGGGTCTTTAATCCTAAACAATCATCATGGTATTTTGAGGAATTCAACCGCAAGCAACACAAAAATATTAATTCTTAAATACTTTTAAACGACCATTTTCTGGTACGTATATGTATTTATCATATAATTCCATATCTTTACCTGTCATATACAGTTTAGCTGAATACATATGCAGGTTTTTGCGAGCAACATATCAAGAATTCATTTAAAAAACAAACTGAGAATTGATTATGTATATTTATGCAACCATAGTGTGCAGATATTGTAAATTAAATCATACCTGATAATTTTCTAAACTGTTAAATGCGTTAATCTGCAGTTAGCCAGTTAGCATCATGCTATCATTACCTGCAGCAATAACTTGAAGTAGCTCCTTCTCCGTGTCGGTCAGGTCTCCTTTCTTTGGTGCAGACATTATTATATTCTAAGTGACGCTTTTTGGTTTTAATAAACAATATAAAAGTTTAATGTTGAAGGATAAGACAGCTCTGCTGCGCTGTGATTGATCCACACTACCTGCCGGCAAACGGACTGAACCAACTGCAACACAAGTCAGGGGCGTAATTACATTAAGCGTCGCTTTCCGTTGTGGTTTCAGGATTCTTTTAAAATATATATATGGCAATATGCAGCTATATTAAGTCTTAAAAATACTCCATTTGTAATTGTGCTAAGTATATATATGGCAATATGCAGCTATATTATAGTAACAATTGTTGTACATTTGTAATTGTGCTAAGTATGAGAGAGTGTGTAATATTTTTTTCAATTGTTGTACCCCATGAAGTCTAGAATTCTCATTCTGTATATCAATATTTGTTTTCATAATAAGAGACATTAATGTAAGTGTGTCTCATACATACGCATCTTACTAGCATTAGGGTTTCGATACATTTAAATTATATTAATTAAAGATAGAGGTGTAAAATAATCCCGCCTTTAAAGTGATTGAAAAGCATGCGCTGTTCATATGAGATGACAAGAAACAAAATATCATACCACACTTGACAAAAAATAGACCTATTTGTATATTTAAAACTATACAAGAATCGTTGATAAATCAAGAATTGGAAATCTGTCACAAAATTTTTCACACTATTTTTTTTTTTTTTACTTTTATGCCTTGAACAACACATACAGAACAATACAACAGACAATATAAAGCCAGGGAAATAAAGAAAAAATAAAATAAATACTATTAATTAAATATCTTAAAATAAATATACACTTAAAACATGCATGACCTTTACATTACTCAAATATTTTGAAGACAGAACACAAACTGACAGTTTTGATAGCCTTTATATTAGTGCTACTTTGAATAGTACAAACATAGCTTTCCAATTCTGTATAAAACACTGTGAAACAGGGTTTTCTGTTCAAAAATTTACACCGATGAATGTGAAACTTAACTAACTAAAACAAATAGATTAATGACAAAAGCTTTGTTATTCACATTATCTAAAATGATTCACACGTCTGGTCTTCCTCTGAACTTTCGTGACGTAATGCCGCTTTGACGGTTGGGTAGAAGTCTGCTGCGGAGCTCGCCCCAGTGCGGACCGAGGGTGCATAACGGCTGCGAAGGGGGCGCTCGCGAGCACCCTACTGAACGCTAAAATGAGGAATGGGACACCTTACGGTCTCGTGGACTTAACGGACACGCGCACGCGGCGGCCATTGTAAGACCGCAAGTTCACATGACGTGTTCCGTTTGGGACAGGGCCAATGAACAGGTTCTTTCAAACGACCCGTTCGAAAGAACCAATTCACCAAAATGAGTCGGACTTCTATCATGATTGTTTCACCTTGGGATAACAGTAGCCTAGTCTCAGCCTCAGACGCCACGCCCACGGACCCGTTGGCTAAGCCGTCAGTCTTAAGGTGGCTACGCGAGACTAGTAACGTTAGCTTGCGAATGAGGACTTTGCTTATTTGCATACAGATAAAGAACAGACCAATGGCGTTAAACGTTACCTGAGCAAGACGACTTGTCTCAGAGCGGAAAGTCCTACATAGAGGATATTTGAGTTTTGGTTTAAGTGTACGCTAGATATTTCATCATGGCTTGTGGAGGGTTTGTTTGTTCCAAAACTTCTCTTTGTATCTTGAACCTTATTTATGTGGTAAGTGTCTAACGGTTTACATCAATTTTGTATTTTAGACTTGTTTTTATTCACAATAACAATACGTTTTGTCTTTATTTAAAAGTTTTAACAGATTGTTTTACATATATTCCTATTATTCATTACCATAACAATGGAAATAACAATATGTAAGTTCACTAAATTGTGCTCTAAATTGGAAAAACTAATGAGAATGTCTTTTATGCTGATATTCATAATTGCCTTTTCTGAGCGTGTACACTCTTTAAAGTGTAACGTCCATCTTTTCTTGTTTTCAGATGGTCAGTCTTCTAATGATTGGTGTTGCAGCATGGGGCAAATGGTTCGGACTGGTCTCTAGTTTCAAGGTGATGGCTGCTGTCATTGCTGTTGGATTGTTTCTCTTCATCGTGGCCACTGTGGGATTGTGTGGAGCTGTGAAGCATCATCAAGTCCTCTTGTTCTTTGTATCCTTTCATTCAAGAAATTCTCTCCCTATTAATAATGTGTCTATATGAGGTTTGTCTCTGTTCAACACATCTGTCTTATTTGGGCCCTAAACTCGCATTTACCAGTTTTGCTGGCTTTTGTGTTTGAAAGGATTTCCTTTGTTATCAACAGCTTGTGAATTTGTCCAAAATGATGGCGAAACAACCTTAACTAGTCTTTAGTACATGTTCATTCTCTTCGTGGTATTCATTTTGCAGTTTTCAGTATCGTGTGCCTGCTTGGCGATTAATAAAGAACAGCAGGTAATTATAGTTTGCACGACTTTGACACGGTGATACTGGTTTCCTCATTCTTGGGTTTTGAAATTCTAATGTTTTGTTCTCCTTCAGAACCTTCTCCTGGAGATCGGATGGAATAAGTCTGAATCAATGCAGGAGGATTTGGAAAGATCACTGGATTGTTGTGACTTCCTTGAAGTTAACTACAATGAGAGCTGTGTCGCTGTAAGAACCATTATTCTGCCGTTCAATCCAAGATTAATGAATTATGAAGTAATTCTTCTGCTGCTTGAACTTGAACTTAATGTGAAAACTTGAACTTCTATGATAACTGACAGACTCTTTAACACTTGAGCAAATAGTCTGAGATGATCACCTGAGTATGAGATCATCTTGTTTATATGCAATTAACTATACAGTTTTATTGTGGTTGTAAAGATTATTTTCTGCTTTATTTCTGTCTTCTCTTTGTCATCAGACCTGTTTCAAGGATCAAACATGTACACCATGTTCAGTTATAATCCAGGCCTATGCTGACGACGCTTTACAGTTTGTTGGAGGAGTCGGTCTGTTTTTCAGTTTTACAGAGGTGAGCAAACACTGGACATCATTTGTTTCTGAAGCCAACAGGTCAAATTAAACATGGAAATATTTAATCTAGCCGTTAACAGTTCAGTCAGTGTATTTAAGGTTTGGTGCTTGTTTCTTAGTTTTCTGTCAAGTTGAGATGTTAAAAAATTCATTTTTATATTAACTTAGTTTTATTTCCTGTTTCAGATTCTGGGCGTCTGGTTAGCATATAGATACAGGAATCAGAAAGAGCACCGGCACAATCCTGGAGCTTTTATTTAAAGCACACACATATTCAAGACTTTCAGCTATACTGAATTTAGATCTTGAATGGACTTTTTTTTTATTTATGATGTGTAGTTTCTTTTGATAACACTCCAATTTCTTGATTATTTTGGGGGGAATAAAATAAACATTCTAAAATATTTATTTGTGGAACAGCCATTATGAGTTGCATCTTGGTGGAGTTCCCAAATATTTATTTTCACAGATTATGCAAGTGCTTGTACTTTGATCCCAATTGAACAACTCTTACAACGATAACGAGTTTCTAATTAATCTTGCAGTAAGATGAAAAATATTTTTTTGTATAATTTTTGATTATAAATCAAACTAGAAAACATTTATAAGGAACCAAAAAAAAATTTCCTGCTTCTTAAACAGGCCTACAGTCATTGCATTGAACTCAGTTGATCAGTAATGAGCTTGCACATTGAAACTTAAACTACACCTAACCCACTTCCACATCATCTGATCAGGATGTGACCAGGAACGTCTACATCATCTGTTTGCGTTCCACATATTAGCCAATGGTGCGGCTCAGCTGAAGGTTGTCCAGCCGGTTTACCACAGATGCACTTATTGAGATCTTCTTGTTCTGCCCTCTGCTGGTTGCAGTGAAAACACACTCACCTGCACGTGGATATGGATCACAATAAACTACCTGTCTGAGATTTTACATGGGATTAAATCTTTGCATTTTATTTCAATGGCAGATTGTGATTTTTGTATTTTCATTTGCGTATAGAGATTTGTGTAATACTGGTACAACATATGTTATCGATTCAGTTTTAGAATGTCGTTTAGGTCATTTTTAAGCATGTAAAAATACAAAGAATTTATTAAATGTAAAATAAACATGCAACAAAACCCGTTTTTTGTTCCAAATGTTGTAAATGTAAAATGGCACATACTGTTTTCAGCTATAAACCATATATTATGTACAGTAGTAAAAGGGATTTTGATTCATTGACTCAAATCATTTAAGTTCTACAAAAAGATTCAGTTGGTGACGCTTTCAGTACATCACTACACCAGTAGGTGCCGACTAGCCTTTTTTCACATAAAGTACAATGTAAATAAAAGTATAGTCTATTCAGACTTATTTTACTTTTAAAGAGTTGAGAAAATTAGAATTGACTCTTGGAATCGACTCTATGGATCAGAGTCATTATAACAGATCTAGATTTCAGTGAAATGAGCGACCATCTACGCAAAACGACAACAACCACAACACAGACTCAGCGTCCTCTAGCGATTGAATCGTGTTGTTTCATGTTCAAAACCACATAATATATTGTCCATTCTCTTAAAGGTATTCTAAAGAGATATTCTTCATCAAAGTTAAGACTCTGCCTCGCCCCCCTAAAACGGCTCATTCAAACACGCCCCCACATTTCTAGGTCACGATGTGGAAATATTTGCGTAAAGTCGCCCAAATGTTCACGCGAGGAAAGGCGGCGTGGTTTCAGTAACCACAGTAGTGTTGATGCAGCCATGTCAGGGACACACTGTGTTTCTATGTGAAAGCAAAAGCACTTTATTTGGCCTTCCGAAAGTAGATGCAATTAGGAATCATAGTTTAAGGTTATTTACAACACAACAGCAGAACCCAAATGTTCTAATTTTTGCTACGCATTTATGGACAACCATTTTGTGAACCTTGGAGATTACAAGGCTGGATGCATGAAAGCTATTTTAAAAAAATAAATAAAAAAAGGGTCAGTTCCGACTTTGCTATGACAATCTGGAGCTTCTGAATCAGGACTGTAAGTATGTTTTGTTATTAGTTCAAGTATTTGCTGTTGACTGTTCAAATGTGGAGTTTTACGCGTAACACACTGTGTGTGTGTGTGTGTGTATAATCTATATAATATATGGGTTTCACTTTCTGAAATTAGTGACAAAAAATATTGATCTTTTCCCGATATTCTAATCTTTTTAGATCTACCTGTACATACGAACATCATCACTGTCTGTTACGCGACTCTGTTCCCCTTTCAGGCTTGAACTGGTAAAACTAACTTGAAAGTTGAAGCTCTTGATTGTGGTAAGGGTCCGCCGCGTGCTTGTGGTGTTCGGCCAATCACAATGCACTGGGTCAGTTGGCCAATCAGAGCAGACTGCACTTGTTGGAACCTACAATACTGTACAGTATTTGAAAAATTAGTTTTTTGAACATTAAATCATGTCAACATATTCTGTTACACCAAATATTGATCTTTAAAATAGCATCATATGACCGCTTTAAACAACTGAAGTTTATCTTTGCCTAAACTGAAGCCAGATGAACCTGCTGTAAATACCTCAAGAGCATCGTTCATCAATGATAAAGCCTGACGTCTCAATAAAATCCCTGAGCATCTTTTCAAAACTATCCAAAGCCTCATTCGAATTGGAAAGAAAAATCAGGGCCCTGTCTTCATCGATGACTGACTTTATGGTTTCTCTTTGAACTTTAGGCCCCAAAAACATGTTCTCGCAGTTAATGGAGTTAATCAGAGGAAGAAGGCAGATGCTTACTAGTAAAGGAGTCAGTGGACATCCCACCCTCAGACCTTGTGATCTGTGATCTGCCATCAAAAACAGCTTCAACACGGATCTAAACTGGTCAGGTAGGTTCACAGACTTTAAGCTATTAAACAAATATGGCCATTTCAGTGCACCTGGATTTAGTTTTAATGAAATAGACAGCACTGGGATTCGATCAGTGATGCGGTCTAGAACAGAAACGTGTGGTTTGCTTTGACCTGGATTTAAAATATGTTCAATAACGCTCTTCAACCTCTCTGCCAGAATCAAAGCCAGAATTTTATAATCCACATTAAACATCGTAATCGGACTAAAGCGATATTGAATATCATAGCTGTAAGTATGATCGTTTTTGCCTTGGCTCAATGATTCAAAAACGGTTTGTTTAATTGGCTTGAGGTCAAAGATTTGGTTGAAAAATGCTTGTAAGAGGCCTATAATTTTACAAGCATAACGTTTATAGAAATGTACTGTTAGTCCATCTGCTGTTAGACTCTCAGACTGAGGCAAGGCCAGTATAGCATCCAGAATCTCTTTTCTCGAAACAGGTTCACTTAGAACGGTAATCAGGGTGGATTTTATGTCTTCGAATCTCTCAGTTTGGTGCAAATGATTCAAGAAGTTCAGAAGACTCTGGGATGAAGTATTTGGTGTATGAAGAACCTCAGTGGATGATTCTGAACCTGGACAACCTTAAAAAGAAATGGATGTCAAAAAAAATATTGAACAGTTTTATTTTCAAAAACAAGAGCAGGGAAAGAAAAGCTCTACCTTCTTGGTCCATCTCCTGAAGTTCAATCATGTCTGAATGTCTTGATGGTTTTGGGTGAGATCTTTGAAAAGCTATTGCCTCGCATACAAGTCTGACCTTCACTCCTGGCCACACGTATCCATCCCGTTTGGTATTTATTTGTGAAATTGTCTTTATTATGCTTGAAAGTTGTTCCATACACGCTTTATCTTCAAGGAGACAAGAATCAAACTGCCATTTTGGTCCATCTGTCTGAATCTGAATTGACAATGGGGCGTGATCAGAAACGTACTCTTCTTTATCCGAGTACATTGGTCTCTTGTGAATGTTACAGGCGGTTACACTTGTTAAATTATTCGTTTGCAAAAAGAAGTAGTCCAATCTCGACTGACCTTTCCCATCAAAATACGTAAAGCTTTTTGCTTCTGGATTAAGACACCGCCAGACATCCAGCAAGCTGAAGTTTTCCAAAAAACAATGGAGAGCATCGAAAGTCTTTCGGTGACTTCGGTTTCGTAAATTTGAGGTTTTGTCAAGGTCAGCGTCCATGACTGTGTTAAAATCCCCACCGACCACCAGATATGCAGAATGTGGGATGTAGGTTGAAATTTGTGTGAAATCTGTCAGCTTAATTTTTTCGTCATTTGAGTTATACACATTGATAAATACGAAATCATGCCCCCAAATTTGACATGAGATTATTATGAATCTTCCCTTTTCATCGCAATTGACATTGAAACCACCACATCCGAGGTTGTTTTTGAAAAGTATGGCCACCCCTCGTGAACTTCCTTTAAATACAGTGAATGCCGCCATGTAATCGCATTCTAAATCTTGAACTTTGATGCTCCCAGTTGAGTAGATTCTATCTGGACCTACATGAGTTTCTTGAAGAAAGACCACATCAGCCTTTAGAAGACTTAAATGATGAAGCACCTCAGACCTTTTGCGGTTAAAACCGTTGACATTCCACGAAAGAATCGTTAATATTCGCTGATCTTCATTACGGTCTGTCATCCTGATATAATCACTTTCAAAATGTTCAAGTTCAAACAAGGTTTTCGGAGTTTCACTTTCATAAATAAATGGGTTGGTGTACCTAAAACAAAGCAACAACAAAAAAAAATTTAATTGCAGAAGCGTTTTACAAAACCCGAATAACTGGATTATCAGGAAACAAACACATATAGGCCTAACACTTGCACAGAATCTGCTTGTTTCTTAAGTACCGCCCTGAACAAGCTATTCCACATAACCGATGTATACATATAATCTACAAGATAAAATAATAGCTAAATTAAAATAAACACTTTTTCAATACAATGATCAAGGTAAATATATTATTTGCACACTTGCATATATGCACGCACACCAGGAGGTTCAAAATTATATTAATAATATTACAAGTTAAATAATAGTTTTAACATTTTTTTACCTTTTGCCCCTGTAAATTACTTTTGCAATGCAAGCTTCTGTGAAAATTCTTAACACATTATAAAATTAAAATAAACTGCGATGTATAATTAAACTTGTAATTTTGAACACTGAATTAAAAACTAAAAATATTACCTTTAACAATTTAATACTTTTTGAAAATTTAATTAGATTACATTTAATTCAAATTAAAAATATGAAATGCTTACCACTTCAAACTAGCATCCTACACTTGTCTGAGATGTTTTACTTGGCGGTAACATAGACCAGCATTATATACTCGTATCCTTATCGTTCTCTCATAGTACACATGCAAATGACCATTACTACATCATCAATGACGTCACATTTTAACTCCCAGTCTACTTCAACGATATAATAGATTAATTCCTGTTCTCAAAGTAAATAATGGTTTCAAGGAGATGCGGAGTTCTTCCTCCTCCTTTACTTATTTATATCACAGATGTACACAGACGTAAAGAATGTAGGCAACCCAGATTTGCTAGTTTGTATTTTGGTTGTAATAAAAGGTAAAATGAGAATGAATTGTTCGCATTTACTTCAATTCACTGATGAGTATTTGCAAGTCAAAGTATGCAAAGAGTTTAATGCAAATGGCTTGTTACAATATGTCACGGCATTGCATTGGAGACAAAGACTGCCAAAATGCACCTACCTAAATTTCCTCCCTGACTTCAGGTCCCAGATGTCTTTCTCATAGTTCATGAAGTAAATCACAGGCTGAAGACATAAGTGATGGCTGCCCTTTAAGGCCACAGCCAAACTACCAGCAGCAGCAGAACCAATGATTTAAACCTGTCAGACACGTTCATTTACTTTATGCACAGCTGGATCTATAGGAACAATCAGCAGTGGGAGTGACCAGCTATCAGCGTCTGATATAAAACACACAGGATGAACATATGACAAGCAGGAGAGGCATGTTGTGTCTACTCGTTCAGAAAATATAAAGGGTCTTCTGTCATAAAGATATGTCCCTTTTTCAGGATACTGCATGTGAAAGATAATTTAGTAAAATACATATAATCTTTACAGATCTTTAAGGGAAATGGTTTTGTTGATTGTTACTCCCCGTCTGGGGAAAAAGGGTGCAACATGAAAGGACTTTCATAGACAACAGATTGCAAACATAATTTGAGTTCAGGGCTGACTAGGCAAAAATAAACAAAATGGTCTAGTTTTTAACCCTCGGTCTTACTCTATTAAAAGAAAAGAAAAGAAGAAATTGGTCAAATACACCCAACACAGCTCCTCAGAACGAGCGGAACAGTCTCTTAACACATACATACTCTGCACTACAATAATCAAACTTTCTCCAGTGGAGGTGATGACATGCTTTTTAAAATACTGTGCACCAATCAGGAGCAAATCAGATGACACTCACCAGACAACATAAATATAGACCATCAGAGTCAGAGAAACAAGTTTGCAACCATCTTTAGAATTTTGACTTTGAACTTCCGTTTTTGCGCTAGCTCTATAATTGCTAAAGCATCACTGTTATTAGCTGGTGAAGTGGATTTACTTATTGTAGAGTTAAAAACATTTGTATGATCTCATCTTCACCATGGGGAAATACAAAAGGAAGACAGAAGACAATGAGCACAGTGGTGAAAAGGGGCGGAGCTGCATAAGGCCTATAACGAAACACAAACCATAAGGTCATAACAACGATAACCATGTCAAGCAGAAGAGGTGTTGTTGTGTCTACTCTCTCAGAAAACAAAGATATATAGACGGTTTCAACGGCAACAACTAAGCAAATGTTACTGCGTATGCGCCCTTTTATGGCCCTAACTTAACTTCCAGTAGACTTCCAAATAGAATCAATAAAGCAAAGTCCCTCGAGTAGATTATTTTTGATAACAAGCAAAATATGATTGCTGCGTAAATCAGACGGACTTATTGAAACATGCAAATGTATTCTCTGCCAGCAGGAGGTGCTTTAAAGGGATCCCTGGGTATTAAGACTTGTATGGCTTAATATAACGTAAATTATGTCTCTTACTGAAATATGTTGTAGAAAACCTATTAAAGATTTGTTATTTTAAAAAAAATCACATCGTTTGATACATATTTTAGACTATGGGGGGGCGCCATTATTCTGATGACGTAAAATGGCTGCACTCGGTGAGCTACTAGCGCTACCTGTTGCCAGAGCCGATCCTCCCTATACGCAGAATACGCAAGCTGCGTAGGGCCCCCGAAACACCAGGGGGCCCCCTTAATCCAAAATATGTTTTAATTTTGGGTTCGTTTTGGAGTTTGGCCAGAGGTTATGAAAACATGAATGCTCGAATGATCATTTCAAGATGATTCAAGACGAAGTGAAACCCAGACAACTGCATTGCATCCATTCGTGCATCTCAACCACACATGCCCCCCCCCCCCCCCCCGTTCTGCGTAGGGCCCCCAGAAGTCTAGGATCGGCTCTGCCTGTTGCCATTACATAAGAGGATCCACTGGTGAGCAAATCTGTTTTGATGAAGAAACAAACTCATCTACATTTTCAGCAAATTTTTGCAGAACTATTCCTTTAAGTATCCCTAAACACTCCACAGGGGTGGAGATTCACACTTTCATAAAACATTATAAAAATTGCTTTGTTTTGGTATACTTTATTCTATGACAATGAAGTTAACATTTGAATGACTTAATTTCTACAACTGAATTAACCTTAAACAAAATTAACTGATTTGACTCACAAAAAAATAAAATAAATAACGCATATATGCACTAAACCGGTGCAAAATTGTTTAATCTCAGGCATTTTACATTCATGTTCCAAATGACATAGTTCTTATCATTTTTTTGCAATGTATCAAAAGCCATAGCAGAGTAATGGAAGTGAAAGGCAAGGCAAAATGTTATATAATCAATAAAGCTTTAAACAACAGCATCATTATCAGTTATTAATGATCAGTTCTCTCCTGTTCTCATCACATCATTCCTCAGAATTCAGTTACGACACTGTTATTCATCAGACTGAATCATAAAAACACAACAGTTCTGATCCAGCATGCTGGTAGGTGGCTTAAAGACAGGCTCTTAACACACGTGTCTGTATTGACCAGGACAAGACTCTGTCAGATGGTCAGTGTGTAGATCGCACCCAGCACCTCCAGCCACACATGATCAACACATCTGCTGCTGATTAGAATCAGCAAGCAGATAATCAGTCAATTAAAAGGTATCGACAGAAAAGTGGGGTGTGAAGTCATCTGACAACACATAACTGTGCAAATAAAACACACATGCCCCACAAAAGGAACAGGGCTGAGGTGAACACGTAAGCTGGCAAGCTCATACAACAGTTATGAGTCTGGAGAAAATACTTGATGTGTGTTAGGAAACCGTCTGGAATTGTAATCTGGGTCCTCCGTTACTCGTTTCTTGATGTCGTTTTTCAGCTAAAAAAAAACAAACAAATAAATATATATAAATAATATATATTATGATATGTAATAAATTCAATATATAAACAGGGTTCCCACTCTAAGTCAAATGTAAAATTCCCTCACTTTTACTGACTAAAATGCTGAATTTCCATGAACTATTATGAACGGCAAAACAGACCAATGTCGTGCGGAGCACTGGTTGTTTCGTTTTTTATCGTTATATGCTCTTTGATATTTTTTAGACTTTGTTTTTAAACTCGGTCTTTGAAGAGGTCATTTTGTAGCCAAAGCTCAAAAAAAAAAAATTTTCTGGCATATTTGCCTCAGTTAACCGGTACAGCCTGCTGACTGCATTTGAGTTCATGATTGCCAGTTGACGAGCGGGAAGGAAATAAATGGAGCTGAAAAATAGCCCAGGGCTCAACGCTAAGGATTTTTTCAGTGGTTAAAATTATTACTTGCCTGTTAATATTTTCACTAGCCTTGCCACAAAAAATAAATAAATAGTTATATAGTTAAATAAAATAGTTTGATTTATCAATTTAGATTTTTGTATTCTAATAAATAAACTTGACACCAATATTTTAGATAGCAATAAAATTCTCGATTTCAATGTTAATATAACAGCAAAATAAAAATAAAAGAAAACCCACTAGCCTAACTAATATAAAGTTCAAACATTATTAAAGATAAGTGACAGCCAGTGAATAAGAACAAATAAACAAATTGTAAGTAATAGCAAAATTAAATATATAGCATAAAGATAGAAATGTAATTTTGCTTAAGGTTTTATGTTTGTAGGTGTTCAGGTACAGAAATTGAATAATTACTTATAAAATAACATTTGCATATTCTTCACTCTGCGTTGCACCTTGATTTTTCATTGCCATTTAAAATTAGTGACAAGGTAACCACTGCATTTTAATCATGAATCACTCCCCCCGAAAAAAAATATGTGCAAAGCTTGATTTATTTTAGACTGCAGCAAAAACAGATTGGTGTAATTTCAGCTTTGTGAAATAATGCTATGTGAAACGGAAACAGCAGCCGGGCTGAATGAGACGCAATTTCACTCTCTGACAGCAGATGGCGCTTATGGAACCGTGATACAGCGTTTCCTTGGTTGCCGCTGTAAACACAGCAGCGCTGCATTAACACTTATTTAAATGCATTATACCGAGGCAAGATTAAACGAAAACGCCATGTAATCTTTTCTGAAAACAACCAGTTCCCCTCAGAAACACATTCATATAATATTCAATATTTAGGATTCCTATATTTCGTGCATCATGAATCTTTTTCTGCCTGTTATGGTATTTTCTCCTCTTAGCATCCGTCTTCAGCATCTCTGGCCTCTGTTAACGGCCGTTTACAGACTAATTATAATAATAACGTAATATTTCCACACAAATGGCATTTGGGATGATTGCAGTGCAGTTTGTGTGCATGGAACAGAAGATGCTCTAAAATAAAATAAAAAATGGCCGGTCGAACGGGTGCATGTACTCCACTGTAAAAATTAAATATAGATTAATCATTGTTAAAGCTACAAAGTTACTTGCCAAGACGTGTTTTTATACTTTGCCCATTCAGGTGCAAGAAAGACGCTGAGAGAAACTCAATTCAGAGCTCGTGCATGTCAGAGTCTGCCCGTCTGTGCACGCTGTTTACACAGAACAAAGCGTGCGAGTAGCCTACTGAATGGATTTGACGAACAAAAATCCCTGATATTCCATGACTTGGACAAAAAAAATTATATAATTCCCTGACTTTCAATGTCTGGAATACACCTTTTAAAATTCCATGATATTCCAGAATTGCCATGACCCGTGGGAACCCTGTATAAAATAATGGTGGCTTGTATGCTTGTGGAAATGCCCCATGTTTTGTGTGAATAAAAAAATTATGGGTAACTAATACTGAAAAATGTATATATTAAGAACATCAAAAAGGTTATTATAGTTAACTAAAACTGAAACACTTTATTTCAGCTAGTTGCTCATTTTAATTTGACATTAACGTTACATTTTAATTCAAACTTGTACTAAAATTGTCAAAGTAAAAATTGAAATAAAACTTAAAAGGGTGTATAAACATTCTACATCCAGTTTGCTGCCTCGATTCAAAACAATGTTTCACAATCCTGACATGCATAGTGAACAAATATCTAGTTATAGGAACTTGAGCATGTATGTTTGCATATGTCTATTTCAAGACATAATATGAAAATATATTTTCCCACAAGGTACCTGTTCACTGTATGCTTCTTGAAGTTCTGTTTTTTCTAAATCTCCTTGTAGGGCGTTGGGAGCTGAGATGGGTGTTACACCGGCTGACTTGGCAGCTTGACTCACAGCCTCAGAGAGTGACAGTTTCGGGCCGTCACTCTTTACCATCTAGGAGACACACAGTAAGAAAAATGTTTATTGTGACACTTCCAGAGAGGCAAACCAGTCTGAATGAATACAAAGACATCAGCAAATATGTACATTATCTCAATGTTAACATGTAGCTGCACGAATCTAAACATTTACCTTCCTGCGCTTTGCTGGCATCCCAAGCAGATATGCATCAGAGAAAGGAGGCTGGGCCTTTATCTTCCTCTGACTAATCTGATCTTGTCTGATAATAGGAACCCACTCCTGCAAACAACACGGCACATCAAATGGACACTCAGAATAACAGTCATATTTTCCCCCGAAAAAAATTTGACTTTAATGCAAGGTACTAAATCTGTAGAAATAGCATGTTTTGCTGGACACATTGTTTTTGAAGTGGACGACAGAAAATCAACTCACAGGAGGCAATGCGGCTGCCCAGGCTTCAGCATCTCTTCCGGTTTCCTCCCCTCCAACAGCTCCCTCTCCTTCCCTAGCTGGACCTCCCACTGCTCCTGCTTCCTGGGAGGAGGCCAGAGCTTCTTCTGCTGTAGTAGCTGGTGTTGGAGAGAGGCTTTCCCCCATCTGAACCATGTATGGGAGATGTTATTATATGAGACCATACAGTACATGAGAACAGTCTGTTATACTTATGTATATGTCCGGTCTGCAAAGCAATTGCATTTCATTGTAAATCACCAACAAACCTTTTTATGTTTATTTACCTCAACGTTCTGAGGCTCAGAATGCTGTATGGGCCGCTCTACTGATTCTTCACTCTGAGAAAACACATGCATTTAAAGTCAATGCAAAATGTCATGTGAGATCCATGGTGTAATATTTCTTGAGTGAAATAATTATTAAATTTAAAAAATAAAAAAAATAAAAGTATGCGAGCACCTGATTTTTACTCTTATTACAGCCATATACTTATAGCCATATAATTATGAGCCTGCTATGTGGCCAAGAGAGCAGGGGTAGGCCAGGATTATTCTATAATAATAAATAAAAGGGTCATATGACGCGATTTCATTTTTTTCCTACTCTTTGGAGTGTTACAAGCTGTGTGTGCATAGATAAGATCCATAAAATCGCAAAGATTAAAAGTCTCAATCCCAAAGAGATATTCTTTCTAAAAAGTTAAGACTAAACCACGCCTTCCTAAAACGCCTCGTGTTCAAACACGCCCCTACAAATCTACGTCACTGTGTTGGAAGATTTGCATAACTCTAAGGTATATGCAAAGAAAGGCGGCAAAACTTTTATTCTCGCTGTAGTATTGTCGTCGCCACTGCAATGTCGTGGAGATGCTGTGTTTCCAAATATGGGTAAGTGGCGTAAAGTTTCGGTCACACACTTGAGGAATTCGGCCAATCACAACGCACTGGATTTTTTTTACCTTAAACCGCGTAAACATTGCATTACACCAAATAATGTTCTTTTTAGCATCGTCATAGCATCTGTGCCATTGATCCTGGTGACCACAAACTTAACAACGAATTAACTTTACTAAGAGGTCTTTGTGTCTGCGCAAAGAGAGAGAATCACTATTCATTCCTTTCACAATAATAAAAAAACAAAAAACATGATTCTCTCATAAAAGGCTTGTGTATGGCTGTGGTCCGTCATACAAGTATGAATAAACATTCCCAATTTCCTCAGCATCCGAACTGCCATTACGATCCATTGTTTTCCTATTATTTAAATTGACTGCGCTCCTTCCCGTTACGTCACTTTCGGTTTGGTGTTTTTTAGATGCACAAGTAAAATTCTCACAAACGCATCAGTTCGCTTCAGAAGACCTTTATTAACCCCCCGGAGCCGTGTGGAGTACGTTATATGATTCAAAATCTCAAAATCCATTCTCTGCTATTACAAAGCACGGAACAGCCAGGACATTTTTAATAACTCCAATTGTTTTCGTCTGAAAGAAGCAAGTGGAGAGTAAATAATGGGGCAATTTACATTTTTGGGTCAACTATCCCTTTAACGACTAATTAGAATTAGCAGGCCACATTCGAACTAAACGAAACTCACAGTATGTTAACTAATACCATCTTGACTATGCAAACATCCAGCACTACACACTAACCAACCATCATAAAACTGGTGGAATCTGAAAAAATATATATTTCTGTTGAACGTGTGAAATCAAACCTGTGTGTGGATGACATATTGAGTGATCTGTTCCTCTGTGATGGGGATGTGCTCCAGTATCACTTGCAGCCTCATGGTCATCATACTGGTTAACCAGTTCACCAGGCTTGGGTTGACCTCAGCTGACATGGTCCTCTAATAGAGAGGTGATATGTAAATTCATGTTAGGGATCCATCGAGTGTACTTGAACATGCATATACTTTCCTCACAGAAAAGAGGAGTAAATATGTACATTCAATTAAACATTTTAATAACTATTTTAATATCCCCTAGCATTTTCATGTTTTCCATGACCACGGAATCCTGTTTTGATGCGTCTAACCCCCAACACCTTTATCATTAATTGCCAAGTTTCCTTCATCAACCCCAACCCCCACCAACATGGAAATGTCTCCTCCGCAATTGTATTTACAGTGAGCAGGTGTAGGATGAACAATAAAAGAATAACCAAGACGAAAGGGGTTGTAGGAGTCAGACGGCAGTTGTTTTGGGTACTAACGATGCGGTGGTTGATGACGGCAGTAAGGGCACTTTGGTCTCCGTTCAGACAGTAGAGGTTGAGGGCAAGACACTCAAAGAGTGCACGGTTACACAGCTGCAGGAGCTGAGGTCCAAACGTTTGATCTGAAGAAAAAAAAAACACATTTAATGTGGTTCAAACAATGGATCTGAATTAACAAAACATATTTAATGTGTTTCATATGTTTTTGTCGAAATTTAGTTTCAGCATTCCTACAGAGCCCTTGGACATGATAAAAGAATGAAACTGTAAGCTAATAATAAGCTAATATTTGGTGACTGCATGTTGTTTATCAATCTAAATAGAGACTGATCCTCATGACACTTCTTGTCTAGACATACCGGTGCAACGCAGAATGTGGGTGGCGATGCCTACAAGTTGTTGTCTGAGAAAAGCCCGGTTCGTCTGGGTGATATCCACCCCATCACGGACTGCGACGGTTGACTAGATGGGATGGACAGGAAGCATACACCTCAAATTTGCATCAGTTCCATTGAATGTTAATCTTGTTTAAATTTTCTTTAAGCTAAGCAACATCATCTTTGGCCTGCTTTGACTTTATATCATATACTGTGTTCGCAGTAATTCACTAACAACGGAAGTCTAGGCACAACACATTCCTGAGAGTTCAGCTTGTATTTTCTTAAAATGCTTTATACATTAATTACTCTATACAAATGTGTTATTCAAGTTATTCAACATAACCCTGAAAATGGTTACTATAACTGCCATTTATTTTAAAATATTAAAAATGTAATTTATTCCTGTGATGTCAAAGCTGAAATTTCGGCAGCCATTACTCCAGTCTTCAGTGTCACATGATCCTGCAGAAATCATTCTAATATGCTGATTTGGTGATCAAGAGGCATTTTGTATTATTACCAAATGCTGAAAACAATGTTTTGTGGAAATACAAATGTTTTGTAACATTATAAAAGCCTTTACCGTTATTTTTGATCAATTTAATGCAACCTTGTTGAATTAATTAATTTCTAAAAAATAAATGTAGCTCGTCTATAGTAGACGTCCACTTTACATTTACAGTACTTTTTACAATCTGAGAGATCAGTGGAATTTATTTTGTGTAGTAATAATTGCCAGTGTCACAGAGCTTTTCATAGTTTTCAAAAAGTCAAGAAAGAATCCAGGGATTCTTACAAAACTTTCTGTGATGTACTCCTCAAGTTCAGCAATTAAGTCATCAGCAGCTGCCTATAAAAACAGAAAGAAAAAATAAGACATGGAAAGAGAAACCGAAAATAGGAAAAATTTAAGAATCAGACCAGGGAAAACAAAAGTGTACAAGAGAGGACAAATATGCAGAATCAAACAACTGCACATACACATTAGAAACGTAAGTGTACAGTAAGAAATGGGATACAAGAGTGTTTACAAATAGTTTCAAATAATTATCCGTGTACATTCCTTGACTGCTGTCAGTGATAACATCTTGTATGTCGCATTCAATTACGTAAATATCCCTTTTTGCACTTCATCTGTATTCATCTTACATTCATCTGTTTTTATGTGTAAGTAGTATTATCCTGTCAGGGTTGGTAACTTGTAAAAACAGACAAGGTAATGGCAAATCACTTTCAAAGCAAACAAACTAGTTACTTCCCGTTTTGAATTTCAATTTAGTCAAAGCAAAACCATGGGATATTCAGGATATTTAGGGCACTCCAACGCAGCTTTAATGTTTTTTGGAGGTCATTGTAAATATTTTAGACTGCTGTCACTCAACATTTTAGATGTTTCCCTTATGTACCGAACCCATTACAGGTTTTGGAGTCTCTATTAATAACCTGTTGAGTCTAATCAGGTGTAATTGATTAGAAAGGCATACAAGACGGACAGTTTTTGGGGGTGTTCCAGGACCAGCATTGGGAATCAGGTCACTTGACACTGCTAAAGAACAACTTACAGTGATGTTGGCCTCTGTGGGCTCGCGGCCTTGCAGGAAATGCTCAGTGAAGAACTGAGCAAGATGGGGCTGGATACGACCAAGTGGCTGATGCTGCCCGTGGAGCAACAACACCATGTCCACCATGGAGAAGTTCTGACAGACCAAAGCCAGCAGATCACCGAAGAAACCTTAACACAAACACAGGTTCTTTAGTTTTACTCATTCTGCTTGGATAAAAAAAGAAACAAACTAAAAGGAAATGCATTAACCCCAAAGAGCTCACCCATAGCGTCTCCAGTACCAGGGGTGAAGATGTTACTAGTCTGGGAGAGCCTCTGGATGAACTGTGCGATGCTCTCAGTTTCGTTTTGAGGGGTACCCAGAGAGCCCATCATGGTGGACAAGACGCCCTGGACTATCCCAGTGAAGAGCTCAGGGTTCAGACCTTCACCGGCTGTGGCGCCCCCAGGAGCAGTGGCTGCATTTGGTGGGGCCGTGGGAGCGGTAGGGGTCGAGGTGGGAGACTGTCCTGCAGGAGGCTGAGAGAAAAGTGTTTGGGAAGCCTGATGACAGAGATGCATAAAACTGTCTTATAAACACTAGCATGCATTACAAAAACCAGTGAGAAAAAAAAGCAGAAATCTAGTGTTCTGGCAAGTGAACAGGAACTGTCGAGATCCAAAATGGGGAAAAAGCCTCAGGAAAATGGTTGCTCAAGGTAAATGGTTTCATATAAGTTAGTCACGGCATCTATGGTATCACTGTTTGAAAACGATGAGTATTGTAATAATAAAATCTGTAAAACAGTCTATATGGCCAAAAGAGACTATTCACCTGCATGAAGTCTGCGACCCCCTGGATGAAGGTAGGGACCCCAGGCATGGTGACTGTTATAGAAGGGCCCTGGCCACCTCCGGCAACAGCTCCTCCCAGTAGAGAACCCAGCAGCTGCTCCAGGTTTCCCCCTAATGGATTCTCCTGAGGAGGTGGCGGTGCAGATCCAGGTTGAGGAGTGCTGGTATTGGCACTGTTAGACTGTGTGGACCCAGAGCCACTTGTGGTGGTTGAGGTAGTGGATGGAGTGCTTGTGGAAGAGGACGTGGAGAAGGTGAATGTTTGTGAAGAGGATGTGGTGGTTTGGCTGGCTGTGCATACAGAGAACAGTAAAATATATTATACCATGCCCTAACCAGAGGTACATCAGTATTACATAAAAATGTTTCAGTCTTAAGAGAATATCAGATACATCAAGAGGACTATGATCTCGTTTGAGCTGATCAACATGTTAGTTATCAAATAAAATACTCAGAACTCATGTTATCAATTTTAAACAAAGCAGTGTATGTATTATTATAAATTAAAGTTTTTTTATGCAACTGTACCCATCTGCCCTGCAGCCCCTGACAGAAGCTGGCCGACCAGTCCACCAATCATCTGATTCAGAGCAGCAGGAGGGAAGTGTCCAGCCTGAAAGGAAACACACACAGCCGTATAAAACCAACACACACAATGAACAAGTCTGAGCAAGGACTTCTATAAAACTTGAAAATGCATGACTTGCATGCTTATGAATGCATACTTATGAATTTAGCAAACTGCAACTTCCAGAGCAGCACATTGCAAGTTTACGGGAACTTATTACAAACGTTATGTTTCAATATAACATTTTAATGTTTACAACCTATACTATAATTTATATATATATATATAATATAATTAGATGTGATAGACACTTATTTATATGACAGAAACTACTACAACAGTTTGCTATGGCAGAATACAATAGCGGAATCTTTTAGCGGAAATATGTGACCCGTGCTGTGCTGGCAAAATGAGTCGGAATGCGCACCGGCTAATTTTGAGCGAATTTCAGGTTCACAAAAATGTGTTCATTAAGCCCTCATCTAGCAATCCCAATGCTCCGAATAGTAATAAAACATCTAAATGTATCTTTATTTGCACGTTTTCTCATCTGATTAACACCTCAATATTCCGGAAATATCATGGGAATTTCATTCACCTGTCCCTGTTGTTGGCCCATCATCGGTGGCACAGCTGCTCTAAGGTTAATAGTGGGCCCCCTTGTGGTAAAAGTGGGGTTGGCCATCCTGTGAGTAAAGGAGGGTCTGGTGAAAACCACTCTGGCCTGAGGTGGGTAGGGGGGCACGGGGGCTGGAGTGGAGCCAGATCCAACATTTGCTGCAGGTGGTGTGGTCTGTTGCCCCTGCTGGCCAGTAGAGGCACCGTTTGCCATGGCCATGGCTTGCTGAGTGACTTGATGCACAATGGCTTGCATGAATTCTGGAGGTAGACCTGGAATATGAACAGTAGGGGAGGCACCTGCAACATGCAAACATGTGCATTACATATGGTGCAGATCACACAAAATCTAATCATGTTATCATCATGTTTATAAATAATCGTTTTCTATTTAAAGACAATTTAAAAACTAACCAGGTTGTCCAGTGCCAGCAGCATTCTGTTGTCCATTTGCCTGTGCAGCATTGCCAGAATCTGAAACATTAAACAATTCAAGTAGGGAAAAAAATGGTTACACCACTTACACACGCATACAAAAGACACCCACCATCAATGTTCATCTGCATCATCACTACAGGCTCCATGGTTTGATGACTGATCCGGATGACTCTGGGCCCTGGCTGTGCACTCTGCTGATTGGCTGGACCAGGCTGACCGGCAGGCGTTGGTCCCTGGCCTTGCTGATCTGATTGGCCAGTAGACTGAGGTTGACCATCAGATGCTGGTCTGCCATTGGCTGACATAGTCACAGTAGTTCCAAGATTCAACTGCAGAATGTTACAATTTAATTAACATGTTTTAATTAGGCCTACTTCAACAAATTACCATTACAGACCCTGCGTATCAGTATTTCCAGCTACTCTGGAAAATGTACTTCTACCAAAAACACCTCAGTACTCATCTATAAAGTGCTCTACAAAACTTTCACTTTCAGGGTTATGCAGTACATGTTTCCCGCTGCACGAGTCTCACAGACCACATCCTTACCTGCACTGGTAGGTGATGCACGCCCGGTGGAGTCAGCACAGAGGAGGTGTAGTGAGACATGGGGCGGATAACATGCAGGTGTCGGGGAGGATTGCTCAGGAGGTTACACCGTAAGTCGCTCAGGGCGACAAGGGCGTTTCCCAAGAGACGGAGGGCCTCCCCCACGAGGTTGAGAATGCGTTGGTCTTCATCCCTCTCTTGGGTCTGTTGTTCAAAAAGAAAAACTGATATAAATATTTAACCTATTTACTGAAATGATGCACAAACACCAAATAATCAACCTACTGTCATATTTCTGAACAGAAGTATTAATTCTAAGCCATAGGATCTAAGCTGTTAATGCAGTACCGTGTGAAACAACAAATCACTAAATATTGATATATGATTGCATTGCTAATAAAAATGTTACATCTCATTTTTCATTACCTACTGAAAATGTGAAAAGACATTTTTATATTATGCTGGCTGAATGACTTATGGCCTCACTTTCTTAATTAATTTGCATTCACATCAAGGTAATTACGGCACCTGAGTTCTACATAGAGGAAACCATTTATGATGAGTGGGCTTCTTACATTGTTGTTGTAGTCTGCAATTGTGGCCGCCTCTAAAATGAGGTGAGCTCTCTGAATGAAGGGCTGGAGTCTTTCCTCCACTCTCCTCAGCTCTGTTAACATCTCCACCATCTCAGCTGGGCTTGGGTGGCTGATGGAAAGGCAGCAACAGGATCATCATAAATCAGTGTTTCAATATGCAATTTGTGTTAAACATTGAATATCAGGGCATCACTTTAATACACTTATGATAGCAGAGGAAAGCAAAGGCTTACACAAACTGCTACTCTGTTTATAGATTACTGTGCAAGAGTAAGTGAAGTAGAGTATGGTTAAGTATATAGTGAATAAATCAAACAAAGACTATGCTTAGTCAACAAAACAAGACAGCTTACACTAAACATAACCTTTAGTTTGACACTTCAAAAGCAAGTCACTAGTGGTAAGAATGGTGGTTTGTCTGACTTTTAAAACTGAGTAGGATACAGGAGTAGTGGGAGCTTCGCTTCTCAGTGGCTAAGCAGACACATCCTATTATAGCTAAACTCCCACTGATGGTTTGCATCTGCGCTGATTAACTGCACATGAAACCAAGAAAATGTGACTCATCATCTGTGTGGAGTGTTATTGTATGTATTGTATTATATCAATAACAACAAAATTGAAGATCCTGCGCTCTTTTCAATCCAGTCATAAATTCTAATTCCAAGTCATAAATTATTCCAAAAAGAGTAAAAACCTCAATACTTATAATTCATTTGCTGTATATTTGAAAAAAGGGATTACATGCCGAGATGCAAGCAATATACTTTTATTTGTTACAAAGTGCAAAAAAAGTGCAAACTAAAGTGCTCAATGCATTTAAAATCGACAACAAATGTTTTAGTCACACAGGACCTTCCCTTTTTGTCTCTTTTGGATACACAGCAAATGAATTTCAAGCATTGTATCATCTACTCTGGTTTTTGATAAAACCACACCGATCACATGCTTTGGAGTCAATGTCTCAAATGGACAATAAAATCATTGTTTTACTAAGGGAGGAAACATGAACATAGACTCTTGTGGAATTTTAGGTTTCTTAAACTTGTTCAAGGATTTGCATAGTTATTTAAGAGTAAGCTAGCTTATAATAACTTACAATGCACAATAATATATTTATATTACCGTTCAAAAGTATGGGGTCAATACAATTTTTTTATTTATTAATAAATATATTCAGCATTTAGAATGATTTCTGAAAAATCATTACACTGAAACAAAATGACTGCTGAAAATTCTATTCATCACAGGAAAAAATTACATGTTAAAATATATTCAAGTAGAAAAAAGTATTTAAATTGTAATATTTCACAGTATTACTGTATTCACAGTAAATGCAGACTTGGTGAGCATAAGAGACTTCTTTCAAAACTATTTTTAAATTAAATTTAAACTTTCAGATTGTAGTGTAGATATAATTGTTTTATATAAATTGTTGAGAGAGAGCGAGAGAGCGAGAGAGAGAATTATATACAGCAAGATGGTAGTTTCCTAACTTAGTGAGGTAAATCAAAGTGGCAAACCTACATTTCTTAACCTGATGTCAAATGTCAACAATGTCTAAGGTAGACTGAACTGAGTTCATGCCTACTCCTTCAATAGTGAAATCTCCCAGTTTTAAGAACTCCTTCTGTTTCACCTCACGTTGTAGGCGGTTGACTTTAAAGTGTCTGTACATTTCCCACAAATTTCATTATGGGGCCAAACCAAAAAGTAAAATTAGACAAAAGGAACATTGTTGTCAGGTGTTTATGAAACTTAAAGACAGAAACTCACAATTACTTTCCAATTTGTTAGTCATTCTCCAGAAAGAAATAGAATCTATCTTTCATGTGGCAATTCACTGATGATTCAAATGGATTTAGCTAATTTAGTACAGTCAGTTTAAGAAACATTAAAGATTTAACCAGAAATAGGATTGTACATTTCCTTTTTTCATGTGGATTTTTTTATTGAATTACCATAGGGTAAGACCTGATAAATATTGTCACATGTATCATAATTACCAGGCTTTAATTCTCCCCAAAAAATATTTTAGAAACCACTAGATTTTCTAATCACAATACCAAAGCCTTAACAGGGTAAGGGGAAGTAGTTTGAGCTACTACGAAACTTTACCAGATTTAGAGTGAATCAACAATAAAATGTTCAAGTGGACATTCCTTGACCTATTAAAAACACCCCCCCCCCCCAAAAAAAATGTCCCACTGTGTTTAAATAGCCTAACTTATTAACAAGAAGAAATTATGACTAAAATAGTGACAGAGTGGCATTATAACTGCTGTGCTGTATGCAAGATGGTTAGTCCTTTAACTTCTTGACTTATATTTTTGACTCATAACTTTCATTAACTTTAATTTAATTAAAAGCATGTTTCGATATGAACAAAAAAATGCTTAGCAAAACAAAACCGTTTAAGGAAGTTAATCTAAAAATGAATATTTCGTCAAATAACCCATGTGGTGTTTCCCCTTCCCCCCCATGGAACACAAAATGAGAATTTTGAAAGAATCATTATGCAGCTTTTTTACAATACCACTGTTATAAAACAATCAAAACAAAAACTTTTTAGATTGATTATTCCCTAAACTACATTGGAAAAACAGACAAAAGAAAAAGGTAATTAATAAATCAGGATTTATTATATTATTAAGCAAATACTTCAATTATAATTATGACTGAACTGGTCCTACCTGAGGCCTGCTGGAGGGGGTGGAGCACCATCAGTCTGGGTGGAGGAGGAAGAGGATGGTGGGGTACTGGACGGAGGAGGAGAAGTGTCCATGGGCTGTACAGTAGGAGATGGAGTGGAGGAGGTGGGTGGAGGTGCAGAGTCCTCCTGAGATGCTGAGCCATCCTCGGGCTGCCCCTACGAAAGAAGGCAGAGAAAACGGGATAATCAAACAATCAATAAGCAATGAGCATGCACATTTATTTCTTCCTCATACCACAGTATGCAATAAGCCAAGCAAGAGTATAGCTTACCTCCAGTCTCTGGATCACAGCATTGGTGTCTCTCAGCAAGTTCTCAGCCAATAACAGCCGCAGTCTGGGCTCACTTTGCAATGACTGGTCCAAATCTATCTGAACATTCACAGAGCCATTGGTCTGGAAGAAAGAATTATATGGCATCATTGTATTATAGTAAATTAGGTGTGTGTGTGTGTGCATATGCATGTGTGCATATAAATATATATACATACATTAATTCATTATTTATAAAGCATATTTTAAACAACCAAAAGGTTGACCAAACACATACACTATATTGCCAAAAGTATTGGGTAACCCCCTTTTAATGAAAGGTTTTACTACTTTAGTCATTTCCATGAGTACAAATCTTAATGTTTAAGCATATAATGATATTCTAGGGAATTGTGTGCTTCTAATTTTATAGCAACAGTTTGGACAGGACCTTTTTCTATTCTAACATGACAGTGTCTCTGTGTATAAGACAAGGATCGAAGAGAAATGATGATTCAGTCAGTGTGGAAGAACTTGACTGGTCTGCAGAAAGACAAGTCCTAATCCCAGCTGAACACCTCTGGTGTGACTTTAAATGCAGACCTTGAGCCAAAAACTCATCACCAAACACTGCTTTCTGCAGACCAGTCAAGTTCTATAGAAAAGGCTCCTGTCCAAACCGTTGCTATAAAATTAGAAGCACACAATTACCTAGAATATCATTATATGCTTAAACATTAAGATTTGTACTCATGGAAATGACTTGGGGTGACCCAATACTTTTGGCAATATAGTGTATATGCTAATGCTAGCCAATTTTATGCTAGCCAAAGCTGTTTTTTAATAAATATATATTTAATATAATAATACATATATTAATAAATATTATTAAAATTTAAAATATTTATATATTAATATATTTTAAAATGTAATTTATTTCTGTGATAGCAAATTGCAAAGCTGACTTACTCCAGTCTTCAGTGTCACATGATCCTTCAGAAATCATTCTAATATGCTGATTTTGTGCCCAAGAAACATTACTTAGTTTTATCAATGTTGAAAACAGTTCTGCTGCTTAATAGTTTTGTGGAACCTGTGATGCATTTATTTTTTCAGGAATATCGATAAACACAAAATAAAAAAATAAAAGAACGTTTTATCTATAATTGTTTTTAGCATTTTAAATATTTGACCCTTATTTTTGATCAACAATGCATCCTTGTTGAATAGAAGTATGAATTTATTCATTTTTGCATGCAATTTCCACCATTACAAAAGGCCTCTCTTTAGTTCACAATGGTCCTCACCCCCGTGCTGGAACTGACACGTGGATTTCTTGCACTGTCTCCCAGGCCTGCCATCATCTGCTGAATGGACATCTGAGGAAAAATAATACATTAAGCGAAATGAACAAAAATAAAACATGATAGCGAGTATAAAACAATTCTACCTGAATTTGCTGAGGGTCCATAATGTTAACCGGAACATTAAAAGTACCCAGCATAACATAGCTGTTTGCATTGCGGTCATGCGTAGGCCCAAGAGGGGTCCCTTGAGTGCTACTGGTTGAGTTTGGGTTCTGATTTCCTCCCTGTGTTGCCCCAGAGGCCCCTGGTACGCCACCCGAGCCGGAGCCCTGTTGAGTGGTCTGCGGTGGGGCCCGCTCTACCAGGTGAATTACTTTTCCGTCCACATCTAGACAGAGATGGATGAACAGGGACAAGTACAGAAGAGTCACAAGACTGCAAAGGGAATATTATTCAAAAGCACATGCAGAGTTGATCAAAAAAAGTTGTAGTTTCACTCTGCAATTCGACAGAATTAGCTTTAAATGGAATCATATACACAAAATGTCAAAAATGGAGTTCCCTTGAAGCATTTGGAGTCTGCTGATTTTATGCAAATGAACTCACTGTACTCTGTTAGGGTTTTCTCATCCTGAAGTACTCTGCCCTGATAAATGAGTCTTTGTTTGTCAACAGGAATTCCAACAGAGGGTGATATGTGCTCCTTGAACTCTTTCACGGTCATCTACGAAGTGAAACGAGAAGTTGTCAATTCAAAAGACAATTGGCAGACAGTGGACTTCTGTCTTTATCTGCCGTCACATTACTTGTTCTTCACCTTAAATTGAGGTCAAATGCAGAATGCCAAGTCATCATTATAAAATACATGTAACAATGAGAATAATAAGAAAAATCCAGCTTACCTGTGCCTGAACGGTGTAACTCCTGCTCTGGGAATCCAGGGTTTTCACAGTCACCTCTATGTTATTGTTTGATTGTTCCTCCATACTGTCTGTATTAAGCTAGAAAAAAAGAACAACCAGGCAGAAAGTTAAAAAAAGAACCTGATGTCTACCACTGAACATGTAAAATCCTATAACTAACGTTACGTCACAGCGAAAGAAAAGTGTTACATTACACAGGCCACAACTGATACCCAGCTGTCACGGACACCCCACCTTTCCAGAAGTTTCTTGATTTACTAGAAGCATATTCTAGAAACATATGCTTTTAGACATTAAACGCTATTTAACTGTAAAAACAGCCTAATGAAACGGTCTAGAACACCTGCTACAAACAACATGCTAACAGTCACTTGCCGCTAAATGTCCATCAAACAAGCGTTTATATAGCCTTTTTAAGATAACATATGTCCATTTATTAACAATACATTACGTCTTCGCGCATTTTGACTGATTGTCATCGATAAAATAAACAACAAATAGTTATAAACAGACAAATTAAAGTGCGCTAGAGCTGTGCTAACACGTTAGCACTCCCATGTTTGCCCTACCTCGAGACGCGGTTATTCCTGGTTGCAATTTGTTGTTTTGCATGTAACCTATACTTTCTGAGTTTACTAAAAGTATGGCTGTAATTTGTGCTTGTTTGTATAAAACCGACTAGTTAATCCATTGATGTAGCGAAGCTAACAGCATCGCGCTATCTTGCTAGCCGGTGTTGCGCGACAACGACAAGCTCAAGTAAGTATTCGATGACGTCACGGCGTTCTCATAAACTCTCTATTGTTATGAACTGTACGTTTAAAATTAATAAATTATAAATTTTGCATGTGGATTATCAATTAGTTAAATATTAAAAGTATTAATAATACATTTTAATGGAAAAATAAAATAGCATTTTTACACTCATTGTTTACACAAACAGGCCTAGAGCTAGACTGCGCTGTATAATGAGATTATCTATTGAAACACAAACGTTTTAATGGATTTCACGTTTATTATATGTTTAGTTTGCCTTTGGTTATGCATAAATAATTCGCCGTCGGTTTTAATTAACACAGACTACTATCTATATTAATATAGACTACAATCCACATTCCCTGTTGAAAAACTAGCATATGCTGGTTAGGTATGTTCAAAGATGTTTTGAAGCATGGCTGCTGGTTTGAGCTGGTCCTTGGCTGGTCCTAAGCATATAGTTCCTGCTCAGGACCAGCTTAGGACCAGTGCATGACCAGCTTAAACCAGCAGCCATGCTTCAAAACTTACCTAACCAGCATGCTGTTTTTTTCAACAGGGTATATACAGTAAATATATGTAGCCTATTTGTGTGCCATTTACTGATATGCCTGATTTCCCCTTCAGCGGTGGTCTGTGGAACAGTCAAAGACCACAGTTTCCATTTATGTTATGTATTTATTTCATGGTTGGAAAGAGACAGTCATGCATAATGTTTATGCTCTCTATCATCATTAGTTCTCTTATACCCAGATAACAAAATCTGCACATGTGGTCATCGTTTGGACAGTTAGCATTGTAATGTGAAAACTGAGATGATAGAGCTTAGGCAACAAATATGTTTTTATTTCTATAATATAAAAAACACTCCTGATAGCTTAGATTACAGTTTTTTTTTGTGGCATTAAATGAAACAGCTGTTTGCAAATTGACTTAGCAATTAAAAGTCAGGATAACTTCCACAAAATATGTATGCATTTCTGTAGTTCTGATAAATAGCACTGACTGTTCATGCTATGCATAGAAAAAACAGTGACGCAGCATATTAATTATTGACATATAAGTACAGTGAGGGGGCAACGGAAAATGGAAAAAGATGAACGAAGGTGGGCCAAATTGGAAGCATGAGAAGGGGAAGTGGCCCTGTGGAACAGTGCAGAGGCGTCAACTGATGAGAAGATCCGTTCAAGCGTGATGTATATCAATGTATGGTATGCAGAAAGAAACCTGACCTTGCATAGGGTGGTTAATGCCATCAGACACTGGCATCTGACATGGCACTGCTTAGTGAAAGTTCCTTAATGTAAAACACTCTTAAAAATAAAGGTTCCAAAAGAGGATTTTTGAAGTGATACCATGGAAGAACCATCTTTTTATTTTAATTTTTTAGAACCTAAATAGCCTTCCATTGAAAGGTTCTTAAAAATAAAAAATTTTGTTAAAAAACTAAAGAATCTTTTCCACTATAAAGAACCTTCAGTGGAATAAATCCTCTATTGGTGTTAAAGTTTCTTCATGTAAACAATAGAGCACCCGTTTCATGAAGTGTGTGATAGTTTCCAATATCTTTATAATTTAAAAGAGGGTGAGACAGCCCACGAGTTACAGTGCTGCAGACTTTTAAGTTATAAACTTGTGTTTACTTCTTAATTATACGATGAAGCATCTTTGGGGAAAGCAAATTCAAATACAATATTACTTAAAATGAGTAAATCAATCTCCATTTCCTGAAAAAAAAACAGTTGGCATGTTTTAAGATGAGGCAAATCAATGAAACTGCTTACATGCAGAGATACTGTACATGGAAACATTGCAGCTTTCTTTTTATAGAAAAATTACAGTGAGTTGACAGTTATGAAGCAAATTCTCACTCCCACAGGTCACCAACAACTGCAGAAAACTCCATAGTCCAGATCTACGTCAATCGTACTGCAGTGTGACAAATAAGAATTCACAAGTAAGACTGCTTGTAGCACATTGATCTGATCTTATCATGGGGCAGACTCCGTTTAAAAATCTTTAATGTAATAGAATAAAATTCATTGTGAATTCATTATTTAGTCTCACCAGAAATAGGATCCAACTACAGGCAGAAGTCAGCTTGAGTGGAAGATGGATGCTGGAAAAATAAACAGTTAGAAACTGTGACACAAGTAGCTGTTTATTCCATAAGACATGTACCCTAAAAATGTAAATGAGTTAGTCTACAAACAAACATAGGCGCCTTTGAGTCCAATATACACAGTATGCAAATAATTCCAGTAGCCATTGTTCCCACACATTTTGACCTTGCCAGATATTTTGTATATTTGTGAGTTTGTTTGAATGATTTATCAAAAATAGGTGACTCGATTTACGATTGACTTACAAATCAGGCATTATTAAGGCCTGCAGACAAGAATAAACCTACACAAATGTATGTTAACATGCAAACTTATGTGACCCTGGACCACAAAACCAGTCTTAAGATGTATACATAATCTGAAAGCTGCATAAATAAGCATTCCGCTGATGTATGGTTTGTTAGGATAGAACAATATTTGACCGAGATACAACCATTTAAATATCGTGAATCTGAGGGGGCCAAAAAAATCGAAATATGGAGAAAATCGCCTTTAAAGTTGTCCAAATGAATTTCTTAGTGATGCACCTTACCAATCAAAAATGAAGTTTTGATATATTTATGATAATACATTTACAAAATATCTTCAAGGAACATGATCTTAATATCCTAATGATTTTTGGCATGTTATGCAAGTTTCATACATGTTTAGAGAAGTTCATGCTAGTAGTATTATCTTCTCACATGCTTTTCTCCAAAACCTGATGATATTAGTTATGGTTATTTATATATTAAGGCATCAAAAGACTGTAAGACTGTTCCAAAAGGATCTTAATGATGTGGCCTCCTGATTTACACTGTATAATTTACATTGCATTGTGAGTCTACACTCTTAAAAATAAAGATCCCAATTGTGAGTTTTCACAGTGATGCCATAAAAATCCCATTCTGGGTTCCCTAAAGAACCTTTTGGCATGAAGAACATTTTTTATAATCTAAACAGTGGCGTAGCGTCTGGGTATGCAGGTGCATATGGGCCCGGGCAGATTTGGGGCCCGCCAAGCCGAGGGGGAACTTTTAATTGAAACAAGGGAACGAATATAGAGCCTTGCACGGGCCCTGCCCTTGTCTGACAGCTTATCAGAATTCTCCGACCCGAGTCCGACCCCAGCCCGTGTCTTTTTTCTCTCTTTCTCTCTTCCCATTACACAGCTGCTGTTGCAGCCATTAAAAAAGTTCAGCTTTGGTTCTTAATGGCAAAGTGGTTATATTTCGCTTCATTTCTCTATTAAGTTAATTTAGAAACATGATTGGAACATTTTATGCTTGTTAAATTCAAGTTATATTTGTATTAATTTTTTTATACCAAGCGGCCAGCGCCAGACAGTGAGTTGAGCATATGTTTGATCAGTTTAGCCATCTCAAATAAACACGGTTTGAGATAAAAAAAACAATGCATTTCACAATATAAATTAAAATATTTAAGGTAAATGTGTGATAAATATAAAATGTTGTACTAAAAGTGGAAGCTGAAGCAAGCTTTGAAGGACATGGAGGCACCTTTTCTTAATAAGAGTGAAAAATGTAAATACTCTATAATTTTTCCTCATAAAGGTAAGATTATACATCATTCGAAGCTGCAAATAGTTTTATTTGTGTGCACTCACAATATCAACAAAATGTTTTGCTTTTTAAAATAAAGAAAACAAACAGGGTGGTCTTGATCTTGAGCAGCAACACTTCACAAAAACTGAACTGAAACTCAGCAAATACTTGCCTCACTGACATGATAAATATATTTATCGAATGCTATAAAATACTTCTTTACAACAAAATTATTCATACGAAAAATGTAAAAACTCTTTCATTTGCCTATGTAATCCATAAAGATGCATTCTCCCTAAAGGTGAGTCCAATGAGGAGATATGGGGAGTCAGGATCGTCAAACTTAATACTATTTTATTTTATTTCTATTTATTTAATTTTTTGTTTTGTTTTGTTTTTTGGACTGCTGAGCCAAGATTGTGTTTGCATGCAGAATTTTTTTTTACAATAATAAATCATATTATATTGTGTGAAATTAATGTGAAAATTACACTCCGCCAAAAAAATAATATATAATTGATTCATATGCAGCTTGAACTTAGGCAAATGTATTCCTCACTACAAATAAAAGAGCGCAAAACACATTTATTGTTTGTATTTGATCTTAAAATTTACAGAAAGATGAGAGTTTTTGTTATAATAAAAAAACACAAAGCTTATTGCGATTATTGGGTGGCTTGCGTGCAATGAATGGATATGAAAATGTTAAATATTATTTCCAAGCATTTATACGGTAATTAAAACAGCTTTTGAAAAGTCATGTAACGGTATTTACGTCAGAAAAATCAACATGTTAAGCGAGTTAATCATATCATATGTGGGCCCGGGGCTGACTTGCTACGCCACTGAATCTAAAGAACCCTTATCCGCTATAAAGAGGTATTTTCTGCAATGGAAAAGTCCATGGATGTTAAAGGATCTTCATGTATGCCAATAAAGAATTTTTATGTTTAAAAGTGCATGTGGAGAGCAACAAATCAGTCACTTTTGGGGTTCTATTGCAGCAGCTAGAAGGCAGCTGCCTATGTAGTACTCTACAAAGGTGCTAAAAAGCACTAAAAGTGTCTTTGGCTCGTAAATCATAGGGGAACCACTTCAAATGCTACATAGCACCTATATTTTTTTAAAGATGGTGCTATATAGCACCTTAACTATACCAAAGAACCGCTGAAGACCCATTACACGTTTTTATATGTGATATACAGCACCTAAATTGGTTATGATTACGAGCCAAAGAACCACTTAGTGGTGTTTTATAGCACCTCAACTACCACAAAGAACAGAGTTGTGTGTGTGTGTGTGTGTGTGTGTGTGTGTGTGTGTGTGTGTGTGTGTGTGTGTGTGTGTGTGTGTGTGTGTGTGTGTGTGTGTGTGTGTGTGTGTGTGTGTGTGTGTGTGTGTGTGTGTGTGTGTGTGTGTGTGTGTGTGTGTGTGTGTGTGTGTGTGTGTGTGTGTGTGTGTGTGTGTGTGTGTGTGTGTGTGTGTGTGTGTGTGTGTGTGTGTGTGTGTGTGTGTGTGTGTGTGTGTGTGTGTGTGTGTGTGTGTGTGATAGGAAACAGCAGTCTACTAAATGTAAACGGGACAGTTTTACTTTCAAATCCTCAGTTTTATATTGGTTTGGATCTTGTTTGTACCAGGTGCACAACACAACGGTGGGGAAAGCACGGGGCATTTCATAACCATTGTGGCTAACCTCATACAGAATGTCACCTCACTGGTTTTTCTTCCACAGATGGAATACTGAAGAGAATACAATGCTCCCAAGGTTGGATCTCAATCTCGTTTCAATCTTTTTCACCTGTTGTAAACACATGCATATCAGTGCACAGCGGTCTTTTCCCCCTCCCCAACAAATGAAAACAGAGACTCTGGCAAATCACGCTAGAAAGACTGACCTGAAAAAAGTACCAAAAGCAAGTATGAGAGTTTCCCACTGAAGAATCTCCACCTACAATTCGTAATTGACCTTCTATTCATATCTCACATCTGATCTTATCACAAGTAAACATCTGCTTGAGTTTCCCTCTAATTTAGATGAGCGTCCCCACCTTCATTAATTCGAAATCCTGGTTAACGTTTCTCTTTTGTATCATTGCTAAATACAGTATATGACATACGCGGCTCTATGTTTAGTTGCTGGCGTGCTACACTTTCAGTTGAGTAAATAAAATGCTACTACTACTTACAAAACGTGCCATGGTTCTTGTGCATACATATAATCTACAATTTACATAAACGATACAATATGTAATTTTTTTATTAAATAACCATGGTAAATGAATATGTTAATCATTAAGTACCAAATCAGTCATTTCAGAAGAGTACTGTCTCACTTTGCCTTAATGAGATGAGTGATATTTAGATGGTTGTCTTTTTCTAGTAATTTAGCTTTGATAGTCACTGATATTAAACTTATTAGGTAACAATATTAATATCAAATTAATGCCATATTTTAAGTTTTGGTTCTCAGCATTTATTTAGCCTTTAACACTTATGCCAGGTTCAAATTGTTTTTTTTTATTAGTTTTCCTGCCTCAACCATCACAACATCACGACATACAACGACTTCAAGGCTCGTTCACACTAAGGACGATAGGTAACACTTTTTAGTACTGAATAATCATGCACTAATACCTAAATTGAATGTACTTCAATATGAACTGATGATAAGCTAAGACATGCACTACTCAAGAACAAACCTTAATTATGACATGGATCATATTAATTCATTGGTTTAATGACTAGCCTACATGTTATCATATTTGTTAGTTAACACTTTGGGTATTTCACACATGAATGTTTGCTGTATATGTATACAAATATAACAAAACTGATTTACATTTATGCATTTAGCAGATGCTTTCATCCAAAGTGACTTACAAAATAGGAACAAAGTGATTCATCAAAGAGCCAACAATCGTTGTAGTACACATTGCTATAACTATAAAGTTTTAATAATTACTCAAAGTCTACAGGAATGGTGAAGTCCACACCACAAGCATAACACAAAAGGCCTGTTCACACCAAGAATGGTTACTGTAAAGATAACTATAATGAGAACTACTGTATATATTAGCATCCACATTAACGGTTGATAACATTCCATTTACCATAATCGCACTGCAGTTACAACATCTGACCGTCTGAGGAAGCGGCATATTTAATTCTGACAGGAATGAAAACCAGGCTGTGAGAAACAGAAGTAGTGTGTTGAATGGATTGTAGTTTAATGACAAAATTAAGTTTTTGAGTTGCTCAAATGGCATGATCTAGATAAAGACTGTATAATGACTGTAAATCTATCCCTCATAGACTTCAATATGGCACCTAACCAGACTAAGGTCCAATGTTCAAGCTCTTTAAGATGAGATTAATTCTGATTGGCTATTAATGTTTTTATTGTTCATCAGCTTATGTATGTGATTTAAACGATAGTGTCGTCAGTGGACACTGTTCTCATAGTATTAGAGTGATTATAAAAACTGTATAGTTATACGTAACGTCCTCAGTGTGAACGAACCTTAACACCTTAAACATCCTATTAAAACACTATTAGAGGCAGTGTTGTTTTTGTACACTGATTTCATCTGATGGCTTCCTCCATATATACTAGGAATGTGTTTTGTTTATATGTTGATAATGGCATGGTTATTCACTTCAACAGTCACTCAAGAGACAGGGACAGTACAAGAGTGTTTGTCTTTGTGTGGGTTTTTGTGTAGGAGTATGTGGTATGCATGTCTTCATAGGAAAGTACAAGCGACTGAATTGGGGATGTCCCAAAGGGTTTAACACATCCAAGAGAAGAAAAGAAGAAACGCTGTGGATCAGTATGAAAAAAACAACAAGTGCCAGCTTATCAGTGTAAACACGCACCTCCTCTCCTGGATGAAAAACCACATCACGTACACACATCTTAACCCCTAATATCTCCTTGGTCAAACCACCTTTTCCTCTTTTTCTCAAGTCTGGTAGAGCTGAAGAGAAAGTGGCTGCTTTAGGACTGACATATGAACTGAAACAGAATCCACATATCAGTGACATTTTATCTTCATAATCATTCATCTTTGTTTTGTTGCTGCTGAAATTCTGTATGTTTTACAATAAATAGGCAGAAGGGTATTCTACATATTTACTCACTGAAACCAAATTATAAGTCAAATCACTTTCAGCAACTTCAGATCTCTTTTCTGTCACGTAAGGCGATGTTCTGACCATCCGTCTTCTCTTATGTTTCCAACCACAGCCACTACCACCGAAAGAAGACAGAGAGAAACACACACACACACACAGAGAGAGAGAGAGAGAGAGAGAGAGAGAGAGAGAGAGAGAGAGAGAGAGAGAGAGAGAGAGAGAGAGAGAGAGAGAGAGAGAGAGAGAGAGAGAGAGAGAGAGAGAGAGAGAGAGAGAGAGAGAGAGAGAGAGAGAGAGAGAGAGAGAGAGAGAGAGAGAGAGAGAGAGAGAGAGAGAGAGAGAGAGAGAGAGAGAGAGAGAGAGAGAGAGAGAGAGAGAGAGAGAGAGAGAGAGAGAGAGAGAGAGAGAGAGAGAGAGAGAGAGAGAGAAACGGTCCAGGGCTAGAAAATGAGAGCTTGAAAAGGGGAAACCCAGTGGGAGAGACCATGTCTAGATTCTCATTCAGTCCCACAGCCACATTTCACACTACAGCACACACTAAGGTGAGTGAAGCAATCTCTTTCATAATGTAGTACTCAATATTAATAAGATCAGGTCATATTTAATTCTCATTCTTTATATTCCTATGTTAATTGAACAATCATTTGAAGGATTTTATAATTATATTGGGGATTTGCATTTAGCCATAGATCTGTGACAAGTGTTCTTGCATATGTAAAACACTCAGGAAAATAACAACCATGGAGGGATGTGTCACTCCTAATATTCAGATTAGATGTTGATCAAAATGCAATTTTCAACAAACAATTCTGAAAATGTCACTTTAGATTCCCCAATCCTAAATATATGGTAATATATTATCACACTCACCAACTAGGCTTCAAGGAGAATCCCATTGAGACTGGATTTATTATATAATATGACACTTTTTTAACTTTAAACTGATTAGTTAGATCTGGTAAATGCAGGTTTGTTTTGTGTTGCTTTTGGGTTCTCAGAAAGCTGAGGGAAATAATAATGGGAAACTCTTTGGAAAACTCTTTAGAAGTCGATTAGCATAGACTAACCGATTTCTTCACCGAATCAAAATGTCATATCAGTGGACAAATAAGCAAACAAAAAGCCTTTAGAAGATAAGGTGTTATTGGTTTACAGAAAATGTCCAGCTTCTAAGTACTGAACACTCAGTAAGTTACATTCTACCCACCTGGGTATGAGGTCAGGGTATCTTTGTGGGTAACATGGGAATTCACCTCACTTAGGTGAGAGGCACATATACCCCTGCTTTTTTTAGCCATACACACATCATAACTAGAAACCGATGAGGAGAGAGTAGATGTGTCTGGGGCCTGTAAGTAAAAGCATATAGAGGTTTGTGTGCAATTTTTTGACATGAAATCTCTGCAGGTTTCTTTTATGCTATAAATAGATTTGCTCACCTCACTAGTTTTTTCTTCATTCACCGTTTGCGGTTGTATATGCGTGAAACTCTACTTTCTAAGGCTGTACATATAGATCAAGTCCATGCATTTAGGTCAGTAGGCTGTTATAGGGGTTTCACTGTAAACATATGTCTTTGTTTTCACAATGTATTTGTTCCCTTTTTCTTGGTCTCTGCTAGTCACGGAGATGACCAGCGCAAATCACCCCAGGTTCCGCCTCCTGATTGGCTGGTGCTGCCTGATGAGCTCAGCTCTTCTGATAATGATCGTATATCTTGCAACAAGTACGAGATGGCAAGAAAAGGTAGAGTGACTTGCGATTGCATCCCTCCAGATTGCACAGTATATCACATAGGAATATTTGAGTGTAGCCTGTTTTCAAGCATACTCTCGCTCATCTGCCATCGGTGTGTCAAGCTGATGGTCTCATCCCAACCTTATGCTATAGATCTTAATCAGGATAGATGCCATTTTGAATTTAACACAGAAAACAAGGCTGTGTGGGACCTGTAAAAAGGCAACACATTATAAAGGTCCTGTAATTGTATTAAACTCTTCAACTTTTATAAAGTTTGTGTGTACTGAAATATTTTTTGGTTTTGCCTGGGAAAAAAACGTTTCATCAGCTAAACAAAGCACAATCCACTGAACACACAGTACTTCTTTTCCTCACAGCCTCAGTTTGATTCCTGTCAAAACTGTATTGACTTAAGTTATAGGTGTTGAGCAAATGTTGGTGGTTTTGCTGCTCAAATGAACAAAGCAATGATTTAAAAGTCATAGCTTTTACACTCTTCGGGGGAAATCAAACTACTAATGGCTTACTTATAGTTGCCTCTCTGCATATTAAGTTTGGATGGAAGTATTTTCAGCATTGCACACTTCAGTTTTACTGCTGTATTACCTTTGGTTTGTTCATTTTCAGATAAATATGATTTTTGTTTATTTTTTTCTCTAGTCTCAAACAAGTACGACTGGAAATCAAGAGACAAATTCAACAGGTAACCCCTACCCCATACACCCCCCCCCCATTTAAGTAAAATATAATTGATTTAATATAATTGATATGAATAAAATATAAAGTATAATAATAATTGAGTACCTTTGTCATGACAGTAACAATAAATACTACTTTACAGCAAACCATGGCAAGACTGACCGACAAATAGGTGAGACATTTTTATTTTATAAAATCAATTCCTTTCTTTAAAAAGTTTTCCCGGAAACATTCCTTTTCAGGGAAATTTGTATCTCTTTAAAACAATAACTTTTATTTGAAAAGTGAAAAAAATTTGGTTGCACTTTCAGGTTCATCCTCCAACGACTATATCCGTCTCATCCGAGGTGAGCAATATTTTTCTCCCTGTGGACATCTCTGTGTTGTTTCCCTCATCCTCTTTTGCACTTTCCCTTTCACACTTTTTCTACATCTCTCACTTCTCTGTGTATCATGAAAACAAGACATAGCGGGACTTTTGGTTGTGTCATTGTGTCACTTGGTTTCTCTGCTGCATTGAGGAAGTTTGGCATGTGGTTCTCTGCTTTTAAAGAATCGTTTGTAGCTTAAAACTCCCTTGAGTTAGTTTACCACGTTGAAATATGGACATCGCATGTCAATAAGCTCAGGCTAGTCGTTTTCTGTGAGGTCAAATGATGTTATCTGGCGGCTCACCTTCACTCCATTCAAGTAGGAGGTCGTAACTTTTTTCAAAGCACTTTCGTGTCATTCGTGTGATAGTTGCCTGTGCTTGCTCATGAGATGAACCAGATTCAGTGACCACAATGACTGTTCTGATGTGACACTGAATGTTTATCGCAGAGGCGTTGTGAATCAGTGGAAATATAACTAGTCTAAATGTGCACGGCTCATATGTGAGGAAGGAGGTGGAAATGTTCCTTTAAAAGACTCTCCTTCTTCCCTGACCTCACTTCACGTCCTGTATGAAGTGTATTTCATATATATGTGGGATGTACGGCAGCTCCGACCCCACACATGGAACAATTATGAAAGAAAATGAAAAGACATTTAGTTTATGTAACAGGATCGAAAGAGAATATTTGCACATGTATATATTTTTCACATTAAACTGATAAAAATTGAGCGCAAAGACATTTGTAATGTTACAAAAGATACTGTTCTTTCGAACTTTTTATTACTTTAAGGCACCTGGAAATTGCTTCCAGCGTTGATAATTATAGGAAAGGTTGTGGCACTAAATCAAATTCAGCTTTGCCATCACAGAAACGTAAAAGTACATTATATAAATATATAAAAAGAGAAAACAGATATTTTAAATTGGTAAGAATATTTTGGAGCAAATAAATGTAGACATATTGAGCATAAAAGACTACTTTAAAAAAGAAAATCTTACTGACCCCAAACTACTGATCAATTTCTATCAACATTTAATCAGGTCAAAATAAAAGCAAACACTATTTAAAGCTAATGAAATCCAAATTAGCATATCGTCATTCATGACTGTAATGTAAATGAAGGCTAAATTTGGAATAGCATACTATTTGGTAAGAGTAGTATGGTATTTCAAGCCAATCTCTATGAAATGCCCCACTCCAACTTCCTGTTCTAATAGGAAATACATTAACACATGTGAGATAACTTTCTTGTGGTTTTGAATCAGCACTAACTTTTTATTTTTATGAATTTAAGCAAAGTATTCCTGCTAAACATACCGAATAAAGTGTTCAATTTGGGAAATGTTGGGAGATTTTCAGAATGCACACTAATATTTCCATTCTCTTCCTCAGACTCCAAAGAAATTTGGATATGCTACCCGTGTAAAAGCAGATCCTTGTCCCCAAAGAACAGCACTGTCCAAATTGAAGTCCATGGTCTATACTATTTCCACGCCCAGGTCGCCTTCCAATTCGTTAATACACCGCCGAATCCAGCGACTGTTACATTGCGCAAGAACAAAAGTCCCGGGACACAAGACAGAACCCTGAGTAAGGTCAAGCACTATGGATCAGGTACAGCAACAATGATCTGTCTGGTCGAGCTGACAAAGGGAGACAGCATCAGCCTGGAGATAGATCCTATCAACAGCGTATCAGGACAAGAATACGATACTTACTGGGAAATTATCTTCTTTAATAACAAATAACAAACAAGTCGAAATATTTCAGCTTCTTCTATGGGGATGTATAAAGTGCGACCTTGATTTAAGGTTTAAATGAACAGTTCGTTATGCCTTAAAGAATTACAAGACCTCATTTTAAGTCAAGTGATTCTCCTGAAGGATTTTAACTGTATCTATTTATATTTACCAAAGTAAATGGTAAAAGATGTTTGTATGGTTAGTTCTCAAGCCCATTATGGGTTTTAAAAGGGATATTTTCATATTATTGTATGTGTTAAAAACATTTATAGTGTTTAATTGTATATTATATGACATATTTTAGAGAAATGTTTTGAGATTTATTATATAAAAATATTTTAAAGACATTCCAATTTAAATGGCTTATTGGTTATTTGTGTATAATATTTTAATTGTATTTAATTTCTTTTTTAAGTGTTGTTAATGTTCAGGAATTTCTTCATTTAAAACAAAATCATGATAAACAGTTGTCGACACAATCAATCTAAATGAAGTATTTTTTTCTATATAATTTATTTGTAAACTTCTCTGTAAGCTATATCCAAATAAAAGTCAATTTGCCTTTAACTCAACCTCTGACTCACTTTGCATGTAACCCGGTTCCCATGTACTTCAGGCAGCCGCATGAGGGAGCCAGTCATCACTAGAACGCCTGCTACACGTGGCCTTCCTGCTGGCCCTCGGCAAGCAAACCACTGAAACTTAAACCCACTTTAGCCACAGATACAAACACTGTGTTTCGATTGCGTACAAACGCATCGAATCTAGAAGGCCAAAGGCAGGAGGAAGCTTCCTTTCATTCTAGAAATAACCAATACAATTTTAAGGTCAGAGAGATAGAGACCAATATGTCAAAGGCAGCAGGGGCGTGTCTAGAGGGGGTGGAGGGGGGAGCGATTCAAAAAATGCTGTGCCCCCCCTTGTGCCCCCCCAACAGCGCAGACTGATCGTATTACATTATAATTACAGGCCTGTCGAAAAGCTGAAAATGTGTTGAAAGCTCGTTCGAGTTTGTGCTTATCTGTGTTGCCGCGGTGCAACAGCACTGCATAAATAGAAATCGTTATGTTACATGTCTTCCTGTTGTTGCAAAGATTAAAGGCACAATCACTTTCCTAACTAACGCGGTAAACGCTCAAATAATGGTTTTAATTATGTTAGCATTCTGACACTTGGCATTTTAAGATGTAGAATAATAAACACCTGTTTGTATTGAATAAACATTCATAGTCTTATATTTTTTTATTTTCTTTTTCAGTGTCCAAGAACATCTTCATTAAAAAAATCCTAGAATCGCCCCTGAGAGGCAGTGTTGGGGAGCAACTAGTTACATGTAACGGAATTACGTACAAAATAAAAGTAATTGTAATTAGTTACAGTTACTAAGAAAATATGTGTAATAAAAAATACAGTTACTTGTGAAAATGTTAAGGATTACACAGAGGGTTACATCTGATTTTTTTCACACACACACTCCCACATACAGATTTAATTGATTTCTTACATAAATTGCAGTGACTGCTCTAAAATATGAGACACCAACGTTTCAGAAGTTTATAACATGCTTTTCCGATAAGTCTTATATTTCCTATATGGGTTTATGTATATGCTTTTTTTAAGATTAACTGTTTTTTTCTAAGGCATCATTAGATTCCAGTGTTTCATGTCATAGCTATGCAAAGATTTGATTTTAAAATCAATATCATAGCTATTAAACTATTTCTTGTTATGATTTTAAATCTGTATTTAACCTCATAATGATTTTAAAGTAAGTCTGATTTTGAGGTGGCTGTGCTTCAAAGGGGACATCAGATGCCCATTTTCCACAAGTGGGTATGATTCTTTAGGGTAATCTTGAAATGGTCTCGGTGGGCGTGTAAAAGAACACAGCGACTCGTTTCGGTGCATATCTCTTTACATGTTAATGAGCTCTGCTCATCCGCCCCTCTCTTCTGTGGAAGAGCAAAGGCGATTTGCAGATAATCATAAAAAAATATAAAGTGGGAGACTTACTTCTTCTGGAGGTGCAGCTGGATCATGAACAATGGTTGCTGATCCATCCTTTAGTTTGAACTTTTTAACAAAACTTGCCTTGAATTGTCCCTCATTCAGAAAACAGTCTGGAGTAAAATGATTTGCGCAGCCAGACATAAACTAATTTAGTGAAAGTGAAGTGATGTGTGGCCAAGTATGGTGACCCATACTCAGAATTTGTGCTCTGCATTTAACCCATCCAAAGTGCACACACACAGCAGTGAACACACACACACACACACCGTGAACACACACCCGGAGCAGTGGGCAGCCTTTTATGCTGCGGCGCCCGGGGAGCAGTTGGGGGTTCGGTGCCTTGCTCAAGGGTCTCACCTCAGTCGTGGTATTGAGGGTGGAGAGGGCGTTGGTTATTCACTACAAAATCAAAATGGCTTGATAATTGAGACTGTTTAGGCTTTTGGGGGATTAAAAAAGGAGTGCATTTTTACCATTGTAGGGTGGTTGTGTCCACACACTGCAAAGACACATTCATATGCAAATGAAGATATTTTGCATCCAATGTCTCCTTTAAAATTGTAATATTATCATCTTAATTCAAGTGACAAGGCTTTTGAAAGCCTGACAGTAATTAGTGTTAAACACTACTGTAAGTTTAACCCTGCCTGCTTTACATGTTTGAAAATGATTAGCAGTTGAAAACTATTCGAAATTTAGAAAAGTCATCAAAAAGTAATCAAATGTAATCAGTTACTTTACTTTTATAAAGTAATTGAAAAGTTACACTACATATTACATTTTAAGTAGGGTAACTTGTAATCTGTAACCTATTACATTTCCAAAGTATCCGTCCCAAAACTGGTCAAAGGTCAATATAGAGCACACCGTCTCGTTTTGGTTAGTATACTGAAACAATGTTGACATTTGAAGTATCGAGTCTTGAAGGGGGGTATACTGTACTAAGTCGAATTTTATTTCCAAAAACCTACCCTCACCAACAAACTGTAACCGCGACAGGCACGACAGCTAATTTCATGTCCTATGAGTCACAATTCTGAAATTCCCCGCGTTTATAAATCCTCTTTTTTTAGTTTATTCCTCTAGCCCACGCTGAAAAGTCATCTCACCTTCACGTCTTAAATCATGTCATATTGTGGTTGACAAACTGCAGTGTAGAGATGGGATGAGTTGATGATGGGGCGGGATGATGTACAAAGAGCATGTGACAACAGTGCTTCACATTAGGATGTCATTGAGTGAAAAAGCAAACTGCACAAACATTTCATGCAACATGACCAAAAGTGCAAAAATATCATTTTCCATTTAAGCCTTTAAATTATTTCATCAAACAGTTTTGCTATTACAAAAGCAACTGAGCATTTGAGAAAGATGTTGTTCATATTTATAAAGTCTACTGACAATTTGAGACTTGGTTCATTTACTTCCTCTCTTTCTATCAGTTGTTGAACGGTGTGGAAAATCATTTGAGGAAGCAAACCATGCCTTTTTTTAAACAAACATGATATTTTAGGGCAGCTTTTTCTGTTCTTCTTTCACGAGACTGAACTCCGCAGTGTCATCAGTATCATTTAAAGCACAATACAGCTTTTTTCATATCCTTGATTTCATAAACAACACTTCTCTTGTGTCCCGAGATGAACCAGCCCCTTGCAAAAAACAAAAGAAAAAAACTGCATCCTGTTTATGGACACAGGACTATTTAACGTCTTTGTGTTCAATCTAACTTCAAAATAAATAGAAAAAAAATAGAAATGCAACCTTTAAGCAAAAACTTGCTTTAGTATGAAGAACTAGAATGTTTGTCAGCACAATTCTGTTGCCATATGCAAAGCAATTGAACTAAACCTTTATTTGTGAATGCCTGTTTGTGCACCATCAACCATTTCCTGTTAGCTTGTGGTTTTTTGCACTCATGCATAGACTCATGCATTGAGCTTTAAACGGGTGTATATATAACTTGTCACACATTTGACTCTAGTGAATATTTCGAGTATAAAAAACATTAATGCCTAATAAAAAGAGATCTAGTTCATCAAATGCATGTTGACATTTTGTGACAATAAAATGGGCCAAAATGTAGTATCACTTGCTCACCAGTGGATGGGTGCCGTCAGAAAGGGAATTCAAATAGTTGATAATCACAATACTCCAAAAATAATCCACACGGCTCCAGTCCATCAGTTGACATCTTGTCCAAAGCAAATATTTTGTTGGGTTTTGATGTGAGAGGACAACAGGGTATGGACACTGGAGGAAGTATTGTTATGGAAGTGACATTTAAAATGCCTTGATTATGGATTTTATTTCTTACAAACATTTAGCTTTTCACTTATAAGATGTTAACTGATGGACTGGAGTCGTGTGGATTACTTGTGGATTATTGTGGTGGGGACTTTCATTCTGACGGCACCCATTCGCTGCAGAGGATCCAATTGTGAGCAATTAAAAAATTCAATTTTAGCATTTAAAAATGTGACAACTTGCCCCATAATTATATTTTTGGAATTTTACTATGAGGAAAAATTTCACAAAATTGAGGGTTTTACACTAAACTTTTGAAAACAGCATGCAAAACCACTGGTAGAAAACACGTGTGTAGTTGGACTTTTGACTCAAAATCTCAAAAATGAGATGGTGGACTCATAACACACATTGGCAAATCCGCTATGAAAATTTCCTCCCAAACATGTCCTGCAAGCTAATGTGTCACATGGCAACACAAACAAGGTGCCAGGTGATAACTGCATGAGGTGGCATGGAGAATTACTGGTTAGAAACTCCTGCTCCTCTGTGCATCTTCCTCTGATAGGTGAAAAGAGAAAAGGTGCTTTTTTTCTTCTTTGTGGTAGAAGTGTTAACCCAGATGCAGAGAGGAGCTGTGAAACTAACCGTGTTCTACGTCACGTATCCCTTCCCACGTGGAGCGTTAAGGGGACACAAGTTAAAGGAAAATGGAGAGAAGGGCCAGAAGTGTGGAAACCATGGAGGGAATCCTTACAGAATTATCAACCCAACCATACCACTGAATAACCACATTAATATGACCTAAAACATGGGGGATTTCCCACACTTCCCCCTCTCAAAGATCTGCCCTTTTATGCTACATCACAGGTGCTCTTTGAATGTGGCAAGGTTTCTACTGACAGCACCTGCTATAAACACAGATTTGTAATACACGTGAATGTGTTTGATGACTATGAGAATTTTAAAGAAAATTCAGACAACTTTTTATTTTGGTAACCAAACATGAAACAAAATGTTGGTACATAAATCTGATGAAATCATGGTCAGATAAAACTTTTGTGTGCTTAAAATGTTTTAGGATTAAAATATATAAAAAAAAAATATTCAACAATCAGATTAGTGTGTACTCTGCTAAGGCAATAATGAGCTTTTTCAGTCAAATGTATTGAAAAACAGTTTTAGTTAACATAAAAAGGTAACTGGACAATCTTTATATCACCAACATGTGTTTTCCTGCATGTTAGCCAGAATACAATGAAAGTGAATGGGGTCGGATGGCGGTGAGCTCCAGAACGACAAAAAAACAATATACAATATTGTAAAAGTGTGACTAGTATGCTATTGCTATATTCCAAGACTTCTTACGTTATTTGGTAGCATTGTGTAAGTAATAGACTGAAATATACGTTATTTACTGATAATCTCTCACCACATATTTCTAATCTCATTCCCTTTCACATATATTCAAATATGACAGATAAGGCAAATTTACACCAAGTTTCATGTCAATAATGCCAATGGTTCTCGTAACCAATTGGTACAATTCAAGTTTGATGCAAAACATTTTTTTGAGAGATTTAGAGGGCAAGATTTACATTAAAAAATGACCGGGTCTCTTCAGAAGACTTGGATTAAACCGCTCTATCCATATGGATTAATCATAATATGAACTTCATAATGAACATAATCTTTTTTTATGTTTTGAAGATGAGCGAAAGATGAGTTTGGAATGACATGAGGGGGTAAATGCTACAATTTTCATTTTTAGTTAGCTTCACAAAACTTAAAAAATAGCACACAAGTTGTATGGACTATTTTTATAATACCTTTTATGGTGTTTTTAGTCATTTTTCGAGCTCGACGATGTTTAGAAGTATCAAGATTCTTCCTACCATCTCCTTTTATGGTCCAGAAAGAAAGTATGACAGATTTGCTTTTTCAAGTATGCTATTATCTAACATTATCTAGTGATAATTTCTCAACTGATGTCATTTACGTGATAACACTTTGCCTAGTTCATAGCAGAAAACTCCAGAAGTGCTGTTTGTTACTATCCCTGTACATTGACGCTGAGGATAAGGTCAACGGTATTTACGTTTACGCAGGAACAGTCTTTAAGAACCTACATACAAACCCAAATCACCACACATAAATGTCACCCACAACTACAGAACAGGACCTGATAAATATCACTTCATGCTGACACACTATGCATCATTACAACAGAAACCACAAACAAGGCCCGAGGAGTCAGATCTTCAACGAAATCAAGGAAGACATAATTAGCAAAGAGTTTCCATTGCATTTCCTTAATTAGGCAACAACAGAATGAGGAATTACTACATGGAAGAGTGGGTGAGCCCCATAGTGCAATCCTCCCGTGTTGTACATGAGTATACCTGCTTTTATTGTAGCAATAATTTCGAAACATGGCAAAAAGCAGCATGAATGGAATGACTCACTCACTCTTGTCTAATAAATAAGATACTGTGAGTAAGAGAGGAATGAGATAACATCCTTTCTTTAGGGAAGTTTAAGTTTATGGTAAGGGAGAGATAGAGAGAGCAAGCAAAGTTCATAGCCCTCATCATTTAGAGAAGAAGGAAATGAGATAATGGCAATGTTGCACAGACAACTTATGACAACAGGACAGCATAAAACACATTAACACCCCATATATAATTATAGAATAATTCATTAGAACCACTGATCTATAATAAAGACATAAACATATGGAGAGATCAGTGACTGGAACAAGCACTGCAGTTTTTTGTTTAACACATCATTGATAATAATAATAATTGTAATCATAATAAATATAATACTAATAATAAAATGTTGATTGAGAAAAATAACACCTAATACAAATATATTCATTTTTGGCCTTGAGGTAATATTTCACATTTTTCATTTTTAAATATTACAGCTGCCAATTCCACGTTCACACAGAAGCAGAATGCAGTTGCGAGTATTGTATAAGAATGCTTAACCCTATAAACCATACCGTATCATATTTGATGCATGAGTTTTATAGGCCTCTGAATTATGAATACGATCAAAACGTTGCTGAACAATCCTCTACATGCCTTCTGCCATCTGATTAGCAGTCCTTTTATAGCAAGTAAAAGGCATTTTAGTGTAATTCTAATATTATTGTGAAATGTAGAGTTACAACTATAGGCCTAATATTTGTGCATTTTATATAATTAGTATTTTAGTCTTTAAAAAACTCATTAATTTACACCAACAAGCAATCAAAATATTACTTTTAGCCATTTAACTAACAACATTTGCGCATAGATTATTTTAGCTGACTTTGGGCCTCTGAGTAAAATGTGTAATAAAATGTGTTTCTTTCCTCAAGTTGAGCACCATATTCTCACTATGTCATAATATGTTGTCCATAAAACAATATTTACAAAATATAATCCATATTTTAGAATTTCTTTTAAATTCGATAAGATATTCCATTTCAAAAACTTTGATTTTCTTACCGTTATCCGCAGAGCCGATCCTCCCTATACGCAGAATACGCACGCTGCGTAGGGCCCCCAAAACACCAGGGGCCCCCTTGCTCTCAAAGATGATTTCATTTCAGTTTTGTTTTTAATTTGGCCAATGGCTATGAAAACATGAATGATAATTTATTGTAATGCGGAGCTGTCGTCGCCCTTTCTATGTAAAAAATCAGTCAAATCATGTAACATGAATGTGGTAAAGTCTCTTACTCGAGACTAATACAACGAGTTGAAAGTATAATGAGCCGCGGAAGATACACTGTTTCTCGGGCGCTTTCCGCGAGCACGATTCAAGACAGAGTGAAACACGGACAAATGTGCTTCATTCATAACCACTCGAACCCCCCTCCGGTCGACAGTTTTGTGTTGGGCCCTCAGAAGTCTATGATCGGCTCTGGTTATACGGGCTTTACAGGGTTAATACGGTTACGTTCATAACTTCACATACAGTTCTAGACCTATACATTTTCAGAACTTGCAACTTAAGTTACGTGTGTGTTACGTTTTTTTTGTGGTTTCAGTAACTTACACAGAGACGGACAAATGAGTTTTAGATCCAGTCAAGCTGCTCCTGTACATAGATAAGGCTGGGAATCGATTCCAAAAAGAATCGATTCTTCGATTACGAGGCGTTGGGAATCGAGAGGAATCGACTCCTCGTTCAGAGCTTTTTTCAGTCCAACAATGCCTATCTATTGGTGCCTCTCAAACCGAATGCTGCATCCTACGAAGACTGCATACATTTTAAATTCACGAAAATAAACAGAAAGAAAACGAGTCAGTACTGAGATCATCAGAATTTGAGGATGCAGTCTTCCGTTTGAGAAGCACCATTCGCCTCCCTCATGCTCGATAAAAGCCGTAATTACGCGAGTTGTGAGATAAAAGATCAATTCTTTTTAAATATAAAAGATCTATTTAATTTTTATATTTGTATTACCCTTCGCCTCATGCTCGCTAAAAGTGATTAGAAGTTTGATTCGTTTCCACGAAAAGGTTCTTTCGAATAGTCTTAATGAACCAGTAAATAAAATGAAATAAATAAAAATGATTCAGAGGTTATTTGACGGTGCAACTGGCTTATGTTGTCCACTATTTTGAGCGCTACACGACAGAATAGATCATGACGTGATCGAGGGTCTTGATCTTATTTCCATCTAAAACACTATTTTTTATTTCTATCAGCCAATGATAATTCTAAAAGAAAACCTCACGAGCATAGATCAGTGGCCGAGAGCGCATCTGATTGACAGATAAACCACAAGCTCAATTAGTGGTTATTTTGTTTCAATGTACAGTTTGTTAATTTTGTGCAAAGCATACAGTCAAAGTAAACTTCATCATTCAGCTGAACTGTGCACATTTATTTTAGACAATTCATGTCTTGTTCATGTGATAAATGCATGTCCTGCTGAGCAGTGGGCTATGACTCATTTCACGGGCAAAGCAGACAAAATTACAATTTAAAAATCAATCAGAGCTATAGAAATATATAGTAATTTTATTTCAAATAAAGCTTCATATTATGAGAAGGATTCTTTCTATGACCTTTATACCCTGCAGTCATGGAGAGATTAGGTTCCTTCAATCTAAAAAAAACAAGAATCGAAAACAAAAGAAGAATTGATTCTTAGAATCGAATCCCATCGATTCCAGAACCAGGAATCGGAATCGAACAGCCCTAGACGTAGTCCACTGTTTTTATTTTTGCGCGTGACTCAGATCAAATCGTTGTTTCGCGTTAACTGAGAATTGTTCAGTGTTACGGAGGTCGCCATCAATAATTAATATCCTGAGAATGAATAAAAGTCAAAACGGCTTGCCATATACAGCCAGTGATCTTCAGGGTGGCGCGGGAAGAGAAATGAATGACAAAGAATACATTTTTTTTAAAGTAGCAACTCCTCCATTACTGTTTGGAAGCTGAACGAGAGCGTTTAGCAGTCACATATCAAGTAACGTGTAGTTGTCAATCATAAACACTAAATGTAGGCAACCTGCTAGGCTTTATAAAAAGACAATAGGCAACACAGAAATAGCCTAAACAAATTATATTGCGAACAACATTATTGAGCCTAAAGCTGAGTAAAAGTTCAGTAATTAACTTTGTTTTCCATTCACTGATCTATAGACAGATTATTATAGATATTGTCTAAATTATAGATCAGTGTTTCAAATTAACACATGGCTTCCAGCGTCACAACAAAGTCGTCTATCACGTAAAATTCCTTTTTGTAAATTATCCATGCCTGGAACTCGAAAGTATTTTCCAGCTGCACCAGAAATCCAAAAGTGGCACAAATGATAAGGATGTTTTACTTAGGGGGAAGGCCTATTTAAAGGAAAATGTATTTACTTGAATAACTTTCCTTTTTTCTTGTAAGGACTGCTGTGCTAAAAAAATTATAAAAATAATCTCACATCACATTTCATGGGGTTTAAAAAAAAACACTACAAAATTCTAATCATTAGCCCTAGACCTATTGCGAAAAGGTTGCACGTATATTTCAGGACTCTTATCTTGCATCAGACAGGTTTTATGAATGCTGAATAAAAAAAATCATAAATATGCTTCCACTTCAATAACAAACTTGTAGTATCTTTTGTCATAGAAAATGAGTGTGAGATCATGTTAGAGAGACAGAGAGTGAAAAGGAGAGAGAAATCAAAAACAAGACTAATAAGGCCAAAAGAATTTCAGGGCGTGGAATCTCCAAACAGGAAGTAAGTCAGCTGTGTGCTGTTAGGCGAGTTGGATTAGCTGTTATTACATCACCAGCCTGAAACTGAAAGTGCCTGCGACTATTACTACCTCATGGAGCTGGTTTGTCAGGTTTTATTACAAAATCAGAGAGGAGATTATGACATTTCTAATTCACTAATCAAATAATGTACTTATACATTACATTTTTTAAAACAATTAGGAATGCTTAACATTCTTTATAACGCCACATGAATGTGTTTAACAGATCATGATAATTTAATTATGAATGCATGTATGTAAACATAAATCGAAATTTCATGTTATTTCTAACGTAAAAGCACATTACATTAACTAATGATCTGTTTAGCATAATATAAATGCAATATAAGATTAATTAAACTTACACAGTGAATAAGTACATCATTGTAATGTAAACATGTAAAGAGGATGTGTTCTACTACTATTTGGCATGCAGAGTGTGAGGGTGTGTGTGTGTGTGTGTGTGTGTGTGTGTGTGTGTGTGTGTGTGTGTGTGTGAGCGCTGTCTGGAGGCTAGTATGTGTAAGTGTGTGGGTGGAAAGTTGGTGTTTGAGAGCTGAGGGTGTTCTTTCCCTTTTCAAACCAACCTCTGTTCCTCAAGCAGGTTGCAGACTGACATCACTGGATTTTCCCCTATCTTTAGCTTAAATATATCAACTGAATGGAGAGCAGACAACTTCAGTTCAAAAGCTCACTCTAAAAGGAACACATCTCAGAGAACTAACAGCATGGCGAAATACGAAACGACATTAGATCTGGAGGCCGGCGCAGGGGGGGTTTATCAGACAACAGTGGCACCCGTACCGGTGAAGCCCTCCAGAAGCTGGATATGGAAGACTCTTGGTGCTATTGTTGTTATCGCTCTCTGTGCTGTGGCGGCTCTTTTCTTCTCCTGGAATGTAACGGTAAGACTGAAACTTTAGTGTGGGACACTATTATTCAAGTACATAACAGTGTGACCTAATTTGAAATGAGCCTTTGATAATCAACATTTTCGATATCTTTTTTTTTTATAGAATAAGGACCAACAAGACCAACATCGCCCCAATTTTGAGGAGAAACAAATCAGCACACCATCAGGTAAAAAAACATTCCCAGCAATCCATCTCTGTTAGTTTTTCAACCCAGACTCATGAGAGCATATAACTGTTTTACAATCTGGTGATTTTATAGGCTGTAAAAATGATTTTTCAAAGATTATAAGAGTATATTTTACAAGAAAACTTCCAAATGTCATGTTCAGCTCAATGTGTTATCTGAAGTTCATTTGCAATTTCTGAGTGAAAATATTTGACTATCAATTTTTGTATGCAAATGTACGATTTTTAGAAAAATAAGCATGAAGGTCTACTCCTAACCCCATAGGGGTCAAAGGGGAGTAAGCGAATTTTACAAAAATGTTTAATTGAAACCGTACCAATTTATACAAATTAGCCACCAGTTCACCAAAATGTAAAACAGTTAAGAATTGCCATGAGAGTGTTTGGTTTTTAAATCAAACTCTTGCTGTTCTCGTTTCTAAACATTATTTTACACATACATAGGCAACTGATGTTAGAAGCGAACTTGAAACTGACCCCAGTCCTCTTTTCCACAGAGCAAGGAAAAATGCTGATGCAGATCGCTGAGAGAACAAAAGCAGCCATTCATTTACGTGGTGAGTCTTAAACTGCATCTTTGACTTTTCTCTGTGCACTGGGTTCATATACGTCATAGGTTATCTCATTTCAAGAGACTGAGTTTAGTATTCTTAGCCAAGTTCGTCTTATCAGATTCTCAAAAATCTGAGATTTTTAAAAGGCACTTGTTGGCACGGAGCTGCTCAATGGCCTGAATGTTGCAACAAGCCTGAGTTTATCATTAAACATTAACTAATGTGGATTTCCTAGTGTAGTAGGACGTAATTCAAATACAGTAATATATTTGGCTCTCGGTGGGCGGCGAGAGGTGGGGAGACTCCAGTAAACTTACTTTATCACATGCTCTACTGAAGATAAAGACTGTGATCTTTAACCCAAATTGGAAACAGGCCCATTTCTACTATAACCTCCAACTTTAGGATTATATATATTCAGTACAGAATGAGTTTGCATTACGTTTTTACCATTCAAACATGTTCAAAGTGCCTGCTGTGGTCACCTTCTCACACATTTATCTTCTCTGTTCGCAGGTGAACATAACGGCAGCCCACAGTCGAACGTCTCTGGACTGGGTCAGCGGTGTAGATCAGTCCTTCGTACAGGGCGGCCTCAAGCTGGTCCAAAACCAGATTCACATTCCCGCCGACGGCCTTTACTTTGTATACAGCCAAGTGTCCTATGTCATAAAGTGCAACGACGAAGCCGATGAAAACGATAGATCTCGGAACTTGCTGAGCCACAGCATCTACCGTTATTCGGATGCGGTGGGAGAGAAGAAGCCTCTGCAGAATTCGGTCCACTCCGTATGCCAATCACAAGAGGATGGCAAGACCACGTCCAACACCCTCTACCTGGGTGCCGTCTTTAAGCTCTTGGAGGGCGACAAGCTGTCGACCGAAACCAGCCACCTGGCCAACGTCGATGATCATTATGCCAAAACATTCTTTGGAGTGTTTGCCTTGTAATTTCTTAGCCACCTGAGTTGTGTGCCACATTATGAAGACAACTGTTTTACGTTAAAACTTCCAAAGTATGTTCTCAGGGAATTTGCTTTAAAGTAGTTTGATCCTTATTGCATCGCAACATAATGTTTTGTTTCTAAAACACATCAGATGCAGTGAGAGCCGTGCGCTGGATACTATGTACTCAGTCACGAGCACTATACTAAGGGCACTACAATTCGTATACTTATTTTAAGCTAATATTATGTTTATTATCTTGATCGAAAGAACAATATTTGTGGTAAATGTATCTATTTATAACTTTTGAGCGTATTTAATATATTTAATTCTGTATGACCTATTTATCTATTTATTAATGATTGTGTATGCTATACTGTATGAAAATGAATGTACTGAATTGTTTTTGACACTCATCCTGTGATTCTGACATTTTAATGGTGAATAAACGAAGGATTACTGTATAAATGCACTGGTCTCATTCCTAACAGCATTCAAACAGAAGCAGCAGCTTGTGACCAGTCATATGAACACACTGGGGGATTTCTGCTTTCCAGTACGTGACTAGTGGTTCTTTATCTTCCTAAAGTCTGACTTCCTTTTATTTGTTAGAAATGAGGTCATGGCTTGTTTCCCTCATGAGCGTTCGCTGCTTTCTCCCAGGTGTGATTCGAACGAAAGTCCAGGGCTCTGAATTAACAGAATTGCATCACTCTTTTGGTTCCACTTGTGAAGGGTGGAGATCGCACAATTTAGTGCAACAGTGTAACTGTGAATTCCAAGAGGTGCTGTAATCTAAAAAGCCCCCTACTGGACAGACTCCAAGGTCTTTGTCAGAAATGCCAGAAACTATTTTTTTTTTAAATAAACATTTTACAGGTCAGATGCCCTTACAGTTAAAAAAATAATAATTACAAAATCTCTCTCTCTATATATATGCTCAATGGATTGGCATAACCACAATATTCCTTTGAATATCAAAATCTAAAATTCTAAAAACCCAGCAGTGCGAGAAAGCTTCATTTAAATGAGGTGCAACGTGTTTATGAGCTTCTTCTTAACCCCTGGACTGGGTTAAGTCCAGGGTTTTACATGTCTTGCATCAGATCTCGAGACTGTTCCTCGATCACAAACAATCCCGGCTGCACTTTCAGTGCAAAATGATGAGTTTATTGAATGTTGACATCCAGAAAGTTTGCATATTTCGAGAAACTTTCTAAAGCTTAACATACATACAGTTTCCTGTCAGTTGAGAAATTACAAGGAAATGAATTACATAGTTTTTAGACGCTTGGAAGTATCAAAAGAAATTCCTTGTGGTACAGTGCACACACCTGACAATTAAACAGTTCAAGGGAAATCCAAACTGCTGTAACTACAGAGCCTTTAGAGAAAGAAATGCCTCCGAATAAGAAGAACCCTCCCATGTACGTCAGCGGTGACTCCACACAGATGTTTACAAAGAACCAATCCCATCCATTCAAAGGCACTGTTTCAGATATGACAGATTGTACCTTTACCGTGTGTCAAGTGTTACAGTATATAGTCACACACCCTGAGCTACATTACTACAATGTTGATATATATAGAGGGAAAACAATGTGCTGTACTATGCCTAGCTGTCCAGTCACCAACTGTGAATCATTGCTTCTTATATGTTTGTTAGTTTATACACGAGTACTTTTTATACAAGAATGAATCATGCAGCAATGCACAACTTAAATTAAAATACCAAAATATTGTATTATTGTGTAAACAAGTATTACGTGATTGTCTTATCATAGGAAATACATATTACACCACTGTAATATTGCAATAATTCTAAATATACATAGGGATTGTCCACAGGTACATAAGTTTAAGAATTGACTCAACTTGTTATAATAATAAAAAAAATACAAGAGGAGAGAGTCAATAAAATGTTATAGATCTGGTTATAGTTTCTATGATTTCTGCCACTATGACAGTGATTATGAGGTGATATTTAATTGGGAAAGTCTCCAAGCATAACAGTTTAAATGTTAAAGAATGGTCATAAATATTTTACAATTTTACAAAGAGTGTGGCATTATCATTACAACGCATATACACTATTGTGAAGAGCACTCATTTGTTTACTGTTACTCGAAAGTGGCACAAAATGATTTTTAACCATGAAAAAATAAACAACACAAAAAATATAAATTAACACAAAAAAACAACAGTAAATAAACATATATAAATAAAAATATTGCACAGACCAAGCAATGGCCTTGAATTTGAGGGAAGCAATTTATAACACGGAGAAAGACAATTGTGAAGAGCACAATACTGTCTACTGTCACTAATAAGAGGCATAAAATAATGTTTTAACTATCAATATATGATACAAATTAAATACATATTTAAATAATAAATTACCTAAAATAAATAAATAAGTAAATATTGCACAGACAAAGTAATGGTCTTGAATTTGGCAAAGAAAATCAATAATTTGGACAGAGTGCTCACCAAAAAATATATTTACAATAAAATAAAATGCATTCATTAAAAATCATCTTACAGTGTTGTGTGTTGTGAGATGTGTTTGTTTGATAAATTTGGCTCAAAAGTGCAAAAGCTACAGAAGCTGTTTAAGAGGCCTGTGCTTGTTTTTTACTCAAACTGTGACGTAACACACAAATCACGAACATCACAGATGATTTGACAAACAAATACGCCTTTAGCGATGATCTCATCAGAAGAATCTTGCATCACAACTGTATGACAATAGGAGGACAAAACTAACCGATGCTTGTAGACCAAAACAAACTGTTCTTTCATTCTTTTCCACTTCTCTTCTACTACTACGGTTGTAAAGAACGGGAATCGGAGAGGTTGAGACAAGGACAGAGA